>JAKWJA010002490.1:249761-645329 GCA_027704765.1 Solanum habrochaites | reverse complement strand
GAGGTCGTACATCCTATATAAGTTCCCAATCGCCCATCACTTGTGCTTACGCGGGAAGTATCAGCCGTAATTCCAGGGGCGATGTGTTGAAAAGATACCATGGGGGGAGGGAAACGACATATTTCCAATCCGTTGGGGATTTAGTTTTTTTGCTTGATGAGAATTTGTTTAAAAATAAGGAGGAGCCCGTTGCCCATTTTAGATAGGAAATTCCGCAATTGAGGTCAAGGGAGATGCAATCTATCAAAGTTCCATGGAAAATCGACCCGTTTGAAGAACCACTTGGGAGAAGGACGGCAGATATGCGAATAAAGATTACCCACAGTCGTTTTTTTAGCAGATTCAGGTATTCCTTTTTCGGCCCTTGTTTTCCTTCTTGTGAGTCGTTCGGGACGACTAGGGGTAATTGGTATCTATTGTAACGCCGTTTTTAGAGGAGTAGGAGTCCGTTTAGCAACAAGATGTATTCTGGAAAAAACTGGAGAGGTTGAGGAGGCCACGACGGAACCGTTCACGGGCACTACTGACCCGTCACGACGGGCACGACGGACCGTCGTGTTGGGGGAGTGTCTTTTCAAAACACTTAGAAAATCTGAAATTGGGTTACTGAAAATTGACTCTCTGAACGGTCGTACTGCGTGGGCAGGACGGCATCGCATGCTCGACCCCGTCCACACCATAAGTCCATCCAGCTAAAAAACGAGTCTCCTTGTAGCATGAGACTGACAGCAGGACGACCGTCTGAAGGGCGCGACTCCCCGCACGGCTATAAAAGTAAAAATAACTCATCCCCAGTTCGGAGTCGGATTTTTTATATACGTTTAGAAGGGACCTTTTTTTGACTATTTCCCCTGCTTCCATAAAAGTTATAGGGTTATGTTAATAAGTCTATTACTTGGGGGGTTTAAAAAGATGTACCTTAAGTTAATTTATGTATATTATGCCATCTTGTAAAACTTAATTTATATATCTTAGGGTACAAGAAAGAGGGTTTGAATAAAAAAAACAGGAAGAAAAAGGAGAGGAGAATGAGTAGAGAGAGAGAGAACGCAATGACAACAGAAACTTGAAGGAATTTTGCTTGCTTTGATACGATGCTTCTTTTCTTCCGGTGAGGTAGGTTATGGTTTGTACACACTATTCGTCGTAAATCTTAATATCGAATGAATATGTTGTGCGGTAGGGATATTAAGCTTTTCTACTATGTTAAAAATTGCGTGTATGCATGATGTGAATCTTATTATATATACATGATTGTGCTAAATAAGCAGATGAAGCGCATTTGACTCTTAAAATCTTGAAGAAAACACTATCTACTAACTATTGTTTAATGGATGATGCGCCTTGGTATAAAAGAAGGCTTAAATGACGAAAGTAAGTGAGTTAGGGGATCGTGTTGGCCCACGTTCTCCAGGGAGGATAGAATTATGAGATTACGTATTGTCACGTTCGACACCAGGATGAATTGAGGAATGTTTGTTTCACGTTTCCTCACCCATGATAGAAATCTGCGATCCTTATTGTCACGTCCGACCAACCAGTGATAGTATATGGATCCCGTGTGCCCCACTTCCGTTACCAGGATAGACTATGAGGACCGGATGTCCAACTTTGCGGACCACCAGGATAGTATAAATGGATCGGGTGCGCCGGACTTCCCGGTACCCCAGGAAATATGAGGATCCGGAGTTGGTCCACGTTCGTTGAGACACCAGGGATATTATAATGGATCGGGGTGCCCACGTTCCGGTAAACCCCGAAGTATAGAATGAGGAGCGTAGTGTTCCCGTACCGACACGAGAGTAAATATATAATGAATCTTTGAAAGAATACTAATATACTCATCTAAAGACCCATGTTTTCCCGCAACGATATGAGTATAATGTGTGAGTCTCCTCATTGATATGCCTTGGTGTTTGTAACCAATGATTATGGTAATTGTAAATACTACTACTAAATACTGGCATGCTAAGTATATTAGTTTATTTTTAAATGAATGTTTACTACTACTGATATATATTGTTTTCCTATTTTGAGTTGGCCGATGATAACATACTCAGTACTTTGTGGTTTGTACTGACCCCCCACAAGGGCGCCCTACTTTTATGTTTGTTTTTTCCTTCCTTTTGTTTAATTTTGTGGAGTGCAGCAACGTGGCCTCCATCTTTCGAACTCAACGTAGTTCAAGCCAGTCTCTTCTTACGTGCAGAAACGGACCGTAGTTCAGGTGAGCTAATATGCCTACCTCTAACCTCTTGGACTGATCTCCTTCCTCATGTCTTGATGCCTTAGTTTCGGCATAGACTAGCTTTTATTTTTTTAGCTTCTTAGAATACTCTTAGTTTTAGTAATTGATCATAGCATGTTCTGTGGTGCAAATGCACTTCACGATTTTTGGGGGAATTAATGCAGTTGAATTTTAGAAGTTATTGAGTGTCTTTTATTATGAGTTTTAAGTCTTCCGCAATCACTTAAAGTTTTAAGTAAATTTAAAGATAAGGTTAGATTGGTTGGGGGTTCGCTCACATGGAGGGTAAATAATTGTTGTGCCATCGCTGGCTTTCGCGTTCGGATTGGGTCGTGACCTATCGCTGTGGGAGAAATTTTTTGTAATAATTGGATGTAGGGTTGAAACAGATATGTAGGTATATGGTATTATCAATTAAGGTCCTCGAACATTGTATGGTTGACTAATTGGAATGATTCGATTCAGTATCTAATAAAAAAATAGGAGGAATTGTTTCGATTGTTCCCGTTGAAGATGGTAACCTAAAATGTTGGAATTCAATTAGTGGATGACAGTTATATCTCCTCGGAGTAATGGTAACGGTTTAAAAAGCACGTTATGTTGGTATACCAGAGAATTTGATTTTATTTGATAAATAGGAACTAAAATAATAATGGCAGAGTTTTCGTGGGATCCAACGAATACTTTTCCTTCCAGGTATGAATATGGAGAGTCCTTAATTAACTTTCTTGGAAGATCCTGGAATTGGTAAAGAAAACAAATTTAAAGTAGATCAAGGAGACAAACAAAAAATATGTTAGGTTGAGAACGAGGGTACTCACTTGCAAAAAAGGGTCTTCTTTTTATTAATTAATCCAAATAATTTCAGTTGAAGTTGATACAGAACAGTATTCAATATTCAGTGGGGAAGAGAAAAGACATTTGTTCAAATATAACGGAATTTTAATCTCCGTGTTTTCCTTTTCCCCCTCATTCTTTAGCCAATCATAGTAATAAAAATATTTTGTAATTTTTCGAGTACCATGACCTCCTAATGAAACGTCCCTCCGATAAATATAACTCTACTTTTTTTTGGATACAAGCTGGTTAGTCCCGTTGGTGAAGGGTCTGCCCCCAAAAGATAAATGTGAAGGAGTTCGAAAATGTGGGAAAATTTAAGATTCGAAATAACAATGAGAGGCAAGTGTGGCAGATTTTGACCTAGGTTTCAAAGGATCCTATTGAAGAATATGATAAGAGGGTTTTTAAGAGTTTAAGAAGTTGTAGTTAGTTATTTTGTTTAATCCAGCTGGTCAACATCCTATTTGTATTTTACTAGTTTAGAGTTTACATTTTCTGTTATTTAGTTTACAATGCGTTGTCTACGTACATATTAGCTAATGTAAGTTGGAAGAGAATTTTTCCCATCTTTCCTCCATTCAATCGCAACATTTTTCATGGTACGAAGACCTATGGGAGTGGTGAGATTCCTGATGATCTTAAAACCTTCGATTGATACAAAATTGCAGATCTGAGGAGACAATCAATGTGGGCGAACAAAATTGACCGATGTCATCCTCTGTTCTTGTCATCTTCTGATGTACCACAGGAGTTGTTCAAGTTGGAATTCAACTCACAGGTAGGAAAATTACACGTTAATTGGGGAGTAAGCAATGTACATTAAAAACCTCTGTTACTAAGAATAAAACTGGAAATTTGTTGATGGAACATCAAACGTGAAAATTATACATGATTCTGGAAGAAAAGTGGTATCCGGTGTAATGCTATTGGTGCTTTCAATGGCTGATGAGTAATTTAGCAGTAAATTTTGGGGTGAGTGGAATCTTATGTTCGTTCTAATAGAGCCACTCTATTTGGAAAGTGATTTGAAAGGAATGTTTTTTGATAAGGGAACATTTTCCAGAAATTTTCAATTTTTCATCTACCACAAATCGAATGGTCCACCCATCCTCAAGGTACTCCCCCTCCTTCCACTTCCTCTTCGCCATTTGTATGGTTTTTACTCAAATTAAAGGATCTATGGGAATGAATCGCTCAATTGTTCCTCCTCCTCCTATCTTGTAATTGTGATAATCTAAAGAGTATATTGAAGGTAATGGTTAGACAAAAGCTTTTTTTGCAATTTTTAATTGGTTTGAATGACCATTATAGTCATGCTAGGGAGTCAAATTTCTTAGGATGATTGTTCCACTATTGGTATCAATGTTATGCTATGATAATTCACGAGAAAGCCAAAGGGAGTTATGTGGAGATCACAGACACTTGGGTGTGAACCATTAGATTCACTTCTAACACTTATCTGCGTTAAGTTTCCTTTCCAGTAGATCGGAAGCAATGGTTTTAGAGTAATTGGTTTCTGGGAAGTAATGGGAGTCCAGGTTATCGAAGTCAAGGAAATGGAAACAAACCTTATAACCACAATAGGAGTGGAGTATTTCGTATGGTGAGCATTTGTGAAAGAAGGGGGGTCACAGGTAAGAGCGATTGCACAAGCTGAAATATTGGTACTCATTGTCATAAGCATGGGCATCTTAAAGGAGGGTTGGGGCCTCCAATTAAGAGGGGGAATCCTAAGCAATTACAAAGGGGCAAAGATGAATAACAATGTGCACCAAGATTGTGATTTCTGGAGAGTTCAATGAGAACAAAACTGATTTGTGTTTTCCTTCAACAACAACACTCCACACAACAATATGGTCAAGGTGGTGGCGTGGTGCCTGCCACAGTTTATCACAACCTGACAGTAGAAGCAGTTCCTTCAGAGTGACAAACACATTGAGTCATGAAGGAAATAACATCTACAAACATTAATGCTATGCACGCAATTGCAGGTTAAACCTTTGATCATGAAAATTCGAAGCTTACTCCTCTAGTTTGGGGTATATTGGATTTGTTGATAGTGGAGAACTAATCATATGGTGGGAGACTAAGAATGGCCTTTACTATGAATCAAAAACAGTGATGATTCCAGGACATGTGTCACCTTCCAAATGGTTATTCATCTTTCTCGCGTCCACACAATGCAGGTTTTTCTACAACTACAAGGAGGTTGATAGAGTCAAAAATGTTTTTTGTGTGCCAGATTTTAACTTCAACAAATCACAAAACCTCTTCAGTGGCATAACTAATAGACAAGTTGAATGTGTTGTGCTTATATTTTAAGATTCCTGTTTTCTTCCTTCTTCTTCATGATTCTTCCTCACTGGAGAGTGAAGGAAGAGTGGTAAAGAGATTGTGTGTTTATACATTTTGAAGTCTCCTCTCAACGAATAAAAAACTGAACAACATCATAAAGTGTTGTCTACTACTACAAGCGGTAACACGATTCTTGGATGAGGTGAAGTTTAGCATAAAAGGATTTATGTCACATCCCTATGAATGTTATTAATTAGAAAGATAGACATTTTGGCTAATAGAAGGAGTTTTTCATTGCAAGTTTTTATATTTGTCCATGCTAGACAAGTTTCGATACCATTCTCCCTTAGTAACACTAGAAAGTTCAAAAACTGTTGTTGATTTGGTTCATATGGATGTATTGTGAACCCTACCAAGTGCCAACTCACAATAATGATGAATTTTTTTGCTTACAATTGGTTGATGACTATTCTAGATGTACTTGGATATATCTCAGCATCTCTTAAAAAGTCTGATTGTTTCTACTATATTGAAAGCAATTCCTTGCTATGGTTCAAACTCATATAGTGTCAATTAAAAGCATCGATCAGATAATGGGGGAGAGTTTCTTTGCAATGCTTCAAGTGAGTGAAGTTGTTTCGTTCTCAATGTATCATTCTCAGAGTCTTGTCTCCACATACAACCTCAACAGTTAAAATGTGTGTGGAAAAAAAAGCATAGTAGCACATCATGGAGACAAGCTAGAGCTTATGGCTTTCACAGGTCACATTCCAATCAGTTTGGGGGGAATGTGGTTTAAAAGTAGAGAGCTGTATCACATATTATTAATAGAATCCATCCCCTTGATGTGTTGATAATAAGTCACCTTTTTTGAGATGATGTTCAGCAAATCACCAACCTTTTCTACTGGAGAATAATAGGTTTTTATGTCATGATGGTCATGCTACTAACCTGTTTGAGGCATGACAGTTTGGACCTAGAGTATTAGATCAGTTTTTATGGGTTTGCCACTACACAAAAGAGAACAAACTTTAGATCTTCTTGAAAATAAGTTTTGTTTATCAGGCAAAGGGATGTTTTTTTTACAGCACCATATTTCTTTTCCCAGATTCAACTCAAACAGATAAACTGCAGACAATTTATCTGATGATTGAAATTCAAGTTTCAAAGCTCCCAGTTTTTGAAGGATCAGATGATGATCATGTTTGCTGCATGATGTAACTGAAGTACCACCCACAAAACAACTCTGTTGACATACTCACTTCTTGAAGAGCCAAATATGAATCCATCTTCAGTTGTTCAGGAAAACAAACTATGGAGTACCACTAATGGAACAACGACAAGTCCCTAAACTTCCAGACCTCCACTTTGGCAAAAAAACGATTTTGGACTTCACTAAGTCTAGAATCAAAGTCTCATTGTCTGTACCTCTCTTGGAGAAATAGTATTGATTACAGTTGCTTGTCCTCCTTCATATCAATGTTTTATGTCTAATCTTCAGTTAACATTGACCTCATTTTTATCGAAATCAGCTGTCAAGGACAATAATGGGGTGGCAGCCAGAAGGAAGAAATACAGCTTTGGAAATAATAAGAACGTGTGAGATCGTATGTTCTTACCTGTTAGGTAAGTTGAAAGGCTATAGGCTTGCAAAGTGGGTGGTATAAAATCAATACACAAAGCCAATGGTGAAGTAAAGTCAAAGCTAGATTAGTGGCAAAGGTTATAGTCAGCAGGAGGAGTAATTATTATCGGAGACCCTTTCTCTCCGAGTTGTTAAATGGTTTACTGTAAAGGACAGTACGAGTACTGACTCTTTGCCTCACTACTGACTCTTGCTTGCTAACTAAGGGGTGGGTGATTTTCAATCAGATTGATGTCTATAAGAATGCATTCTTGCAATGTGATTCGTGGAGGATGTATATATGCAATTGCCTCCATGTTTTCCACCTCATAGATATGATGGTGTTCAACCTGTATGCACTTTAACTTAAGTCATTATATGGAACTTAAGCAAGCTTCGAGTACGAATGGATGTTGAATTAAACTCACAGGCTCCATTAGCTGTGGTTTTTTTAGGCAAAGAGTCCATATGGATTATTCTTTGTTGATTACAAGTCAGCTGAAGGCATTGTGGAATTTATTGATTTATTTTGATTACTTGTTTAGTAAACTGGTATATCTCTTGAGTTGATTAATGAACTAAAAAAGCCTTGAAAGATAACTTCAAAATAACGACCTTGGACTTTGAAGAATATTTTCCCTTCTAGGATAGAAATTGCCAGAAACACTAAAAGGGATTCTCTTTATAGCAAGGCACCAGACGGAAATATGCATGGAGAATAATTTTCTGATTTAGGCTTAGGTGGGTCTAAACCGATTGCCCACATCTTGTGAAATGAATATCCAAATTAACTACTAATAGTTTTTTAGAAACATACAGTTATCTTCATCAGCCACTACTCTCAGAGATTAGTTCATATCAAAGACTTGATTGGTCGGGGTTTGATTTTACTTAACCCTTACTACTGCTGGTGGACCCTTACTTTGTCTTATGTTTGTTTCAAAGAAAGTCATAAAAGTCCGTTTTATGTATGAACTCAAGAGGTCTCATATGGATGTTGCTGCCTACAGTTGTAAGATACATCCAAACAAGAATCAAGGTTCAGGAATATTGTTTTGCCGCACAATCTTCTGATTCTTTTGCAAGCAATTGTGGATGCTGATTGAGGGATCCATGTCCTTCATACGAGAAAGTCCATTACTTACCTATAACCCCTTACCGGGTATATGGTAAATTGGGGACTCTTTACTCTCTTGGAAGTCAGAAAATCATCCCTGTCTCTTAGGAGTTCTGCGAAGTAGAAATATAGAACATTGCCCTCCACTCGGATGTTGAAGGTTACAATGGAACTTTGGTCTTTTCGTGAATTGATTACCTCACCTCGTTTCGCTTTAGTTACCCCTGTTTGTTTTATAACATAGTGATAGTACTACCTCTTCTGCTTCCATTCAGATTGCCTCAATCCCTAGTACTTTCCAATGAAAAGGGACCAAACAACATTGACATTGATTTTCATTTTTTATGGGAGAAATACGAAGAGGAATTGTCTCAATTCAGCATTTGCCCAACTTGCAGAGCAACTTGTTGATATGTTAAACTAAAGTCTTGGTCCTTTGGCAAAACACATGAATATCTTTTGTAATCCAAGCTAGCATGAAGACATCTTCTGCAATAATATCACTAGCTTGAAGGGGGGCATTGGAAGATTAAAATACAGTGTTGTTTAGAGTTGAGTACGTTTGTCGTTAGTTATTTTGTTATCCAGCGTGTAACATCCTGTTGGTTTATGTTAGCTAGTTAGTTACATTTTTTTGTTAGTTAGTTTCAATGAATTGTATAAGTACAATATTTCCCGGTCTGACGTTTGAATAGAATTTTTCCCATCTTTCCGTTTTCTCATTCATCAACAATTTTAAATCGATCCTCCCTAATCCTCGGTCGATTATGGAGATGGGGAAATACAGGGTTGATTGTTCGAGAAATCAGTTAACTATTCTTGCAAAATAAAGACAATATTTATTGGATCGGAGCTCAATGACGATTATACAAAGTAATCCTTATGAGCTAAAAATTATTTAATGCCAATTTTATCAAGGGGATAATCAGTTGCCTCAGAGTAGAAATTCCTTGAATCTAAAAGAAAACTCCCTTTGGAATTATCGTTTCCTACTCTCAAATCTGCTGCAGCACCACAAGAATCAATTATTTGAACCGGCGGAACCTGCTTAGGAGAGACAATTAAGTACAACTTACAAGTAGGCAATCAACCTGCAAACCACAAATGTTAAAAAGTACTGTTTTATTACCTCAGAGAAATTATGTTTTGAGTCTGCTTGACAATTGACGCGAAAACGCAATCTGTGAAATTATAACTATGCAGGTGTTTGGACGCAGTTTTGAACTGTCTTCATCGCTCTGACTATTGTTCCCGAATTAAATATACCACCTGTTCACTGTTTCACATCATTCAACTTTCCACACTTTGTGCAAAGCTAATTTGTGTTTCTTTAGTTCTTCAAAAAACTTATTTGTTCCCAAATAATCATCAGAGTACAAATAAAAGGATTCAACAACATTCTTGAGTACAAATCTTAATACGTCACATGGCAATGCGACATCATACGTAGAAATCACATGAGCAGCAAAACCGTTTATTGGTTGAGAATTCTGAGTGTCAGTGCTATTCCTTTTTCCATTCTTTTTTTTTATAGGTGCGCCAATGATATGGTCATTGTTTACAACTGTAATATCTGCTGATATAATGGATTTAAAAAACTAAACACAGCTTTCAATAAAAGTGATCGTAATATGCGAGTTTCATCATAAGAACGAGATCTAAAAGTATTCTTAAAAACTTATCGCAATATGCTCAGGAAGCCTAAAGGGTGTACATATAATTTGCAATTAGAAGCAAAACAGAGGCAAAACCAAGCATCACTCAATCAAAAGTGATTAAACCTTAACAAAGCAACCTCGCTTGTTTCCGTACCGCAAAGTTAAAACACCTAAAGTGGTTAAAAATCCCAAAACAACAACATTTAACAAAAGTGAATAAGTAAAAAAAATCAAGAATAAAAGGAACAGAAGACGACACAAAACTACAATATATGTTTTTTTCCATCACAGGTTGTTCATAATCCAAATCTCCCGACCTAAAAACTATTACTTGAACACTACTACCAAGAAAGCTACTGATTATGGTTAGACTTGGGATGGTTGATATGGGACGGAAAACAAACATGGAACTCTGGACAATCTAAGCATTATCATCACTATGATCAGAAATGAACTCTTTGATTTTCCTCTCCTTCATAATCACACTTCTGTAAAAAAAAATTAATGTCACTATATGAACAACAACAGAGCACCAAAAATATTTTCTGTATTTTCATTCAGGCACAGAAAAGAGAAAAACAATTTACAATGGACAATAAATTTGTGTGAGACATTTTATACAGATGAATAGAGAGCTGAAATTTTTAGAGGAGCATAATGAAACTTCAGAACCGTTGGCAAACGAGAAGTCGAGCAGCAACAATCGAATGCATTTTCAGAACAAATAACATTTAAGGGAGGGTTGTCAGCAAATTAAATTATTATAATAATTAGATACTTAAAACTATATATTTAAATAAATTTAATATATAAATCATATTTTCGGGTAATGGTAATCACCTTTGGGGTAAGAGGTTCATTCTTATAATAATCTAGAGGGGGAAACAAATTGACAATCATGATATGTAATGTACTATATTTGAAAGTTTTTTCAAACATTTAATTTTGAATATTCGATTTTCTAAAATGTTATATCCTTATCATACTATTTAAATCGATATGGTTCGGTATCTTGAATCGGTTTTTTATATTACGGGATGCCTAAATCGTAATCATAGATTGTGTCCGACTTCGGGGCCAATATAATGTTTGTATAGATAAAGTGTTTATTTAATGACTTTCGAGCAATCAGAAAAGGTCTCTCAATTATGTCTACTAAACACATTACAAAAACACTTGAATTATAATATACAAACATAAAGCACAACACAACTCTATTTTTTTATTCACAATTACAATTCAAATAATTTCAATAAAAAATCAAAACTTACGCTTCTGCTAAATATTTAATTTATACTAAACTATACTTCGACTCTGCCAGATTTTTTAGTAATTTTAATAATGTGTATGTCATTTATGTAACTATATGATATATGATATCTAAATAATCAAATATCGTATCGAATATAAATTAAAATATATATCATAATAACACAAGGGAGCAATACCACTTCTACCCTCCCTTCCCCTCCTTCCCTTTTTTGCTCTACTCTTCTCTGCTCTATTTTCCATGACCATACCCAAGTCTACTTAAGCCCTAGCCCAACTCGTGGTTTTTCAGGAGGCTGGATCTCGGGTGTGGGTAGGGAAAAGAGGGAAACACAAGGACACCAAGAGGAAGAACCCGGGGGACATGACGGACTCTAGGATAGCGAAACCTAAGTCGGGGAGGGAGAGTAAACTTGGGGGTTAAACTGAAATAAGTTACCGTAAACGTTAAAGTTAGCAAAGTAAATCTCGAAAGATACGACCGTAAGAAGATAAACAAGAATATGATCAAAAGAGACAAAGACTTTAACTGGTGTTTCTGAATCAAAGACCTTTAATATATCCCCAAAAGAATCAATGAGCATTCACTTTAAATCAATCTGAGATTAACCAAATATAGAGAGAATAACCCTCAATTATTGACTCTGTAACAAGGGAGGTTCAAAATTTTCCTCCCTAATGCAAAACTGCTCAAATCCTTAGACTACATTGTTTCAATGTTGAATTAAGTTTAGAATGACAAATATGGGTGTTGCATTCGATTCTCCGGTTTGGTTTAAATCAATATTTCAGTTCGCATTTCTTCGGTATTTGGAACATTTTGAAAAGTGTGGCACCATATTTCAAAACAAACCAAACTAACTCGATTCTTTTTTCGATTTTTTCTCCTACTGCGACGATCGATTTAGTCTGGTGTTTTTTAAAAAAAAAATCAATTTTTAAAGTGTGATAAACTTAAAGAGAGAATATGATAAGTAACAATTGTTGTTTCACTTCACCACTTAAACTTCATAGTAAACAACTAACGGTCTAACAATAAAAGAGTATAATATTATTTGTTTGTTCACACTTCAAAGTAACAATCAATAAATGATAACATCATAAGTGAAAGTAGAAAAAACCGAGTTGTGGCTCCAACTTGATTAATTGACTTTTTGTTTAGTGTTTAGACTTTCGGTCTTTAGGGTTTACTATTTTGTTATTTAAATTTTTGTTATTTAAGATTAGGCTCTAAATTGAAATTAGCAAGTAAAGTTAAAAATTAAGTAATATAATAAATATTTTATATTTTATTTAATAAAACTTCGATTCTTCGATACACCGTATATTCGGAACTCTTACACCGAACTTCAAATCGAAGAATAGAAGTTTCAAAAAAAGAACCGATACCAAACCGAAACATCGAAAATATCGTAATTTTTCAATTTGATTCGGGATTTTAATTTTTCGATATTTATGAACTCCACTAGCTAGAAACAAATCGTAAACCTTTTTTTACAAAAATAGACCAGTCAAATCTTAAACCTTTTCCCTAAAAAAAATTTATTTATGAAAAAAAAAACCTAGGACAATTAATATCCAACAGGCAACAACTTTCAGTCTTCATATATTAAAATTATATATTTTATAATCATTTTCTATGAATATTTTTGTATTTTACCTTTAAAGAAAGCATAATATGTTATTTTCCAAATTATTTCTCTTTCTTTCTTACTATTTTGTTTTATGTTAGCGTGTAAATTTTCAAATTACAATTCTATTTGTTTTGTAAAATTTTGAGATACCATCTTAAATGATCACTTAATTATGGATTTTTTCTCTGAAAATTGTTTAACTATGAGTTATTTTCACAGAAAATTACCCAATTTTGATAAAATCACTCAAATATAAGTGTTTTACTTTAATAATCATTCATCTATTCAATTATTTTTTTTTCAAGTTAAAATTTACTTGCATCAATTTCTTGTTTGTTAGTATAAAAGTTTAAAAATAAATAATTATCCATTTGAACTTGCCAATTATACTATGCTTAAATAATTATCTAACACCGGCAGTATACTATGCTTAAATGATTATCTAACATCGTCAGTACGCAGTACACTATGCTTAATTTTTTTTTTTCAAACTGTAACGGTGCTCCTATAAAAACACAGATTAAACAGTACAGATGCGTATTAAGAATTTCGAAAGAAGGGTACTATTATTTTAAAAAAAGAATATCTAAGATATGAATTAAATTGATTTGACCTTTAAGTTTTTAACATTGAACCGCTAAATTTTAAAAATTATAGGTTCAATATATTATAATACACCTAGTTTTAAATTTAAATATACACATATGATTTAATTATATAAAAAATTAGCATTGCTCTTTTTTTTTTTGAAATTTCCAAAATGTATCACACTTGAAGATTTTAAAAGATTAAAGCAAAAAACTAAAGAAAAAATGATTGAAACGCTAAAAGCGTTATCATTAACCACTTGGAGGAGTGTCACTAAAAAAAATAAGATAGATATAAGATTTACGTTTCTATCTTTGCTTAAAGAGGTGCACCCAATCATCATGGTATTATTATATGCTAATTTTAATGTGAGTTCACACCTCTATATTTAACTATTTTTTGAAAAATAGAACACTACTATACATGATCTAGAGAGGAAAATATGGGTTCACGTGAACCCACAGAACCCTTTCTAAATACGTCTCTAATTAACATAATGTAGAAAAAAATCATGAAATATAACGAATTTAAAAATTCTTAAAATAATAAAACATACTGTCCTTCCTCCCGGTTCCCATTATGTGACACTTTTACGTAATTTTGAGATTTAAAACAAGTCTAATTTTTTTTTTTAAAAAACCTTAAAGTTTTTCATAGATCCTTTTAAAACCACTTTGTTGAATTATCAATTAATTGTACTTATAGTAACTCTCTTTTTTACGTAGTTTTACAAATCTAAATTTCATTTTTAAAAAAAATTGGAAGATTTTTAATTCCACAATACTGGTCAAAATTAAATTGTTTGACTCTCAAAAAATGAAAAGTGCCACATAAAATGGACAGAAGGAGTAACTATTAAATCTGGGGCAAAAGGTAAAATAAAAGGATCATTATTATATTTTTGACGGATCGAGTTAAATAGGCGGATCATCTTTTTACAATAAATAATTTCTTTCAAGTAAATTTTATATTTAAAAAAATAAATGAACAATTTGAGTGACTTTGTAAGTAAAAAATTCATTAATAAATTATTTGTTAATTAAAAATCAAAGTTGAATAACCTTTTTAAAAAAATTATAATTATATGACTTTTAAGATAAATATTAAAATTTAGTGACTTTTCGTAGTCCAAATATATTAACTCTTAAATGTTTTTCATTCAATGAAAGTGATTATTGATCCACAAATGTATTTAGAGTTAAATGAAAGATTTATTTAATAATCATGCATTTCTCCTGATAACAGTTATAAAACCATACTGTACAACTCGTCATGGATACAAGCACCATTCTTTAATAATAGAAGTGAACAACTATAGGTAATGGGAGATTAATTATCTAGTAATAAATCAAAAGCCACAAACTGATGAACCCATATGATATATGTTATTATTGTAACGACGACCTGTTTAGAGGAGGAGGGGAGTGATCGTTTTGAGCAGCAGATTTTATTTAGGAAAAACTGCTGGGAGTCGACGGACCCCCAACTGTACGAACCGTCGTGGGGGTCCGTTTCACAAAACACTTAGAATTTAGAAATTTGGGTACTGAAAGCGACTCTCTGAACGTCGACGAAAGTGGCAAAAGGACGGAACCGTCAGCAGGCAGACGCCCGTCACCAAGCACTTTTTAACCCTAAAAATCAAGTTCCTCTGAACAGTGTGACTGAGCAGCAAGGACGGACCGTCGCAGCGCGACGTGGCCGTCACAGCTCCGTAATCCCAGGCTGGGGTCGATTCTGTTAAGTAATTTAAGAAGGGGCGTTTTTTGGACTATTCCTGCTTAATAATTATAAAGTTGGGGTTAAATGTTAATAATTTAATTACTTGGGGGTTAAAGAGCAACCTTGGAGTAAATAGTTGGTTTACTTTTACCATCTTTTAATACTAAAATTATAATACAATTAGGGTAAGAAAAAGGGTTTTTGGAATTTGGAGAAAAATAGAAAAGAACAGAGGAGAAGAGAGATAACGATCGAGAGAGAGATAAGAAGAACGAAGAGAAAAGCAAGACTTTGAAATACTTTTGCTTGCTTGATCACTAATCTTCGGCGGAGGTAGTGTATGGTTTTTCATGCGATTTCGTATTAAACTCTTAATAGCGAATGATACGTAGTGGTATTATTGTAACCCCTCTTAAATTATTAATGGTAGCATGTATGAAGTGATTTACATTGTGATAAAATACGCAGAATAAGCTGATGATTTTATCTTGAAGGAAATCCTAATCTACCTTGTTATGATAATTGTCTTGATGCCTTGGTATAAAAGAGGCTTATGAACTAAAGTGATAAGAATTAGTGGAAGGGTGTCACGAACCGACAACGTAGAATTAGGGGACCGGGTGTCACGAACCGACCGTAGAAATATGAGGATCGGTGTCACGAACCTGACACGTAGAATTAAGTGGAACGGTTGTCACTACTGACACGTAGAATTAGTAGGAACGGTGTCACGAACCGACACGTAGAATTAGGGGATCGGGTTCACGAACCGACACGAGTGATATATGGAGCGTAGTATCTCATAACCGACATGAAGAATAAGCAATAATGAATCTGAAAGATTTGTAATATACCCATCTAAATTGAACCTAATTCCCAAATTTGGGTAGGCATTGAGGCTTGAGTCCTCATGGTGACTTGGCGTTGGGCTTTATTAATGAGTTACGAAACTTGTTTTTTGCTACAGGGACTATTGTAGTTGATTTATTATATTTTTGAATATATGTGGATGCACACATAAAACCTCGTCTCTGCACTCAACCGCAACTCTCAGCCAGTATTCATGTACACCGGAATTTCAGGGTGACTAATTCTTCTCTAGCTTGGAACTGGATCTTCTCTTCTCCCCTCAAAATGGGTGCTTGTGCCTTGAAGTTTTCCGTCATGGAACTAGCTTTTTGTTATTTTACCTTCGTGAGAATACTCTTAGTTTTATAATTTGATCATAGTGTCCTATGGTTGATGACTTCCAGATTTTGGGGAAAGTAAAATAGATGTTGAATTTTAGAATTCTGAATTGGGTGTTTTATTATGATTTAGTCTTCTTCCGGCATTATTTTCTTCCTTTTCCTATTCTGTTGATATTATAGTTGGAAAATGCAGGGTTTTAGATGGTTGGTTGGGTTCTCACAGTAGGAGTGTAAGAGTGGGGCCGCCAGTCGCGGCCCGTTTTTGGGTCGTGACAACCTTGGTATGAGAGCATTAGGTTACAGGTTCGTTGAGTATCAATGCACACAAGAACAGTCTAGTAAGAGGTCCTTAGGGAACGGTAGGGGAACGCCTTTACTTTTTCTTTGAGAGTATAGAGTTTAGAGGAAAACTCCCTTCTTTCTTTTCTTCTTTCGTGCCTATTACTTGGGGTAATCCCATTGGTATCTAGGTGATTCAATTTGTATCTGACCATCTTCACTCTATTTTCCAGATGGTTAGAACTAGAGCAACACGACTTGCGCCAACACAAAATGTCGTCAAACAAGAATCGTCTGAGCCAGCCACTTGGGTGTAGCCTCGAAGAGGAGGTAGTGACAAGAGTCCGTGGAAGAGGTTCGTGTGAGGAACGCGTTCCTCTAGAGAAGAGGAACGCACACCTAACCATTTTGTACTAGTTCGTGACTCCTCCAACCAACTAAGAAGTGTTAAGAGAGTAGGTGAGATGGAAATCTGACCAAATGGGCAAGAATGAGAAATTTTCCTATCCCCACGCCCAATCCTTCCCCAGAAATGATCAATCAGGTTTCTTGGCTTATCTTAGAGTGGGTTATCTGATCAGGGCCACAGACGCCTCCAGGTGTTTTCTCTGTTTCTTTCTTTCTGCAACCAAACCCCGCTTGCTCCGAGGTACAACATGCAACTACTATGTGCTCCCGCATATATGCCGCCCTCAAAATTTTGGAAATAGGCACTTTTCCTTGGTTTTTCCCCTTGCTGAAACCACATACCTATAATGACAATGAATCATCAAAATGTTCAAGTAAAATTCTTGAATTTGAACCTTCCCAGTCTCAAAGGGTGCTAATCTGAGGATGCCTACAAGTTTATGGTTGACCTTGTTCATGAACCTGACTACATAGATGGGCCATAGTAGAAACGGTGGTTGGTGTTGATTTTGTGATTATCAGTTTCAAAACAAGGGAAACGCCAAATGTGGTGGCGGTCCCCACATTGGAGTGTCACCCAACATGAGGCACCCCTATGACTTGCTCATTCATTTTCTCTCAGCTGTTTATGAGAATATATCCCCCGGACCTTTTGAGGGATATGCAAAAGATATGAGTTGTCTTCTTTGCCAGAGCAGGTAGGATGTCGGTTACTTACTGCATAATGAGGCTAAGTTTTCCGCCCTCGCATTATCCAGGTATCCACAACCCACCTATGTTTCAGTCCACAAGAGCGGGTTTGGCCATTTTTGTGAGGAGATTGAGGTCAAGAATTGCGGATTTTCCTCCTTAACAGGTGAGCGTCTAACCGAAACTGCCAAAATCCCTTAATTAAAAAAGAAGTGGTAGACTTCATGATAGAGTGGAAGGGTGAAGCCCCAGATGACTGTTCACCATGGCATCGACCATCAAAAAGGTTGTCGAAGGGGAGGTGAGTTAAATAAATAATGGTTTCTTCTCTAGGACATGTTCAGGAGGTTCCTTACTTTTCGGTTCCTCGCCATTCATTCTTCACTACAGACTGTAGTTGGGGTCCACCTCAGACCGGGTCAACAACTATTTCTCTGAGAGAACCTATGTTTTGACTTCCAGAGAACCGAGTGTTATGGATGTGGGGAGAACTGGACTATTAGGGAGGAATTGTCCAAACAGAGGTTATAGAAAGACCCCCAATACTAGAGGTATAGTGAGTCCATTGTAGAGGCCGTTATTTCTGGAGAACGCGGTGCCGAGGTAATGGTGTCACCAAAACGCCCCGGGGGTAACGGGCAAACTGAGGCCACTACAGCACAACATTGTAGGGGCCAACGGGCAGACAGGTGTAATTAGTGCCATTGTTATGCTTTCACCTGGGCGGTCTGAAAGCGTAGACATCTGATGTTGTTTATTCAAGGAAATCTTTTGGTTTGTGATTGCATGGCTTCCGTATTATTTATCCTGGATCAAACATTTTATATGTAATATTCTTCATTTGCTACTCTTTTGGTCTTAAATTTACATTGTGATTGCTTGACATGCCTATTCGTTTTTTCCCTACTCTAACCCTACTTCCGGTGGGTGAGTTGTGGATAGTTGAAAAAGTGTATAGATCGTTGTCTTTGTGACTTTTTGTGGGGAGCAATACTCATGTAGACGTTGGTATCATGAAATGGTTGACTTCGATGTAATTCTGGGAATTACTTGGGGCTTTCTTCCTCTCCTCCAAATGTTTTGCAGATCATTGGATTGTAAATGCTAAAACTGTTGACGTTATCCCAAGCCGGGAAACAGACCGTTAGTGTGGGAGGGTGACACACTTCCAATCCGGTCGTATCATCTCCTTCTTCTCGTGATAAGAGAATAGTTAGTAAGGGTTGTTTTAGCTTGTCTTTTCTTGGCGCACCTCAAGGTGATACTTACCCAAGTAACTTCAATTGAGTGTCGGTTTTTTCGATAGTCCGCGAGTTTTTAGATGTGTTTCCCATTTCGCAGCGACCTTCCCCCTGAGACACCGGATAGAGATATTGACTTTCTGCATCGAATCGACTTGAACCCGGTACTCTCGCACCCAATTCTATAACCCCTTTATAGAATGGCTCCCGCTGAGTTAAGGGAGTTTAAGGTTCCAACCTTCAAGAGGTGGTTGAGCAAAGGCTTTCATTAGACCAAGTGCATGCATCCCCTTGGGTTCCTTCCTGTTTGTTTGTTGAAGAAGAAAGCTTGGAGTCTTCGATGTGCATAGATTACTGCAACTATATAAAGTAACTGTTTAGAACAGTATCCTCTTCCTTCGCATTGGATGATTTGTGTCGATCAGTTACAAGGTGCTTGTGTTCTTCTCAAAGATTGACTTGAGTTCTGTTATATCACTTTGAAATAATACGGGCAGCATATGTGCCAGAGACGGCTTGTTTTTCGAACCAGGTATGGGCCATTATGAATTCTTGTACTGTTCCCCTTTGGACTAAAGATGCCCACTTCGCTTTCATGAGCTTGATGAACGGATTTTTAAGCCATATCTGGACTCTTTGTGATCGTATTGATTGATGCTATACTGATTAACTCCATATTAAAGGAGAACATGAGGGACATTTGAGATTGTGTTTGAAATTTGAGTGAAAAAGCTTTTATATATGCCAAATTCCTCCAAGTGGATTTTTGCTAGATTCAGTGTCCTTCTTGTTTGGCACGTGATTGTCAAGGATGGAGTGATGGGTGGATCCCTTCTAAGATCGAAGTAGTGAAGAAATTGGGGGTAAGACCGTACTAATGTGTCAGAATAAGAAGACCTTGTTTGGTTTAGAGCAGTTTACTACCGTCGTTTGGTCAAGGGATTCTCTTCTATATTGCTTCCCCATGGACTAACTGACTTACGCAGAATGTTTTCCATTTGTAAAGTGGGTCCGGATAATTGACGAAGCTTTCAGAAAACTCAAGACCTTGTTGAATACACCGCAACACCATAAATCCTTCCTTGCCAGTAGAGGGTAGACAACTTCATTGTTTATTGTGATTTCTCCTATTCTGGTTTGGGTTTGCCGTGCTTAATGCAAGAGAAAAATGTAATTGCTATGCTCGAGGCAATTAAAGGTGAATGAACGTAATTAATTATCCGACCCCACGCCTACGATTTAGAGTTTTGCTGCGGTGGTGTTTTCTTAAAAAAACGCATGAACACTATGCTATATGGGGTATAAGTTGATAATCATACCGACAATCCGGTAGCCTACAATAGTCCTTTACCTCAGAGAGATTTTTAATTTGAGACAGAGGAGGTGGATGGAACTACTGAAGGATATGATTTACCCATCTGAGTCAACACCCCCCGGAAAGGGCTAATGTTGTGCAGACGCCTTAAAGTAGAAAAGCAGGGAGCATGGGTAATTTAAGCCCACTTACAAGTTTCTTCTAGACGCCCATTGGCTAGAGAGGTTCAGACCTCTTCTGGCTATGACCGTTATGAGGTTAGAAGTAAATATAAGGGAGATTTTGGCCAGTGTGGAGGCGAGATCTCTTTTCTTTGACAAGATAAGGGAACCAGTTTGATGATGAAAACTAACCGAATGTCGGATATGTGTTGCAGGAGAGGCTAAAGAACAATAATGATGAGGAAGGTGTTTGAGATTAAGGGAAGGGTATGTGTGCCCCGTGTTGAATGATTTGATTTGATCCACACTATTTTACAGAGGCTCTCGTTCCGGATTTCTATACATCCTGGGGCAACCAAGATTTACCGTGACCTAAGGCAAACTTTTTGGTGGAGTAAGAATGAAGCGCGACATTTGTTGAGTTTTGTTGGGCCAAAATGTCCAATGTCCCCACAAAGTAAAGTATGAACAAACCAGAGGCCCCGAGGAACACTTTTAGAGAATGCCTATTCCCTGATTGGAAAGTGGAGAGAATGCATTGGGGACTTTTTTCGTGGTTGTCTTCCACATACATTGGGCAAGTTTGATTCTATTTGGGTAATTGTGGACTTGACATACTAAGGTCCTGCTCATTTCATTCCGGTTAGGTGGCTTATAGATTCAAAAGATTACCAGACTCTACAATCTCATGAAGTTGTTCGGAGTTGCTGGAGTTCCACTTCCTCATATCAGATAGAGGTACCAGTTTACTTCTAAGTTTTCTAGTTTTTGAGAACATTTGCACGCAGAATTAGGGTACTAGGTTTGACCTTAGTACTGCTTTGCATACATTACATCAAAAACAATTAACAATCAACAAAACACCTCAGACGATTGACATCTGAGCCGAACGATTCCAAGTATTGGCAGATAGCTTTCGTGCATGGTGTGATAGAATTCGTGGTCTTGGGATAACTTCTTTAGCCCTTAGCGGCATTTTCATACTAATAATCGCTTATCCAGCCACTCAAGTATTGTTATGGCTCCTTTCGAAGCATTTTATGGTATGGGAGGAAGATGTAGGTCTCCCATTGGTTTGGTTTGATTTCACTTCGAGTTTAGACCCTTGGGGTACCCTGACCTTTTGAGGGATTCGTTAGAAAAGGTGAAAAAAAATTTCTATTTCAGAAAGCTTTTTTTAAGAAGATCGGCCAAAGTAAGGAACAAGGAGTATTCAAATATGAATCTAAAGGTTAGGGACTTGGAGTTTCATGGAGGGTGAGCAAGTCTTGCTGAAAGGTTTCATCACCATGAGGGTGTGATGCGCTTTGGCAAAAGGGTTAAGCTTAGTCCGAACTATATTGGTCATTTGAAGTTCTGAAGCGAGAAGGGGAGGTGGCCTAATGAATTAGCCTTGCTCCAGGGCTGTCAGATTGCACCCGGTATTTCATGTGGTTCTATGCTGACAAGGTAACCATGGGGATTGAAACTACAAATCATTCGTGTGGGATTCAGTTCTGCTTGAAACCTTGTCTTAATGAGAGGAGCATGTTTCCATTATAGATAGAGAACTCCGCAAGTTGAGTCGCGGATATTGCATCCATTAAGCGTGCAATGGAAGACTCGACCGTTGAAGAATCCACCTTGGGAGAATGAGGAGGGCTGTATGGCAAGAAAGATAACACCACACGCTGTTTTACAGATTCAGGAACCTCTTTCCCACTCTTGTTTTTCTTCTCGTGATTGTTCGAAGATAACGATGGGTAAAAATTGGTATCTTCTATTGTAATGAGGAACCTATTTAGTCTTTTTGACAGCTATTTTCATATTTATTATTGGAAAAACTGCTGAGGTCGACAGACCCCACACAACCGTCATGGGCCGACGGAGGACCTTCAGTGGGGGTCTCGTTCAAAACACTTAAATTTTAGAAATTGTGGGTTACTCGAGAGCGACCTCTCTAAACTCACGACGAATGGCAAGGACGGACCGCGCAAAGGCACACGACGGCCCGTCACAGAACTTTTACAAATCAGTCTCTGACTCGTGACGGGCATCAAGGGACGGACCGTCGCAGGGCGCGATGGCCGTTACAATTTACAAAACAGGCTGCGTCATCCCAGTCTGGGTACGGATTTCTCGGTTAAGTAATTTAAGGGTGTTTGTGACTAGCCTGCTTATAATATAAAGTTAGTGGGTTAATGTTAATAAATTTTAATTACTTGGGGGGTTAAGGAGACAACTTTGTGGAGTAAATAAGCGGGTTACTTTTAAAACCATCTTTTTAGTACTTGTAATTTATAAGATAATAAGGGTAAAGAAAAAGGGTTTTTTTTGGAATAAGAAAAACAAAAGAACAGAGAGAAAGAGATAATGGATCGAGAGAGAAAGACTAACGACGAGGAAGCAAAGACTTTGAGGCATTTGCTAGCGTTATCACTAATCTTCGTGGAGTAGGTATGGTTTTTCATCATGCTATGTGTAGTAAACCCCTTAATAGCGAATGAATATGTATTGGGGTTAGTATTCCTAAAACCCGTCTATAATGCTTAATTGTATGCTTGTATGAAGTAATTATACAATTGTGATAAAAGAAGCATGATGAAGCTATTGATCGTAATCTTGAAAGAAAGCCCTAGAGCTACCTTGTTAATAGAAATTGATGATGCCTTGTAAAAAAGAAGGCATGATGGAACTAAAGTGATGAGATTAGTGGGACCGGTGTAACGAACCCGACCGTGGAAATTTAATAGGGAATCGGGTGTCAACAACCGACACTTAGAATTAGGGGATCCGGGTGTCAACACGAACGACCACGTATAATGTCGGGGACGGGTTTCACAACGACACTAGAATTAGGGGAATCGGGTGTCCACAACCGAGCGACGTAAATTATTGGAACGGGTTGTCTCGAACCGACACTTAG
Organism: Solanum habrochaites; assembly: GCA_027704765.1. Classification (NCBI taxonomy): domain Eukaryota; kingdom Viridiplantae; phylum Streptophyta; class Magnoliopsida; order Solanales; family Solanaceae; genus Solanum; species Solanum habrochaites. The sequence continues at coordinate 622,145 of JAKWJA010002490.1, read as the reverse complement.
ACTTAGGGGATCGGGTGTCCGAACCGTCCACTAGTATTAGGGAGCGGAGTGTCACGTACTGACTAAGAGAAATAAAATCATAAGTAATCTGAAAGTGTTAATATACCAATCTAATGAACCTAATTCCCTCCCAAATTGGGTATGGCATTGAGTCTTGAGTCCTCATGGGTGACTTCGGGCTTGCTTATTTAAGATATAGAACTTGTGTTGCTACATGTTGAGTTATTTGTAGTTTGATTATTATAATTATTTTGATATATATTGTTTCGTTCTAATTTTGAGTTGGCCGATGATACTACTCAGTACTCCGGTTTTGTACTGACCCCTACTTTGTATGTTCTTTCTTTGTTTATATGTGAGTGCAGCACACATAACCGTCTTCTTCAAAAATTCAACTCCGCGAACTCTAGCCAGTCTTCATTACCCCGGATTTCAGGGGAGCTATGCTTCCTAGCTTTGACTGGATCTTCTTCTCCCTCTGTCTTGATGCCTTGAAGTTTCCGGCTGGATAGCTTTTTACAGTGTGTTTATTTTAGCTTCTTATAATAACTCTTAGTTTAGTAATTAATCATATTATGTTCCTTGTGGTTGATGACTTTCAGATTTTTGGGGAAGTAATAGATGTTGAATTTTGAAGTTATTGAATTGGTTTTATTAATGAGTTTAAATAAGTCTTTCCGCATTACTTTCTGTTGATATTATAATTGAAATGTTAGGGTTTAGATTGGTTTGGGTTTCAGCTCACATAGAGGGTAAGTGTGGGTGCCAGTCGCGGCCCCATTTTTTGGTTCGTGACAAACTTGGTATCAACGAGCATTAGGTTCGTTGGTCTCATCACAACAAGAACGGTCTGTAAAGTTTAATTAAGAACGGTAGGGGACTCCTTTACTTTTCCTTTGAGAGGCTATAAGACTTTTAAGAGGAAAACACCCATTCTTTCTTCTTTCTTCTTTTCTTTTCTTTTCGTCTATTAACTTGGTGGCAGTCGCGGGCCCGTTTTGGGTCGTGACATATTTGATATTTAATTTATTAATAATTTATAACATTTTAATTAAATATAGGGGTAAAACGGTAATTTGATTTTTTCTTAATATTTTCTTTAATTTATAATAAGGGTAAAATATTAATTCAACCTCTAACTTTTTTGTTCCCACTTATAATAATATATACTAGTTCTCGAACACGTGCAACACAGGTGTATTTCATACAATTTTAAACTACACGAACACACAATCAACTATGAACCTGTTTGCTCTTAAACATAGTCTTGTTTACATTTCAAAAGTTCAAAGATGCAAATGCATGCACAATCAAACTTATATCTGAATGTTGAGTTTTATTGCACAACAAAACTTTTCATAATAAGATTATTTATACTAACAGAAGTGAATATGGCTCTAGGTTAGCAAGAATAAAAAGTGTTTGGCCAATATTTGTAGTAACTCAATTATATGGAATTGATTTTACTGAAATATACTCTTTTTGGAGGAGAATCGAACCAAATAAAGGCACATGAAAATAATTGGAAAAATTCACCTTCTGATACCCCTATAGGTATAATTAATGTAAAAAGATTGCTCAGACATAAATATCATTGGAAGTTAAAACTATTTGTGACCAACATAAAAGAGAAATTTTTTTATTAAAATATACAATGAAGAATCAAAAAGAAATTATTAGAGAAATAGAAAGATAGAAATTAATGAGTAAAATAATTTAGAGTTTCCTACCAACACAAGAACACAAAGAAGGTTGAAATAATAAAGTTTTTTTTTCTTGGAAAAGTTATTTATAGACAAAATTACTGAACAACACATAAAAAAGCATGAAAACTTGAAAGGTCAATACAATTAAAAAAAATCAAATATAAAAAAAAAACTAGAGATGAAATTTAACTTTAAAAAGATACATGAATGTCATTTTAATTTCTTGTCCTTTAAGGAAATTTACTCATTTTATTTTTAAAAAAAAGGCCAAGATCTTACAATAAGAATAAGCCGCTTCTATCTCTATAGATATACTTACTATATCCACATAAACTTGTACAAGTTTTAATTTAGTAAGGCAGGACAAACTAGTAATTTTAACGGTGTCACTTTCGAGCTTCCCACTTATATGAATATATGATATTAATTGGTAGGCATACAGAAAACATAATTTTTGGTTCTTTAAATTCATAAAAGAACAATAAAAAAATTTTTCTTGGAAAAAAGTTAAAGTTATAGAACAAATTACGGAAACATGACAAGACACATTGAAAATTTGAAAGGCAAATACTATAAAATACATATATATAAAAAAGAGAGATGAAATTTTAACTTTAAAAGGGATACATGACTCTTATTAATTTCCTTGTGGTTTAAGGAATAATTACTCATTGTTATTTTTAAAAAAGTGTGTGAGAAATTTGAAAGGTCCCAATTTTTGAAATGAGAATAAGAAGATTATATATATATAATATATATATTATATAATATATATATATTATTATAAAAGTTTTTAATATAGTAGAAGGGCCAATAGTAAATTCATTTTTCACTTTAAGTTAGAGCTTCCCTTATAATAAATATATGATATTATAATGCAGCAAGCATTGTGTAGCACAACTTAAGTGCTGATTTCTAGTAAAAGTAATATAGAACAAACACATTTCCATTCACCAAACTTTTTTCTATACCATTAACTCTAAAAGAATGGTGACCTAAAATGTGCAATCAGTTCGTTCAAGTGGTGGCTGACCTATTCACCAATGTCTTTACCACTGCACCTTATCAAGAACAGGTGCACAAGCTTTGGATGCAAAAGATTCAGTCCGCTGAATTGATGTTTTTCTCATTAGTGAGGTTAACAACGTTTACTCTTTCCATTCCATGACGGGTTTTGTTTCCCACTGGGTTTTTTTCCCATGTAAGGTTTTAATTAGGTCCAGTCCTAGATGCGCACAATAGATAGTGACTCTTTGTTTCCTTTCTAGAGTTTTTCTTTTCTTAAGTTTTTTTGTAAAATTTTTGACCGAGGCACCTCTTTAATGATTAAAATTTTGGATTGTATAAAGTAAATTTTTATTATAGTGATGTCCTATTTAGTTATAGGTCTTTTAGAATAATGGTTTTGTAAGCCCTACGTGGAACCAGTCAGATTGTCCCATATAAAATAGAAGAGTCCCTCTCATTGTAAAAGCACAATCCCTCAGAGGACATAATAATCTTTTCATCTCTCTACTTCTTTCTTCTTATTCTATAGTTTTATAACATTCTTAATTAATTTATTAAAGAACTACGATCGTGTATTCTTTCTTTTTAAATCATTTTAACAAATAAAAATGTAAGAAATATTTTTTTCCTTCTTAATCTCGTCTTATCTTTTAAAAAATAAAAATATCTCCATGCACCATCTCGACAGATAATATATGTTATATGTATAAGATCAGAGTATATCCATCATTAATTTATATTTATATAAAAATATCAAATAATTATAATAAAATAAAAATATTTTATATTTTTTTGAAACGAAGATAAACATTTGCTAGTTTAAAAAAAATTTATTAAAAAAAAATTTTGTTTAAAAAGAAATAAATAATAATATTTATTTGAAAAACGCGTATTTTGTTACCCAAAAATATCAATATGGTCATTTTAGTATTAATTGAAAAGAAATTTTTTAGCCAAAACTACAATGGAGGACATTTTTGTTTCCTTTCTTTCGCATAGTTTTAAGGAAAAGGACATTTTTTTTTAATTTATTTATTTACCCTTTTTTTTCCTTTAATTAAAGATAAACTTAAAAACACACTAAAAATTAAAAAAAAAAAAAAATCCACTTCAACTTCAATTCAAGAAATTTACCCTCATCATCATAACCACTATTGGGACTTCACGTTAAAATATCTAAAATAATAGATTCTTTTATAAAAAATTGTTCATCTCTTTTTTATTCTAAACCTTTGTTTTTGAATTTCAAATTCAAGTATTAATATAAGTAACATTAATTGGTAAAAGAATTCTAAACCTAACGTTATATAATATTGAATTATAAGCAATTTTTTTCTATGTAGTCTGCCACTTTGATGAAAGAATTCTAAGTAAACACCAAATCTAAAAAAAATAATCTATGTAGTCTGTGCATCTTTGATGAAAGAATTCTAAGTAAACACTAAATCGAAACAAAGAAAGAAAAAAAGCTAGTGATTATTATTACTTCGGAAAAATTTACTTGCACCGGATGTTTACACCAAATCAATGTGATTTTCATTATTACGTGATTAATGAAGTAAAAACTATAAATTTAAATACATGACATGCATGTATTGCCTTGGTGTAAACACCCAATGCGGGTATTTTTACTCTTATTACTAAACCTTAAAAGGTATTCTAAACCTACATAAGTCACAATGTTATTGATATTTATTACTCCTAAATAGGAAAACTAAAAATTTATTGTTACGAACCAAAGTACCCCTTTGGCGTAACATGAGTCCTTGGAGAGGACTTACACAATCCCTTAGCATTCGTCATAGCATATCATAGGTAAAGAAAATGCGGAAATTTAAATCTTTACATAGTGAAGTGTACTTAGACTTCTCATTTAGCGTAACAAAATCATATAAGAGTCTAAAGTCTAATCTCGCACATCAACCATCTACAAGAGTACAAACGTTTGGACATAGCCAATACATTTAAGCTTACATCAATTATAAAGGAAGAATAAACATCTCAAAACATAAAAAACAACATAGCTAGAGTGGAACATGGCAACATCCCCGAAGATGAGGACTCACCAATGACTTGGGAAAAGATCTGAGTCTTCCTTGCAATTGGCCACGAACTCTTCAACGACCCAAACCTAAAATGTTTGGATAAAAGAGATAAATATGAGTTAGTACATCATACGTACTAAGTATGACTTCTATGCACAAAAATCATCAATGGATGAGAAAAGGGCATTTTAGTCAAAATCATGCTTTCTATCAACTCAACTCAACATACGCATATAGTAAGCATTGTAATTCAATTCAACATAATATCAACCCAAAATATAGACTGATACGCTCAAACTTACTTCTCAAATAAGAAGTAAAGCGTCCCGTGCAAGTAATAACCCAACTAGTGAGGTTGAATTTTTCCACAGGAAAATATCCATACTTAAACTTCAACTCGGTACTACTTTGTTTGGTCAAATGACTTTCTTGGAAAGTGAAAACAAAAAAGGGAAGGGGGTTCTATTTCTAAATGATTGGAAAAATAAATAATGCAATGGTCAGATACCTTGACCAGACAAGCTTTGAGAATGTAGATTTTAAATCGATTAAATCAAATTAACTACTAGGGTGTACCGTGTTCCCCACAGGTTCACAGGCACAACAAGAGTTGATAATTCCTAACTATAAAAACAATTTCTTTCCTAGTAATCTTGAATGCCAAAGTTTATAAGTTATTATTTTTCTATCTAAATCTTTGGTCCGGCATCTAGAAAATCTCCCTCCGCACCTTGGTCCGGCTACGTGTGTTTGCTATCCTAACCCTTATCCTTACCTTACCGTCATATTAATCATTGTATTCGATATGTTGACTAAGTTATTACTTCGTACCAATCAAATAATACAGCCTAATTAGCTAAGTTAACACTAAAACAATCTAATGTTATGTTTCGTTTCCTATTATCTACCTCCTTGGTCCGGCAATTTAGCATTAAGGGCGCGTTCTACGTTATGTCATCCGTTAAAGACTTCCTCATAAGCCGAAAGAATTATTTAATACATTCAAGACAACGTATTCCTAGACTTGGTTATTTTATGTTAGGGTTTATCTCATATTATTTTGTCCACTGGTTCCCACAACCCTAGTTTATATGGGAGTTTAGTTTACTCAATGGCCATAAAACCCAATTTCAAATATATAAATAGGAGTTCATTACTTACTACTATTTACTTACTTTCAATGAGAAAGAATAAAATCCAAAGTTTTCTTATTAATCACCACAACTCACAACACTCCATGATAATCCGCAATCTAACGACTAATACAAAGAGTTCTAAAATATAATGGTCTAACTATCACCTGTCTAACCTCAAAAAAACAAGGTTTTTTGAAGATTTATTAAAAAAACAAAACCTAATTAAAACAAGGGTTCTAATATAGCTGGAAATTCTGTCAAACGGCGGCTGAGGAGTCGATGGATTACGCGACGGACCGGTCGTGGCACAAAGGACCTCATGGACTTCCGTTGTCCCATATGATTTGTCAATTTCTTGTTCTTTTGCTGCTCTTCCTTCACTTCCCCTCGACGTCAAGTATGACGGACCGTCATATAGGCCCATACCGATCCATCGAGGGTCTTCGTTCCAAAAACTTTAACTCTTGGAATCTGGGTATGGGATTCCACTTCTCTAATCTCTAAACTTCATCACGAAAAACTACAAAACGGCAAAGGACGGGTCCGTTTCATAGCCACAACGGACCGTCATAAACTAACTTCAGTAATCCCACACTTGGGTCAGACTTCCCCATCTTCTCTCATCAGCAGCTGCACTAACGCTGCCCCTACGGCCCAGGCACAACAAGCCACGACGGACCGTCATAATTGCTCTGTAGGTGATCTCTTTCTGCATTTAATTCTGTCAAACCTCCGCATTCAGCTTTGGACAGATTTTCCTCCCTGCAAACCATAGATAAAACTTATATAAAAATTAGGCAACAAAAAAAGGCTTTTTGGGGACACACTAAACTAGGAAAAAGTAATTGAATTATACCGTGAAACCACTGTATATCAACACCCTCAACTAAATTCCGTTTGTTTGTCCCTCAATCGACGCACTATGACTCACTACAACAATTCTCTTTGTACAATAGTATCCATGGTTTAATCCTTTTTGCATCATTTTTGCTATCAAGCCCTATTAATCTCATCAAATCTATGCATGCTATCACGTTTACGGTCTTGAATTTTGTGGGATCAGAACATACACGACTCAGGTGGACTCACCATGCATTAACGGAACCCTCCTCTTCAATTTCTCACCGAGGTGCTACCAATTCCGTATTGCACCTAGTGTCCCCTCATTTTTTCATGTTCACACAATGATTTAGTTTGAGTAATAAGGATTACTTTTCAACACGTCGCTCTCAGAACAAAGTCACACCTCATTCAATACCTATTGCATAAGCTTGACCTTATTTTCAACTGCCTTTTAGTTCTCTACTCTATACAACCCTTAGGATTATTACGATCCGACTTTCTTAGCTGTTACATAGCTTCAGGGTCGGTAGGGTTTCTTTAGGTACTGTAGGTAGGTGATTTTTGCCCTCCTTTGACATATCGGCTAAACCTCCCTTTCTATCATTTTATCACGCCGTTTCTCCATATTCTTTCTTCACCTTGTTATATATATATAGATATTTTTTTTCTTTCTTTCATTTGTGTTAAGTGACTCTCTTCTTTTCTTCTTGTATTTCTTGTAGAATTTCCTTTGTCGTTAACTTCCTCTGTTCTCTTTTCATCAATAAACTAATTCTTGAGTCACTTTACTTGTTATTCTTTCCTCTTCTCCTCTTTGTTCTTTTTTCAACCCACTTTCCCAGAGCATTTTCCGCTAAGAGTCACCCTCAACTCATGGCCTTTGCCATGAGTCCAAGGGCACACAATCCCAACCCAAAATTGGGTCAGTGCCATAATGAAGTTGTTCATTGCATTAGCCAAACCTCACTTATCTTTTGGCTAATCTTAGTTGCACATGGTCCAAGGAGGGACCCAGGGGCCCAACACTCTTTGTTCCCAGAAAGATCATTTTTGGGGTGAAAAAAGAAATGGTCTCAATTTTAACTCCATATTATTTGGATTCAAATAAGGATAAATTTCATTTTGTTTCTTTTTATTTAGGATCGAAATGGCTAAATGGAATAAGGGCCTATGATCCTTTCCTAATTGTCCTATTACACAAGTTACAAGCTTACTTTTAGCAGAAACAACCAGGCAATTTCTAAATAGCTCAGTATCAATAGTGGACTTATCCAAATTTCCCTCAATACGAACTTGACAACTTCATCGACTCGAATCTACCAGATTGTAATACTCCCGAGTTCGAATTTAACACATAGGGTACATGCAATGGTGTAACTCTATTTCAAGCTTAGAGCCACACAATTATCAGTTACTATGCCTATCATGGCAGTTAATTTTTCTTCCATTTTATATCAGGATTATCAAATTTTAACCCCAGCATGCTCGCAGAATTTAAACTGTATGTATAAAAGATTATAAAACATGCCCGGTTCAAACCAAAAAGTAAATCAGGCTTTTGGGAAAAAGAAAGAACAGGCAAGAAAACCCCAATAAGATAGGATGTGAATTGGGCTACTCTGACTTTACACCCTAACACTCACTATCATTTTACCCCCACCCCCAACAAAAAAGCATGCAATTGTCCCAAATGCATAAAATGTAAATACTAGAGTGGTAGGTGAGCAAAAACCTGTGCGCAAAGCGCTGTCGATCAGTCAGATAGTGGGTAACGGTTCCCGCGGAACCCACGTTCTCTGCAATCCTGGACAACCATCAGTGGTGTCTCAGCAACAAACCGCACCATCAGTATTGGCCCGCTAAGCGATATCTACAGTGGGGAGCTAGCCGCCCCGATCCTCTAACCTCTGACGCTCTCATCTGGTGCGGCCGCCTCGCCAGCAAGTGAGGCTCCTCCGCGGCCCTCCATCCTTCTCTCGTGGCTTCCTCTTCCTTCTCGTCGCCTCGTCCTCGCTTCTCTACCCTACGCCTCTTTTGGCACTCCTCTCTAGGGAGGTGGTGGATGTCAGGAGTATCAAAAGGGCCGCCAAACACCGTGTCCCACAGGTCTAACAGAGGGGCCTTCAAGTCCCCTTCCGGCAAACCCTATCCCTCAAAGATCGTGTCGATGTGGTCCGTACGAAGACTGTCGACTGCAAACCCGTTAAGATCGCCACATCCACCGGAGGGGCTGGTCGGCTAGCGCTCCATCCAACTCGAAGGCGTCCCGGCGCTGTTTTAAAACCCTCACTATCGCCCTTATCCGCCAATCATAACGATAAACTAAACGCAAACCATTTTCCTCTCTAGGGAAAGGCGCTCTTCAAACTCGCAAATCGCTTCTGCATCCACGACTGGATTGTGATGCAGAAGAAGGGCCATTTGTGCTCCCTCTAGTTTTTGGACTCCTTGCAAGCGGGGACCGTGTCGGTAGAGGGGCTTCTGGTGCGAGAGGAGTTCGGCGCTTGCTACTACCACCCTGGATAGACTCGACCGTAGTAGTTCTTCCAGTGGGATGCCGTGTATCTTTTTCCCTGTGAGGGTCTGGGCCTACCGTATCAGCAAGTGGTGGGCAGCTCAACGGGTCCTCCCCTCTAACGTGGGGCCACTCATGAACCTCCTCGCGTCTCTATGAGGTCGACGTCACAACGGTTTCCCCTACTGTTTTCTTCCTGATCTACGTCCATAGTGGGCCACAAAACCTGCGGGGACCCCTGCAAAAGGCAAAGATCATGCACGGGAAGGGGTATGTGGTAGTGACCTTTAATGGCCCTCTCGTATGAACTGCTTACCTGCTTGGAGAATTCCAGTGCAAGTCTACATAAACCTCGGAACGGCTATCATCGCGCCATCAACACTTCTCGATCCAGGTAATGAAAATGTTGTAAATTAGCTGTGGGGAGAGGCAAGTGACGGACAAAGAAGCCACAGGAGCTTTGTGTGAACGTGAGGTTGCCTTCCTTGATGGCAACCCTTCTTCTCAGTCAGCCCAATCGGCAAAACCCTCCATCTACTAATAAGTGGCAGGTTCATCCACCTCTTTGGTGGCTCTCTCATTGCGGGCTCAGGCCAAAAACGGCCATCATTGACTAAATGCTGCCACGGTAGTCAAACTCGCGGTGAGGTGTGTCCGAGAAGCATCAATACTTCGCCGTAGTAGAACCGCCGGATGCTGGCAAGGAAATGTAACTTGTAGACCCCGTACTTCGGACCTGCTCTAGTGGGGCCTGTTTAGCGTTGCAAGCCCCGCCTATCGATCTGTGATCGAAGAAGTCGCCTAGTAGAGAGCCCGTAGAAAACTCTCAGACCATTTCAATCGTTGTATCGTCCCCAATGGCGTTTTGTCCACTTTAAAAAAAAGCGATGCCTGGTTAAAGATTGTGGATCTATGGCATCGAGGAAGCTCGCCTTAAAGGTACCCCCGGTCGCGTTCCAAATAGTGTTCGGTCATTTTACTCCTTTAGATCTGAGGAACTTGGCCGTCAGAGTAACTTGAAACTCCGTCGCCACACATTAAAAACACCCACCCCTTTCGGCTGGTCATTGGCTGGGATGGGACCCCAAGCTGGTGAACGTGTAGAGTCTGAACTGTCAGCCTCATCAGAGCGAAGCCGGTGACGCTGCCCATAAACTGCGTTGGCCAGTGCTGGGTACCTCAGCAGAGCCGATGCCTTCCCCTCGTAAACCAGTATACATCCTAAGTATCCATACCGCTCCTACTCCTTCTCATTTGTGGCTGACCCAGAGGGTGTGCCGGTCAGTGTGCGCCCTCAATCATAACGGGTAGGTAGTGAACTACCGGCCGTAACTCCACCCTTTATGGGTGTGGCAATTGGGAGTACAAACGCTCACGGGAAAGGGGAGGAAGTCCTGGGGGCACGTACTCAGGGTCACGCTCATACATCAAGCCGATGACCATGCTCGCCAGATGGCTACACGCGACAGACTTCGATCCGGCCTGCCGCGTGCGTAGTGTGTTCTTGCTTGGGTGCCATATTAAATAGTCCCTGTAAAGGATAAATTAGTACGAGTAGTGGCACCAGACAAGCAAAAACCATACGAACGAAAAAAACATTGAAATACTGGTGTCATGGCTATTGAAACTGTAAACACACAAGGCCCGGTGACGGCTCATCGTGGGCTATGACGGACCGTCATGAGGTCCGCTTGTTTTACTTGTCTATGTTTGATATATAAGAACCCTGAAAAAGAAAAAGAGAGTCTCTTATTAGTATGACGGTATATGCAGGACGCACCATCACAGTTACGACGGTCCCGTTCGTATGTGTCCCGTCCATATAACACTTAAAAAAATATAGAGACCATAGCAGAGGGTCTCTGACCCTTATGACGGTCTTAGCAGGACGGACCGTCGTGGTATGGTACGGTTCCCGCACATGTGTCCGTTGAAAGGAACACTTAAAAAAGTGAGAGACCCTTATAAACAGGGTCTGTTGAACAACCAGAAGGGTTGTGCGGACAAACGTTCGTGAAGACGACGGTCCCGTTGGCAGTGTCTGTTGGGAAAACACTTGGAAGAAAAATAAGAACCTTGAAATAGTGTCTGAGACCACCGAAACGGTTGTGCGGACGTACGCCCGGTCCGTCACATGTGTCCCAGTTGGGACACGGTTCTAGGCTTTTTTTGCAACGACCCTACGACGGTCCTCGTGGTGTACACGGACCGTCCATCGGGGTCCTCGGTCTGAATGACAATGACCGCACTTCGGTAACCTAGAAGCATCCCCGATGACCCACATCAACCTTGTCGTATTTTGGACCTACATGTTTTTTTTCGAAAGCCCAACTACCTCTGAAACTAGCAATGCAACAGCAACCTATGTCCAGGTGTGGTGGAAACATGGGCATTTTGACATTTGTAACCTAGGTCGACAAATCGTATAACGGTAACAAAATACGATGAGGGAACTAAGCTTACTACTAACTCAGTAAACAAATGCAAAGAATAAAATTCGTATAAAATTAGAGACACATCACCTTAGAATAGGAGAAAAAACAAGTGCAACAAGTACTCAGTGCAAGATAGGCACTTCACTAGCAAGCAGTTTCCTCCACTATTAGATAACACTTTAGGACTTTGAGACTTGTGGAGAGGGGCAGATGATCGGTGGTGGGTAGAGGAAGATTGTGGAATTTAGAGGGAAGAGTAAGGTGAGAAGATAGAAGGTAATGGAGTGAATGAGGGTTGGGGAGGTTAAAAAAAAACAAAAACGGTCTATTTTGAAAAGTCCCAGCCAGTCGGGTCGGGTATACCTCATTAATCACACGTGAATGATACCCTATACGGTCCTGTTCGCGCACTGGACGACCCTTTCGTTGTTCCGTCATGTGTGCCCCTAGTTTCAAACTAACCATAACAACGTCCTGGGGGACGATAGATCATGCATACCGGTCCCGTCGCAAAAGGCCACGCACGCCCTTTCGATGGTTGTCCATCAGTGACTGCTGCAGAGTAATTTTTCTGCGAATTTCCCGGTGATGTGGCTTGAAATTAAAACCCTTAATATTTAAGCAAAATTGCTACTAACCATTACTAAAAAAAGGATAGTAATTGGTTTGCCTCCTCAACAAGCGCCTGATTTAATGGTATGTCGCAGGCAAGACTTGGACACTGGATTACTCAGACTTCAATCAAGATTGGTATTCCTCTACTCACTTTATTCGCCATTCACAATGTCCAGCATTGTGCCGAAATAGATTTTTTTTATTATGTCGCTGTCCATCTCAACCTGAAGCGCACAACCTCCTAGTTTCCAACGCAAACTAACTGCCTCCATGAGAGAATAATTGGGTAACACCGCCGGTAAGGACCAATCCTTTGGACTTGAGCTTGCCTGGAAACAAGCAACAATCTGGAATTGAATAAAAGCACCAAATCCCCGACCATAAACTCTCATTTTTTTTCAAATTTTGGTTGTCATGGTAACTTATTCATCTTTTTCTTTGTATAAGGCTGGAGCTTTTATAAGGCTTTACAGGAGAAATTCATCAAGTTCATTCAAAACCCATTAACCGTTTGCTCTGCAGCTTCCGCTTCATCAATTTTGTACTTCTCCTTTCATAGCCCACATGGCTTTATGCTCTAACGTCACCTGAAGATGGACAAGCTTCCCCATAATACAAGTTGTTATGGAGACTACCATGAGAGTCTTATATGCCTGTACCGGGTAGGCCCAAAGAGCATCATCAAGGCCGCCTTGACAATCCGTTCAAAACGACGTTCATCACTGTTTTGGACAATTCTTGTTTGATCTCCCTCTCCTGTTCGAACACTTCAACGTGCCCACTAGTTTGAGGGTGGGTAGGGAGTGGACCCATTATGGCGAACCCCCGTATTTCTCACAATAAAACCCCTTTAAAACAATCCCTGTTGCAGAATGGGAAGCCCCCATCACTAATTGATGGCCTTGGGGTGCCAAACGAAGAATATATTCTTTTTTTCCAAAAATGCATGTGACCTCTCCCTTCAATTGTTTGCGAAGGCTATGGTTCGCCCTCATTTCGATACATATCAACTGCTACTGAAATGTACTTTCACATCCCATATAAACTCACTAAAGTGCCCATAAAGTCAATACCCCAAACATATCAAATAACTTCAATCACAAGAAGGGGTTTAAGGGAGCTCTTGCTGTCTTTGAAATACCGCCTATCTCCGTTTGCATCTATCACAGCTTGTTAGAGCAAACCATGAGCATCATGATTAAGATTTGGCCAAGTAGCCACATTGGTAATATCTTAATGAGCTTTCGTATTACACTTTGTGATATCCACCAGCAAACGGGTGAGGAATGGCAAAATGCCTCAAACAACATATTCACCAACATCTCACATTCTGGCACACAACACCGAATAATCCCCGTCAGCACAACTCCGATACAAGTATTGTTCATCCCAAAAGAACTTCTTCACATGTACATGAACTTGTTTCTTTGCTGAACGGACAAGGTCTGGTGGAACAATATCACTAGCCACAATAGTTTCACACATCTAACGAACCTGGCGATCAAGTCTTGGGAAGCAGCCAATACCTGTTCCAATCGGGAAAATATTCATCAATGTCCATTCTAATCCCCTAACTTCTCATAGCTTCAATTCATCCCTAACGAAACAAGTGATCACCACCTTTGATTTTCACAGTTCCTTTTCTATCCATCACTCAAAGTCAATTCTGTATGACACATATACCCAATGAATTATTCTAGATTTCGCATCCTTCTTTTTTGCCATCAAATTATCCCAATGCCCTGAGTGGTCCAGTATGCACGATAACTCTAGTACCGTACAATTAGGAAGCGAAATTTCTCAAAAGCAAAAACTACTGCAAGGAGGTTCTTGCTCATCACGGATAGTTTCCTTCTGTAGCTTCATTTAGGGCTTTACTAGCATAGTAGAATGGGGGTGAAGAAAATTTTGTTTTTCCTCTATCCCCAGTACTACCAACACCAAGAGCACCCCACTAGCATCGCACATCACCTGTCAAATGGACTTTTCAAAACCGTAGAATAATGATAGGCGACGAAAAAACCCTAGTTTTTCTTTACCCTTAACCCACCCCCTCACCGAATGCCTTAAGAAGACAAATTCTCAAAACAAAATTTACAATCTTTCCTTACAATCGTTCTCCATAGTTACACATGGGTTTGAATCTTTGAGAAGGTCTTTGATGAATCGCCGTTAAAACCTCCTTCATGCCAGAAACGCTTTCTCTTCTCACAACACCTTTCAACAGAGATTGGTGGGGGAGTTGCTCTCTATTACCTCGACCTTTAAATCGATCAACCTCTATGGCCCTTTTTCCTTGAATGCGATGGACCCCCCACACAAAACCCTCTTTTTCATTCCATCCACCATGAAATGAACACTTTTCTCCCAGTTTAGTACTAAATTCAGTCGTTCACATCTTCTTAAGGACCTCAGATAATTGGTCAACACCCTCACATGAAGCACCAACCAAAAATTCAACACCAACCACATCCACAAAAATATCCATAAAGACCTTCTATAGTATCCTCCAGCCATGTCAAAAATATCGACAATCATACATCTCTCTCTGAAATGTTGCGGGTGCATTGCACAACCCAACTACAATTCCTTCTGAACGCAAAGGTCCCATATGGCACTCGAAAATTGGTTTTCTCTTGATCTTCTGTTGCAATAGAACATCTGACTTTATTACCCAAAATATCCATCAAGATACAGTACCAACCACAACCCTTTTCCGACAAGTCAAGCCAACCATCTGAATCCCATGAAGGGGCATGAAAAATGGTCTTTGTCCGTCCCATTAGTTCAGTTTACGGTAATCATACACACAACGCCTCCAAAACCAGTAACCGGTCTCAATTGGAACAAAGTTTCATTTTTTTTTTCGTTGGGGACGCACCGTGCATTCCCCCCTTTCGTAGTGTACACAATGAACCGGGCATACCCACTACTATCGCGATTGGGCAAGATTACTACCTGTACTCCGGCATCCAACCATAATGATGTTTCCTTCTTGTCACGACATCGAGACCTCGTTGCGATAGGAGGATTTAGCGTCTCTGGTGCTTCAACAATACTCGGCTATGATCGGCATGAAGTTTTGATTTATGAGAGCAAATACCAGGAGGGGTCCCAATAATGTTCGTAATAGTCCACCAATAGATCTTTTGAACCTTTTATGTACCTTTAATACAGACTTTTGACTGTTTGTTCTCCAGCTGATGCATGAATTACCGTCAAAAAGTGCCAACCATTTCCCTAAAATTCATACTTGAGAATGATGTGTGATACTTTAGTTCTGAATTTTTGAGCCTCCTCAAATAGATTGGTTTTCGCGGGTGGGGACTCGCGATTCTTCATATTAAGCTCGAATTTCTTCGGTTTAAAAACCGAACCTCACCTCGTCAGAGACCATAGTAATGACTCTACTCTTCAATACAATCATTATCAAAGTTTCATTATTAACTGTCATTAATGGCTTCTACACTTCGACATTCTTCTATTTTGGTGCTCATCAGATTCTCACCCAATGTTGTAGGATATAGCAGATGCCATTGGAGCTAGCTCCACCACTCTGCCCTCATGGACCTACAAATTTAAGGGTCACTTCCTCATTGTTTTTGCAAGCCCGAAATTTCATCTGCCCGGCCTCTCCTGCCCGCGCCCTTTTCCATGTTACTAAGGCTCTTTTCTTTCCCGTAGCAAGGATGGCCTTCCCAGAATAAATGGCACTTCCCAAAATCGACTTCGCATCCAAGAATAACAAAATTCTGCTGGAAAATGAATGACTGCCCACTTTTACTAGCAAATCGTGTGAGTATCCCTATAGCCCGTTAAAAAACTGTTCGATAAACCATCAGTAGCCGCAGTCGCAGTGGGCTTTGGTGGTCAAACCCAAACCCACTTCTTGTTCAATCTCGAGAAGGGCAATTAGGGATTATGCTTGCCCCCAGAGCACTAATGCTTTCGCCAAAAATGTAATAGCTTCGCTTGTACAAGACCTATGAAACGACGCACCCGATCTTCTGTCCTTTTGGACCTAAGATCTTGTAAGCAAGAGCACTACCATGCTGCATTCTACTATCATCATCCTCAAAAGTGACCGGAATCTTTTCTTGTGACTAATTTTCATAAATTTGGCGTAACCGTGCATTTGTTTCTAAGCTTCTAGAAAGGTTCATTGATGGAAAGCCCACCTTGCTTCAACCTTGTATAAAACGCCGATATTTGCATCCTCCCTCGTCATGTTTTTCCACAAAACAATCTTGAGGAAATGGGGGTGGTGTCCTAGGCATAGGAGTTAACCTTTTTTTACGCACGTCAAACTTCAGCATCTTATTTGCAGTGTTAGCCTCCTAATTCACATTCACTTCTAATACCACTTTATCAATTCTTTTGTCAACTTTTTCTCATTATATGCATAGTTGGTCAATGTTTGGCCTTGCACTGCGGCGTACTTAATTGCCATACAAATTCCATTATTTTTTGGGATTTGGACAGTGTTGTTTCTAGAAGAGTGCCCCGGTTGCCGTTTGTTCAACAGTTGCAGATAATTTGGCCATTGTAACTCAAGTTGCTAATCGATATTGCATGGTATCACCCTTTTTTTTGCCCAATACCTCTAAAATCATTTCTCACTATTTATGGTGCCATCACTAGCAATCGCACCTCCTCATCAATTTTTATGTAACAATATACTCAACACTCGCGAACATACGACCAACCCACCATCCACCCTCCCCTAGAGTACTTTCACTTCCACATTTTTTGGAGGGAGGAACAGATGGTCCATTCCTTCCAGTTTCTATTACCAATATTAACCCCTGTTGAAGTTGGTTGTCCTTGGATTGTTAAGTTTCCATCTTCGGACTATGGCCCCAACGGATTGTAGTTACCATAGTTTCCGACCTTGGTTTTCCCTTGACTTGGCGCCAATTCTTCCTCGCTTATTAAGCCCTTTGGCAACTTGGTCGAGAAACCCCCCTCATCTGTTCATTTACTGCATAGAATCCGCCTCATAGTCCCATTCATTGTTAGGGTGTGGTTTAGCCAAGTATTGACTGCAGTAATCTTTTTCTGCAACCCCTAGTGGACTGGTTTTAGATACCACCCAAGCTCAGTTCTCATTTTGAAGCCTTATTTGTTTTTTCACGAATCTCAATCTGTGGCTGGGTTGTGAGTGGACTGTACTGCGAAAGGTGTGTTCTCCCTGTATCAGACTTCTAGTACTCCAGCTTTTGTTTTCCGTGATTTTTTTCTAAGGGTTTTTGTCAGCGATCTCACGCATAAGGCATTCATCCCATAACATTCCACCTGCTATAGTGTCCAACCCACTTTTGGTATTTTATCAATCCTGTCCCCGATAGAGTATTCTTCATGATCATCATCTAGACGGTGAGTTGGACACTTCTCAAGAATGAGGTGATCTATCCCAAAGAACTACTAACTGACTCTCCTTGGTAGTGCCACAAAGTTATTCACCTCTGTCTTTGTGGTTTAGTTTCTTGGAGACCGGATAGTAACGTTCTTAAAAGACAATCCCTTAGTTGATTCCAAGTACAAGATGGGAGTGGTATTGGAGCTCAGTGAACAAATAGCAGCTCTCCCCTCGTGTGGAGAAACACTTCTGAGACCTATTACATCTAAATCCCAAATCATGCCTCCTACACAACTTTTACACACTCCCTTACCCTTAAGCTATATGGCCATTGGAACCTCAGAAGTAGCCCTGAAAACACACCTATGGCAGTGAAGCATTTGCATCAGACTACTAAGTTTACCACAAGAAGTGTGGCCTGTGGTAGAGGAGGCAAACCCATGGCCCATCATCCGAATCTGCTATGTATCCTAGCCTCTGTAGTAATGCTTGGAGGCCGTGGAGCGAGATTCCCTGTCTCCCTCTGTTGATGTTCACCAGATCCGGAGCATCGGTAACATCTGACCATGAAACAATCAATCCGGATTCTGGGATGTTCTGGTTTTTGGAGATCCTCATCATTCTTCAATTCACAAGTTGTCGATTTCATTTCCATGGTACGCTCTAACTCGTGATCGTAGGGAACAAGGGGTTCTCTTACCTCTTCCGTGTATTTGGCAATAACGAGGATGATCTGAAAAGAATCAAAACTAAAACAAGTAAAATCAAGAAAATATCAACTAAACTACATAGTAATAAGTGCAAGTTAACAATCTAAAGCTAATTCCCCGGCAGAAGGCGCGCCAAAATTTGATACGCTCAAACTTAACTTCTCAAATACGAAGTAAAGTGTCGTGTCATAAATAACCCCTATTAAGGTTTGGTTCGTTAAACCACGAGAAAATAGTCCCTACGACTTTACTTAAACTCGATCTACTAATTGTTTGGTGTCAATGACGTCATTCATGAGTGAAAACAATAAAAAAGGGGTGTTTTTCTATTCTAAAATGATTTGAAAAGAAACATGCAATTGTAAGAGACACTTAACAGCGTTGAATGTTGGTTTTTAATGCGATTATTAAATTAAGCTAGGTTTACCGTACGTGTTTTCCCCCGCATGTTCCACAACTTGATAATCTACCTATAACAATTCTTTCTAGTATCTTGCATGCAGTGACATAAGTTATGTATTGTCTTAATCCTTGGTCCGGCATTCTAGAAAATCTCACTCCGCACCTTGTCCGTCTAACGTGTGTTTGCTATCGCTAACCTTTTCCTCCTTACCCTCATATTAATCATTGTATTTTCGATATGTTGACTAAGTTATTACTTTCGTTACCCAATCAATACTAGCCGATTGATAGTATATACACTAAATCTATGTTAATAGTTCTTTTCCTATATCTAAACCTCCTTGGTCGGCAAGTATAATTAAGTCGAGTTCCTGTAACGTTATGCCAATCCGTTTAAAAAGACTTCTAACGCGAAGGATTTATTAATCCACATGCAGACACTAGTCTAGAATTGTATTTTCAGTTAGGGTTTAAGCTCATTATTGCCCTGGTTCCACAAACCCTAGTTATGGAGTTAGTTTACACTCATGGACTAACCACAATATATTCAAATAAATTAAAATAGGAGTTCGTTTACTTCCGTCAATGATAAAGATAAATCCAAAGTTTTGCTTGATATAAAATCACCACCAAGTCACCAACCAATCAATGATAATCACCAAGTCTAAACACTAATATACAAAGAGTCTAATAAATATGCTGTCTAAACTTTAATCCGGTGTCCTAACCTCCAAATGAGGTTTTTTTTGAAGTATTTATAAAAAAAGCAAAAACCTAATTAAACAAGGGTTTCTAATGGCTGGAAATATCCCCAACGCGGTTGATCGACGTACCGTCGTGGTCACAAAGACCTTCATTGACTTCCGTCGTCCTACTTGTGCAATTTCTTCTGCTGCTACTCCGTCCCCTCGACGGCCAGTATGAACGCCTTCATAGCCACAACGGTCCCGTCGGGGTTCCTTTCGTTCCAAAATACTCAACACATGGAATCCTGGTACTGGGATCACTTCTCTGAACTTCACGACAATCGCAGGACGGACCGTCATAGCCACAACGACCGTCATAACTTTCTAATCCCCCACTGGTCGAACTTCCCCATCCTTCCTCAACAGCTTGCACTAACTAAAAACCTGCCCACCTACGGAAACCCTGCACAACACGACGGACAGTCATATTGCTCCGAGGTGGTCTCTTCTGCATTTATATTCGCTCAAAATCTCTTCATTCATTTTGGACAGATTTCCCTGAAAACACAATAAACTTTGATATAAAAATTAGCACAAAAAGGCTTTTTGGACGCACTAACTAAGGAAAAAGTATTATTAATAACCGTGAAACCCACGGTATATATCCTAACCAATAAGAATACTTGTGCAATCCAAAGAGAGAACGCCCATACTCTATCCAAGATAAGTATCCCAGATGCACACCCACTTCATACTTACACATATTTCATATCTCATCATGACAATGCTTAATACGATCCTACTAATTATATCTTCATCAACAAAGCATAATCATGATCATAAAGAAAACCCTACTAGAACCATCCCTTGATATCTCACAGTGCATGTGCAAGAGAATCCTCATAACCCTCCCTCACAACCCACCAAATCGTGAAGCCATGTAGAAAACTTCAAGACAAGCACTAAATATGATTTTTCACACACACTAACACTAACTTGATCATTTACTTTACATTAGGAAATAAGTGAAACAAAACCACATTAATAAGAAAAAAAAAAGACCATGTGTGAGCTACATAAATGCATTGTTCTACTCCTCAAATCTAAAAGATCTGGTTAAAACATTGTCTAAGGTTCAATCTTTCGTACATAACGAGTCCAAGAGTGACACTAATTATATCCTGTGCTGGCACATAGTTAAGGGTCCAGGAAATTGTTACTGTCTAAATCTTGACTTACTAACTTGGAGGTTCTCCCATCTCTGAGACCAACACATATCTTGGAATCCTGGAATACTAAACGTACGAAACCCATGTGGGAAGGCAGATTTACAACTACTGAACCTCTAATCTCATTTACATGCCCTTTCGGTGCTAAGCATTTATTCCCTTTAGTAATAATTTTTTTTGTTTATACAAGATCACATTGGTATCTTCTAGACCCCTATGTAAACATCTTATCATATTAGATCATAGGT
This sequence comes from Solanum habrochaites, assembly GCA_027704765.1. NCBI lineage: Eukaryota > Viridiplantae > Streptophyta > Magnoliopsida > Solanales > Solanaceae > Solanum > Solanum habrochaites. The sequence goes on along the minus strand of JAKWJA010002490.1, from coordinate 601,208 downwards.
CATCACAAATGAGAACAATCCTTTCACTTTATACACCACTTCACAAGTGAGTAAACCTTTCACTTAACACTTTATTGTAATCATAGAACTACTAATCATTAAATAATAGATGTATCACTGAACAACACAGGCAGACAAATTCATGTATATAATGTCTTAGGGTAAAGGAATAGAATACCTATAGAATCACAATCACAAACACACATTAGACATCGAACAATTACTATCTAAGTAACTCATACTTCATAATTGAATCCAAGAAGAACCAATCAACATACCTCATTGCCCTTTTCAAGAGCCTTCCTACTTCAATTACCTAGAATACATAATCAATACATAAACAAGTTACATTCGATAAGCAATTACATAACTAACAACAATGTAGTCAATCTATATGTTCATAATCTTCACAATTCACCATATCAATTCAAGGTTTTCATGAAATTGGGGAAACACATATGTCTAGGGAAAACTCATAGGAAATCATCAATTAACCATCAATATATGCTTAAAAGATATTAACTTATCATAATTCAACATAATTGATTCACAATTTCATTTTTAAAAGAAGACGCATGTGAGATAAAAAAAAACTCTGGTTTTGGGGGGTCTAAAAATCATCTTTCAGAGGGACCTCTTGGGGAAAGAATCCCAAGAGTGAAAAAATTATATCTTAAAGATAAATAGCCACGAAATTTGAGTAGATTTTTGGATGATTTGGTCTTCTTGTTCAATCTTCAAAGCTTCTTCAGTGGAGGTTGGGTAGAGAGAGAATATAGAGAGAAGGGAGAGCTTTTGGGTTGATTCGGGGATTTAGTTTTTGTGGGAAATTGTGGTGAAAAAATTATTTATAATTAATATATAACCCTCCCCTAAAGTACCCAAAAGACCCATCACTTAAATTGATCTTTTAATGAAGTCAAACGCAAATTTTAAATTTCGAATTTTCATTGGAAAACAAGTCTGCATTGCGGAGCTGTTTTCGCTTGATTTTCTAAATTAATTTTTGGACCAGTGAAGTTCGCGACGTGTCCGCGTCGCAGACCAAAATTCTGACCATGGGTGTGCCAAAATCTGCGCTGAGGACTGGCTCCCTCTATGAACAAATGTTTGCTGCCTTTTGACAGCTTGCTTGGTAAAAAGTTGGGTCCACGAGGGCTATCTTTGGGGGGGGGGGGCAGACCTGGAATTTTTTACCCTATATACCTCATTTAACTATTTAAATTATTTTTATAAGTTTTAGACTTCATACGACACTCCCAAACCTTCACAAGACCTATAGACGTTTGCTAGTTCAACTTGCACTAGTTCCCGGACGTCATGATCATTTCTTAGTGTTTTGGTTCTAGTACTTCTCAAACAAGTTATATACACTTATTTAGGTCTAGAATCATTATTGTTCATTTTGTGAGGATCTAGTCTAGGTCATAGAATTTTTGGATTGTGTCATTTACTACCTCCGTCCACTTTTAATTGTCATATTTTCCTTTTTAGAGTCAAATTACAATAACTTTGTCTATAATTTTACAATGTATTTTTTCATCATATTGATATTTAAAAGATAAAAAATTTATAATTCTTTTGTATAGTTTTTGAACATCTAAATTTTTGGTTAAAAATATCAAATTAATGTAATCTAATTTAATTTAAAATTAGTCAATTTAACTTTTGAAGAAACGCAACATGACTAATAAAAGTGGACAAGAGATTGTTGAAATATTTTTTAAAAAAATAATAAAAGACAATTTCGTCTATTCTAGAGTCTTTTAACAAAAGAAAAAAATTCAATCAATATTCCTAAGATATGCTCTTATTATTATTATTGGTTTTTATTAAAATAAAATAATACACGAACTTATGATCAATCAAGTTCAACCATTATATAACAGACTAGATATAAATATATCGATACAAATAGATGCAACTTTTTAGTGAATAAATTATAATTTTAAAATGATAATTTATTTTGTCTTACAAGAGACCTTTTGACATGTGTAACAACCCAAATAACAAATCGCAAATAAATGTAGCTTGTATCATAACGTCAATTATAATACAAGATAGGAAAATCATGGAACAGTATTAAGGAAGAAGAAATTAAGGAGATGAGAAAACACAGAAAAGGGTGATGAGATAACAAGACTCAAATTACAATTGCCTAATTAATTTAAATCTTGTTTTGCTATTTATGAAATCTGGTACTTCACGAACCACACGTTCTTTCCCTTTAACCACGTTCTCATAGTTTAGTTCCCACTACGAAATCAGTTAGCCTTGATGAAGGGGTTCTTAAGCGCATACTTCTTTTCAAAACCCCACTCTCTTGCTGAGGGTGTTTCTCCACAGTAGCTGCTGATGTGTCCTCTAAGTCAGCTTGTGGGGCACAACAACATGTTTGTTTGCATCTTTATACTCCATTAATTTCTATTTTATTTGTCGTTTTTATGAAAAATAAATATTGTCAGTGCATATACAACATTGTTATTCCTATATTCCGTTTGAGAGTTATTAACTTTGAAAGTATGAATATGATCAACATTAAAAAATTAAATGATTAATTCATGTTCATAGGTCAATTTAATTAATAAAATAAACTAATTTATGTTGATTTATGAGATCCCTGTCAAAAGCACACCTAAACTAATTTTTTTTTTATGATTCATACCTAAACTATTGAGAGTGTGAGTTTCATACCTAAACTATCACCTTTTAGTTTAAGAAACACACCTTAGTGGTGAGTGTAATAAATTCTCTTTTATTTAAAAAACTATTGACACATGACATTTCAGATGGATAAATTATTTCACCTTGAGAAATAATAAATAATAAACTATTAATATTAGTTGAAAATTAAAGATTAAGGTCTACTATCTATAGATTATTTTTTTAAGAAAATAAATTTAAATTATTTTTGTTACCCCACTCACCCCCCTCTAGGTTACCCCCCCACCCTCAAAGAAAAAAACAGCCACTCATCCTCCCTCCCCCACTCCAAAAAAGAAATTGATATTATTTAAAAAAATTAAAAAAAAATTTATGCCCCATTTTATGTAACACTCCGCTCCTAATTTTTAATTTATTTTTTCTATTTTTGTCATTTTGTGTTTTATATGTACATTCGTATATTTTAGAAAAGAATTTACTAGTGTATCACAAATATTAATATAACAAAGAAAAAAATAAAAAGAATCTGGCCGGCGGCAAGTAAAAAGTTTTCGATATATATATTATATATCTAGATATATATTATATATATATTATATATATATATAAAACACAAAATGAGAAAAAAAATTAAAAAGCGGAGGGTTAGGTGAGGTGGGTAAAATTATTTTCGAAAGTCAAATAAATAAGATCTAAATAAGAATTTTAAGGGGGGGGGGGGGGAGCTGAAGTCGAAAAAAATTAAATGGGTGAGAAAATATATTTACATTTTATTTAAAAAATAAATAGTGTTTTTTTGGATTTTAATTTTTAAAATTTAATTTTTAACTAATAATAATATCTATTACACTTTGTTGTCAGTTTAAATGTTTGTTCATGTGGAGGTGATGTACTCCTGATTTTTTGCACCTCCGTCTGAGACAGTTTTCTTTTCTGAAATTTTTAAAACGGAAAAAGGGCCTAAAAAATGCCCTCAAACTGTTAGAAATGGTAGCAAAACTTAACCCTCATTCCGTCATTAGTAAACACCCAAAATGAACTAAGGGGAAACTAGAGCTTCGTGATGGGTTTATTGAGTAATTTAAAGTTAAACAAACAAAGAGTTTATATTGATGTTATTAGGGAGGGGGAGGCGGTGTGTGGAAGTTTGGTTAAGTTTAGTAAGTTAGAGGTCAAAGTCCAAGGAACGCTTCCCCCCCCCCTCCATAACATTCGCAAAGTGTGCCTTAAAGAGTGTTCATGTTTCTCGAGCAGTTTCAGTGAGTTTTACATGCTCGTTTTGTTTTTAAATGGTGTGAGATGTTCCTAAGACATATAAGGCAATGTATAGGGGCTTAACGTCCGGGTATGACTCTACCTAGGACCCACGAAGGGTCCTAGAAGAGGACCCACGAAGGGTCCTAGAAGAGGACCCACGAAGGGTCCTAGAAGAGGACCCAAGACTAGCACCCAAGCTGCCAAAGCTGGGCAATCGACGCCCCCAGTGTACTTTTCGTAGACTCAACGATGCCCCGTCGTTTGGGAAGTGTAGTCCCACACTAAGTACGAGCCTAGCCCCCAATAAAACAGACTCTGAAGACATCGACACCCCCAACAGAATGGGTCATCGATCAAACGACGCCCAGTAGCTTGGGGTCGTCGATTGGCACCTGCAAAAGTTGTTGGACGTTTGCTGCCAGCTTGGGGGGTTTTGTGTAAATTAACCCCAAGTTTTGTATGACCTTAGGACCATAATTTCAGTGTCATTAGGGTATATTAAATTGGTTTTAAGTCCAAGACTTAGACAATACCCCTCATTTCAATTTTCAAACTCTCTCTATAAAAACAAACTCTCTCAAAGTCACCATTGGAAGTGCTGGTTTGGACGTGTTTCTTCATCAAAATCATTGGGTTTTTGTTAAATTTGTGGTGTTGTATCCATCCTTGAACTCTTTCCCATTCAAGCAGTCCTTTCTAATGAATTTTCAAAAAGGGTTTTCAACCCTAACTTCTTGTATCTTTAACTCTAAATATGGGTCTTGCATGAAAACATTTTGAATGACATAAAAATGATTTTTTTAATGTTAGTTTGTAGATTTTAATGTTAAAACTTCAATGAAAACATGTTAAAGCTTTATGTCAAATTTTGTCTTAAGGAATGGGTTAAATGAGCATGAAATTATAGTCGTTGAGCTTTGATTTCTTTGAGTTGATATTGTTGTTTAGCTACTGGCCTAAGGTGTAATTTATGATAAATTGTTGAGTAAAATGTTATAGGTGATTGGTACGCTCAAATTTACTTCTCAAAAAGAATTTTAAGCGGTCGTATCAAGTAAAGAACCCAACTATGAGGTTGGGAGCGATCCCACGAGGAAAAATGATTTAGACTTAACTTTAACCTATTATTACATCTATTTAGTCAAGTCCTTTCCGGAAAAAAAAGAACAGGGTCTTTTAAGCAATAAATGTAATTATCTTTTCTAAATAAACAAGTGACAGGTTTAAAGATTTGATTTTTATCAAGTAATGAGAGTAACTAGGGCTTAAGTGTTCCCCACAGGTTCATAATGCGGTGCTATAACAATCCTTTCCTAGTATCTTCAATGCAAAGTGGTAAGTTATGTATCCCTAATTCCTTGGTCCGACAACTAGGAAATTTCACTCCGCAACTTGGTCCGGCTACGTGTGTATGCTTTACTAAACCTTACCTTTACCTCATATTAAACATCATAATCGATGTATGGATTAGTTGTTACTTCGCACCAATCAACACTAGCCTATTAGATAGCATATACTAAATCTACGTTGATAATTCTTTTCTTATTATCTACCTCCTTGGTCCGAAAAGTATCAACAAGGCAAGTTCTAACACGTGCACTCGTTAAAAAGACTTCTAAACTAAAGAATTATCAATACATGCAAGATACTATTCTAGAATTGTTATTTTAGCTAGTTTTTACCTTGTTAAATACCCACTGTTCCCACAACCCTATCTATGGATTTAGTTACCCATTTTAATAATCACATAATTCATATTAGTTTGATAAGAATTCATGTACTTACTTTGAGGAGATTGAAGAATATACAGAAAATTACTTGAATTAATCAATAAGCTTGCAATAAACAATTTTCGGAAAGTAAAATAACTTCCCAAAATCGCAAATTCACAACTAGAACAATGAAATCTGAAAAATACCCAAGAGTCTAACCCCAAAAATGAGGTTTTTACAAGTATTTAAAGCATTAGAGTCCTAAGAAAAGAGGGAAATCTATTTAAGGAAAATCTGCCCAAAAACGCGTCTGAGTTGTTGATTGGAGCAACGGACTGTCGAGGTCGCGACGGACCGTCGAGGCCCTCCGTTGTTCCATACTTAACTTCTTTTACTGCTGCTTTCTTCACCAACTTTTTGTTACCTTCGACGGACATGGATTACGGTCCGTTGCGTGCACAATGGTCCGTTGTGTGCACAACGGTCCGTCGATGGCTTACATTCCTCCATACTTAGAATCTTTTGAAGATGGGTATTGGGGCTGCTTTCTGTTAACATTGACTGATGTGCAGGACGGTCCATCGTGGCTATGACGGTCCTTCGGTCCGTCGAGAGCCTTCGTAGCCCCACACTTAGTCAGAATTCTGAAACTTCCTTTAGCAGCCTTTCTCTTCGTACGACGGTGGCCACCTACAGACCATCGAGGTCACGACGGGCCGTCAATGGTTCAGTGGGTCGTCACTTCTGCAATTTTAAGCACAATTCTCCCACGTTCTCCTTCTGGACAGATTTCCTGCAAACAAAAGAGAAAACTACATTAAAACCAATACAAAAAGGCCTTTGACACACACTTAACTTAAGGAAAAAGCATTGAAAGTACCGTGAAACCACAGTACATCAACACCCTCAACTTCAATTCGTTGTTTGTCCTCAAGCGATGCACTATGACTCACCACAAAATCTTTGTACAAGAGTATCCTTATTTTAACTTTTTGCAATCATCTGGTTATCAATCCCAGTTATTTTCATTATGTTTATGCATGCTATCACTATTAGGGTTGCTCATGCTGATCACACCATAACACAGACTCACCACACACCGACATCTATCCTCTTTGATCTCTCACGAAGTTACCAATTTTTCCGGTATTGCAACTAGTGTCGTCACTTCAAAATAAGATCCTCATTTTTCACACATTGATTTCAGTTTGAGTAAAAGGATTATTTTTCAACACTCACTCTTAGAACAACTTCACACCTCATTTATACTTTTTGTCATAGGCTTGCCCTTATTTTCACTGCTTCAAGTTCACCATAATAGACTCTTAGGATCATGATAGGAATTTCTTAGCTTGTAACTTAGGCTCAGGGTTATGTAGGGTACATTTGGATGTATTTTAGTGAATTATTTCCCTCCTTTACATAACGTCTAAGCTTCCTACCTTTTAATCATTTTATTCCGACCTATTTCTTAATTTTCTTGTATTCTTTCACCTTGCCATTCTTCCTTCTTTCTTATTTTGTGTAAGTGACTCTTTTATTTTCTTGCTTGTATTTTCACATTTTCAAATGTTTTTTTCACTCTTCTTTCAACTTTTCTTGAGTCACTTTTCTTTTGTTCTTTCTCTCTCTTTGTTCATTCAACCCCCACTTTCGGGAGCATTCCTCATAATAGCCACCCTCAACTCATGGATTTGCCATGAGTCAAATAACACAATACCCAAAGTTCGGTCAGGGTCCACGACACGGTTGTTTTCTGCATTAGCCACCCTCAACTTATGCTTTTGGCATAAGCTGAGGTGCACATGTCCAAGAAGGGACCAGGGCCAACACATTGTTCCCAGAAAAGATCAGTTGGGGTGAAAAAGAAAGGTCTATTTTAAGATCAAATTATTTGGATCAAGAAGGGATTGATTTCATTCAATTTTCTATTATTTAGGCTAAAGATTGGCTCTATTGAACAAAGGCCTATGATCCTTTCCTAATTGTTTATTATGGCTTACTTTTAGCAAGACTAACCAGGCAAGTTCTAGCTCAGTATCAATGGTGGAATATTCAAATTTTCCTCACATTCACTTGACATCTCATTACTCTACCAAATTATCAGAAACCTAGTTCGAGTTTTAGATTTAGGGTCATGCAGTGGTGTATCTCTATGTCATGCTTAGAGCCACACATTTATCAGTTATTATGCCTAGTCATGCATCATTTTCTTTAAGTCAGGATATCATTTTTGTTTAGCCATCATGCTTCAGAGTCCGTTTCTATACTATGTACAAGAGATACCACATGCCAGTTCAACCATAAAAATAACCAATCTCTTGGGGAAAAAGAAAACAGGCAAGAAAACCACTAGAGAGGATCGTGAGTTGAGCTACTCAGACTTCACCCTAGCACTCAGTTTCCATTTATCCCCCCCCCCCCAAAAAAAATACATGCAATTGTCCCCAATTCATAAAAGTATATAAAATAGGGTGGCAGGTGAAGAAAACCCGAGGCACAAAGCACTGGCGATCAAAAAGCTGGCGGATCCAGTTGCCCGTAACTCCGTCTCCTTATTGTTAGGGAACCATCAGTAGTGTCCTAACAGACAACACCATTCATTAGTGTCCTCTCAGCCTCTGCAACTTGGAACTAGAAGCCCATAGAAACCACCCTCAACTGCTGGGGCACTCTTCATCAATAAGCAGGATCTCCCTGCAGCTCAACTCATAGGCGCTCCTTCTTTTGCGCCCTAGATCCGCCTCGTCTCTAAATCTGGCGCCTCTTGCCGATCTCGTGCGGAGAAAGTGGTCCCACTGTGCAGTGGAGAACAAGGCCGCCAACATATGTCTTCAGCGGGCTCTAATAAGGGGCCTCAGACTTCCGACCTCGAGCCTCTAGATAGTATGTAAGTCACTCTAGACTCTCACCGCGCCTGGGAGTCGCACAATCTAAGGTTGCAAACGGAACGGGTTTGGTTTTGGCTCTGTAACGATCAGTTTCCAATCCGGGTTCACCGTACCGACGTCGGCGGTAACGGTTTGAAACCGGCAGAAACCGGTCTTTTAGTTAGTATACTAGGACCGCTTCCAGGGCCGGTTACTGGTTTTTTATACGAGTTACGAACCGGTCGGTTAATAAAAAACCGGTTGGTATCGGTCCGATTCCAGGTAAAGAACCGGTTAGCTGGTTTTTTTAATTTTTAATTATTTTTAATGCTACCATTTTGTAAATCAGTTGGCGACCTTCGAACGTGGCAGGGGCCCAAAAATGCGTCAAATAGCGACCCCCCGCCACCCCCTCCGAACTCATTTACACTATACATATCCAGTTTTTTTGTCCCTTTTTAATCACAAAGATTCAAGACTTATACAATTCTATCAAAGTCTTTCACACGCTCAATTAAAATCTCTCCTAAAATGCTAATAATTAGATTGGATATTGAGTTGTGAAGTTTGAATGTGGGCAAGCTACAATGGCATCTATCAAATCTGGCTTTGGTCTTATATACGTTCTACTTTTACATAGAAGTTCGGTTACATTCGTTCCAACTATTAACTTAATTGTATTTTTTTATAATTTAGTTGTTTTATCTCTTTTATATATTATTTGCTTTGTTTTCTTTCATAATATTAATTGTTTTCAAATTTTTAAAACATGACTTCGGAAAGAAATAGTGCGTAAAAGGACCAATGTCCGAAACATAAAAAAATAAAAAAAGGGAGGAGTAGAGTAAGTAGTTTTGTTCTAAAAATTTTGCCACCTGAGTATTTAGGTAATAATAATGAATTTACTTGTGTTAATGAAACTTTTTTTACGTCACAAGAATATTGAATTAATTCTGAAAATTGACGTAGAATCATGAAGTCTTTAAATAGGATAGAACTCCCTATATAATTGAAGAAAGAATTAGAAGAAGTAGAAAATAACTAGGAAGATGAAAGATGACCCACCCGACTAGTCCAGTTTACCCAAAGTCCCTCTTACCTACTTTCTAAATGTACACTGTCGGTACGTGTTAAAGGATCCGTTAGTTGTATGGAATTTTTTATACAAATAAGGAGAAAACTACCTGTTACGTGCACTAAATGTAAAATGGTAATGATGAAACATGTTAATTAGGGTACACAAGGGGGACGGGGACGAATCAGAAAAACAATTTACGAAAGTGTAATACAAGAATTTGCTCTGAGATGACTTATAGAAAGAGCTAATAGAAATGGAACACCCATACCAAAAGTTAATGGGTGTTGGAGGTTCTAATATGGTTCAAGGGTGCTTAAATAGGTCATCCCGGATAGTAGTCGGAAGCACACAAACCGACAGCTATAGTAAAGGAAAAGATGTAGAGAATTAGCTAAATGCTTGTTGTTTGGGTTTACCTTTTTCATTTCCTTCTCTCCTGGTTTTGTTCATTATATTCGAGAAGTATATAACCCAGATTATGGAATGGTATTCCAAGAATACAATTAAAAGTGATCTTTTTAAAATCAAAAAGAATATTCTCCATTTTTTTTGTGTTTATTGATATTATGATGGTAGTTATCTATAAACTTCTGATGATGAGGACGTATATTTTCCTAATGGTAAGATTATTGTACACTTACTGTCCATTGGATGACCATGAATGGAACATGACAAAAATGAATTTAGGTTATAAATATGTTGAAGAAAATAAAACTGGTTCTTATATAGTAATTAAAAGTAGGCGCTATTTTACAGTTATTATGGAAATATGTGATAAATAATGAGCTGTCACTTTAGAGAATGCTTCTAATAATTTAAGTGTCGTTGATTATTTAAAAATTAGAACGTTTGTCAATGATTAAGGTGTTTTCATAGTAAGTGTGCCGCCACAGGTTTATAATTTATAGTAAAGATGGTATTTCATTTGGAGTTTCTTGTGGAAAAAATTATTCGACTTGCTGTAATTGGATTGTGTAAAGCTAAGTAAAGATAGAATTACTGAATTTAAAAATGTTGTTGATAATGAATGTGGACTTGCATATTCGAAAAATTCAAAGAAATGCACTAGATGGATTCTTTATTTAACTGCTTCAAGTTGCTTAGTTATCAAGACGACCGTTACAATTAGTTTTTAATGTTTCTACTCTACCTACGCGGATCGAGTTTACGAATCTGGCTTTGAAGATTGGGAAAATCACATAAGAACTGAGTTATTTTTTTAATAAAGTTTTTTATAACGCAACAACTGAATGTTCTCGAGTCAATACATCCTACTATTTCTTAGGTTTAGTAAATTTTGTGCTATTTCAATTGAATTTGCTAAATATTAAAGGAAACAAAGAAACATTTTAAAGATTCAGCTGCTTTTATGATGAACAAAATTAAACAAATATTTTTTTCCCTATTCCTCAAATCGATTTGGCTCGCTACTACTTTCAACCCAAAATTAAAATTAAGAGGTGTGAAAGGAATGGTTGAAACGATTTATAAAAATTTAGAAATTCAAAGATGATTGATGAAACCTCCGAGTGTTGAAAATGTCAAGTAGCATTATAGCAAAAGTTAAGGATTTATATAAATGCATATAAGTATGGAAACAAATATTACAATAGTTGAACCGTCATATTCTAAGACTTAAAAGTAGATGATACGGATGATAGAGCAGGAGAATATCTTAGCTTGAAGAATGATTGAAATGAAAATAATAATGCTGTGATTTATATTTAAACCAGGCACGGGAGAAAATATTAGGAGTGAGAATGAGACTTCAATCGATATTAAATTGGTGGAGGAAGAACGTTGATTGAAAAAACAATTTCTGACCCTTTCTAGGATTTGTTCGAGATGTGCTAGCGATTTCAAGCATCATCGGTCGCATTCGGAGCAAGCCTCTTTTAGTGCAGCGAAGATTGTGATTGGAGATCATCGGATTATTCATTAGCAAAGGACGAGTTTGAAACATATCGGTCACTGTGTTTATATATTGGGTTTCATCGAAAGGAAGAAACACCGGACTACAAACTATTAAGTAGCCGTAGGAAGGCCAAATCGACCAAATATAGATGAAATTATTTGGGAGAATAGTGGATGATGGCACGGAAGCACAATGGAAGAAGAACGACAAACGACATTCCAAAAAATCTTTCTTTCAAATGATACAAAATTTCAAAAGATCTTTTAAAAAAAAATGGGAATTGTTCGGATAATAATTACTAAATTTACTATTCAGCAATCCCTCCTAAATTATGGACTCTTATTCTTTGTATCAGTCTTTGTATTGTATAGATTTATTTATTTGAATAAATATGGCGATACTATTCGGCCTGTCGTGAGTTTTGGCTGTGGTATAATGAGTCTCTCTATTGAATCAGGTCATTAGTATGAAAGGTAAGTTTTAAGGAGGTTGAAGAAAAAGCTGATAGTGAAAAATTGTAAAGGCAATATAAAACTTTGGAGAATTTTAAAATTAATGTTCAAAACGTTTAATTCAATATTACGTTTAAAAAGAACTGGTTAAATTCCAATATAAGAACTTTTAATTCATATTGAAACTTTGAAAATGCAATATAAAATTTAAAGTATAAAGTTTAATTTCGAAACTTATATAAAGCGGACACCCCGAGAGATCACGGGGGAGAACAGTTTTTCGCTATGATTGTATTTTAATTTGTGGGGTGTTATATTTGTTTAGTTTTGTTGTATACTATTTTCGTCCTTGCAACACAGTGCCACCCCCGGGGTGGTGGAGTGACCACGAGGGTGTGACGGACCGAGGGATGAAAGAAAAGAGAGCTGGCCGCGGGTGACCGACGGCGCACCCTGGCCACTGTGTGCACCCGGCTTGGCTGCACAACCGCTCGGAGCAGCACAAGCAAGAAGAATAGGGGTTTCGCGCGGCGAAGACGACAAGCGAGGCTTCGGCAGAGGCGCCATCGAGATGCTACCAGCCGAAGGACGCGAGAGAAGATCAAAAAGCGACGAGCCGGAAGAGAGTGAGGACAGAGAAAATGGCGGAGAGAGGAGGCAGGGGAAGACAGAACGGAGAACGCCGCGAAGTAAAAATAAGGAGCAAAGGAGAAGGCGAGAGGAGAGAGAGAGGAAAGACAGAAGCAAAAAGGCGAGGGAATGAAGGAGGGTGGAGGGCAGAGGAGGTAAGCGGCCGAGAGAAACTAAATGCGAGCGGGAGAGCCTATCAAGGAATAGGGTTTCCAAAAGCGGTGTCCAAGGCCGGGGTTCGGCGAAAGCCGGCGGGGGGGGCAGGTACGGAACGGGAAGCCTGGTGGCGGAACGGGGGAAGACTTTTCCGGTAAAACCGGTCCGGTAAAAATCCCAAAACAAAAGGTGGTACGCGTAAGAAAAATCGGTTATAAAAAATCCTGGGTAACGGTCTTGGGTTACCGATAAACCGCAGGTACCTGTTGACCCAGTTCTGTCCAGTTGACCAGCCGACAGGTCCGGTCCTTTGTGCTAGTCTTACTCACACCACTGTTAGGGTCTAGGTCGGTCAAATAACCAAGCTCAAAGAGTGTCTCAAGACGTGGTGGACCTCCATGACCTTCCCGCTCGTATGCTGTTGGTCAATTGCCTCTTTGACCGCTTCCTTTATCCTCAGCAAAGACTTATGCCAATCCACGGGCTGGTGGGGTGCAGAAAGGGTCGTATTGGGGTGCCTTCAATTTATGGAACCCTAGCAAGCGGAACCCCAGAGTAAGTAACATATGAGCGCTCGAGCGGGGAGGAGCTCGGAGAACGTGGTAGTGCCACCCGGGATTAGACTCGATCAGAGTGGATGGTGTCGGTCGAGGGTCCAGAGTAGTCGGGTTAGCTTTGGGTGCTCTACCATGCCACTAGGTTCTACTAAGCGGTTTTTGCACCGTCGGATGGGGCCCCCAATAGGGAGCCAACTTATTGGCCTCATCACGGAATAGGACGCGGATCAATATAATCGTGCCCAGGCCGGGTCTTGAGCACATCCATTGTGCCGAGGGACGGCAGTCTGGCTAAGGCCTGCACAAAGGAAAATAACCATGGCACCAGAGAAGGGGGTAAGTAGGAGGTGGGCGCTGAGGAAAGTCCTCTCTATCCATCACCCACCTGTAGTAGCTAGGCGGAAACGTCCACAGCGATACCCCACAATCATCGCCGCCATCAGTACCAAAGGATACAAGGACCTATGATCAGTATGGCAAGTGAGGGAAAGCCATGTGAGTAAGTGAGTGACGGAGATAAGTAACCACAAAAAAAAATTGGTTATGAAGGTGAAATTAGACTTGCTTGATGATGTACTGGGCTCCAGAGACACCCAATCTGACAGCCTCACAATCGACGAAAGAGGATACTGATGACATCCGACCGGACTTGGTGGTCTCTATCAAGCTCTGGCTCATGCTGGGCAGATGCGGCCATCGTTTCAGGTCAAATTCGCACCGATATGTCAAAACGAGAAGAGCGAGCGTGGGCGTGATGAGAAGTGTATGGGAGTGGAATTCAGGGACAGGTGCCCAGCGCCATAGAGACAGCCTGGGTGGGATGGCCGCCGCAACAGGAAAGGTGTTACAAACCACGCTTGCCGCGACCGAGACGCAATACACGCAAGGAGGAGTTTGGTTGGTGCGGGGCTGCCAACATGCTCTAGCTGATTATCGCTAGAGTTAGACACATGGAAGCGTAGAAACTCTCGCACCATTCCGTACAGTATCAGTGGCCTACATCCCGCAGGGCCCACCAGATCCAGCCAATGCCTAGTGAATATTTCAAGAGTAGACTGGCATGGTGGGAGGGGAGAGTACCCGTACAGAGAACCCTCCTCTTTAAGTGTCGAGGGTATGGGTAATTATCCCCTTGTCCTTCGACAGTTTGCGTGGGGCTAAGCTTAGTTATTGCCCTCAAGAACATACCACCCGTTAGGACCTGATCACGAAAACCAAGGGTGGGTGGGACGCAAAGTCTAGGGTTGTGGAGAGAGTCAGCAGCAAGATAAGCCTATAGAATGGGCAGGATTGGGACTGTCCGTGGCGGGAGCATGATTCTCCTCAATCCGGAACCTTACTCGAATGTTACATTCCTCAGAACGGAAAAGCATCTTCGGATCCAGATGCTCCTCAAGACTATGCCAGCAAACCAAAGGTGTGGTCGGGGAGAGCAAATATGGCGCTCGCGGTTCAGTTACAGACTTATGACGCAGCAGAGACTCAACCGAGGACGACCACACCTTCATGTCGGGCAGTGTTGGTATTGGGCGGTGCGTAGTGCCAGAACGAGTGGGAAATGTAGAGAGTGCTTATTCATCGGTGGCACGTTACATCAGGTCATATCATCGTTTGAGCCTTGACCATCCCGATGCGACGGGGTGGACGGACTTGGAGATCGCCCTCTGAGTAGACGGCGGATCTCATTGGTTGTATGCCATTAGTACCTTCCAAAGAGTAAAAGGAGCAAATGTTTTTATCCAATCCCGATGTATGCATGCAACAGAAGAAAGCAACAAGAAGTGACAGAAACAAAAAGTCGGAATGGCTAGTGAGATTTGGCTCAGTATGCCAGCACTGCATGACGGAACACATAGAGGCCTGTCAAGGTACGTGGTCCTATGGGGTCAGCGAGGAACACTTAGTGAAGTTTGTATATCATCACCCTGGAGAAAGGTTCTGCATAGTGTGGACAGTTTAAGTGTGCAGGACGGATGTCGAAGGCACAACTGGTCCGCTCAATACGGGTCAGTCAAGGGACCACTTAGACGTAAAATTTGAAAACATCAAGAAACAAAGGTTTCTTGAACATGTGTCGATCGTGTTGTGCCAGTGAGGACAGATAGCATTGCCGAGAGAGACCGACGAACGGCGCACGGTCCGTCATAGGGGTCCCAACCTGCGGGACACTTGTGGTAAGAATAAGAAGAGCGGTAGGAAGTGGATCATGGCCCCACCAAACGACGAGTGATTTGAGAGCATGCGGTACGTCATCCTGGGGTAGCCCCGCCTAAAACTTACTAATGCGGGTAGTATCTCTTAACAATTTCCATATCCTTGATTTCACACAAAGCAACTACCCCCAAATCCGTAGGTGGATAGAACTCGAACATTTCTTGACGGCGGTTATTAGCTTTTCATTTGTGAACCTATATCACTCCTAGGTCAAACGATAGAGGACCTCAGGCCAACACAACCATTTTTAACAAAAAAAAAACCCATTCTTTTCAATATTTGTGTTTGATACGGGAACCCATTCGAGGGACTATGTGGGTGAGATTATGCATGAAACAATGGCGTCATAAAGTATGCCGATCACTCGCAGCCATCAATAAGACAACAAGGTTAATCATAAAACAAAAAAAATTAGCAATAGTTAATTCAACGGATCAAAAGAACCTACCTGATAACTGGAAGTTAGAGGAAGAATAAGTAATACACTAGTGGGTGAACAGCAAGGACACAAACACGAACACCGGGTCCAGGCAATTGGATTAAAGAAAATGGAGAATTAGGACGAGGAAAGTTTTCAGACCCCAAAAATAAGATTAAAGATGTATAGCTCATAAAAATGTTCAGTTTATTTTAACTTCTGAATGTTTCTAAATATGTCTATATAAAGAATAGGTAATATCGGCAGTATCTAAAATATTAAGGGTATTGGGAAGTCGAACGTTAAGGGACGACTAGACGTTCGAGACTAAAGTTGCCGGATACCTAATATGTGTTTAGTGTGTTTATGGGTGTTTCATGGTTCTATAAGGTTATAAAATGTCTTATAATATGGATTAGAGTCAGTGTACAAAGTTTGAAGTGATTTGAAAGTCGAACGTCAAGGGACGACCAAGACGTTCGACGACTGGTCGCTTATATGCCTCATGTGTCTATGCATGACTAAATATGTATGAAATGATACTAATAATTATTAAAAGTGTTTAAAATGATGTTTAACGTTCTTATATGATGTTTCATAAAGTTTGGAGGTCAAATGCCCAAGAACGTCGAAGGCGTTTGAAAGATAGCCCCTAAGACGTTCATCATATGTCATGTTGGGTCCAAGGCTGTTTGGATGTCTTATAGGTGTTTTTTTGGATGAAAATTATGTGGAAGTTCTATAACTTGTTAATTTTTGTAATCATGTTGGAAACGTCCGGGTATGACTTCTAAATGGCCCCAGCAGAGGCCCCAAATAAAGGACCCAAAACCAGTGTGCAGTCTGTCCCAGGCAGACCCTGGCGACGGATCAGTCAATGGCCACTCATGGCTGTGACGCCCCGTAAAAGGGTCCCGTACTGAGGGACATATCCAAGGGTGAAGGTAGGAACCTTGGGCATCCAGTGTAGCCAACGATGGAGGCCTGTGATGGCCCTTTGTGGTTGTAACGCTTCATCATTGCCTTCGTCGCAGGTGGCCTGCAACTGGCAGCCTGCGTCTGTTTCATTAAAAGGGTGAATGGGAAATTCACCCCACGTCCTAACCTAACTATAATAGGTTTATTTAGCTATTTTTGGGTGTATATAAGTCATCAAAAATGTGATCACCCCATTCTAGAATCCTCTCACAAGATTGAAACATTTTCCTCCAAAAATACTCTCTCTAGAAACCACCATTGTTGCTGAAGCTCAAGATCAGATTCAAACTGGGATTTACATGGATGAATCATCAAGTTTAAGAGTTTTTCAACTAATCAAAGGTATGGTGATCTTCATCTCTAGTTATCTTTTCATCTAGAGAGCTATTCGATAAGATTTCAAAAGAGAAAAATATGATTTAGTAGGGTTATGAGGCTTTGATTGATCATTGCACATGTTAACTCTATGGGGATTATGATTGTTTATCTTACCTTACTATGTATGAAATATCTCTTATTTGATGATGTGATGCCAATTATGGCAATATATGAAATCTATGTGAAATAGAAAGATATGTTGAATAATGTATGTCATGATATAGTTAAAACATGCTAGAAGTTATGGCGGTTAAAGTTAATTCTCTTAGATTGTTGTATTCCTATATGGTTTTATATGATAGTATCCAAATACTAGGATTTAACTTGGAATGTTTAGTAACTACCTATGGAAGCATGCTATCATATGAATGTATGTGATTAAAAGTGTGCATTGTCTCCTTTTGTATATAAGAGATACTTGATAAGTTGCTAGGAGTCCCTTGTAGACACTTGATCCTAGTTGTAAATATAGTATGCATGCTTATGAAGGATGAGTTGGTAAATCTCTGTATCTTATATTGCCATACTTGTCCCCTCAATTGTCTAAATGTTGCATTTCTGGATATTTGGAAGCATGCTCACTATAAAGACTAGGCAACTTATTGTAACATGTTCGAAGAACCAACTAAATTTTCCTTTTATTGGTTATTGTTGAAATATGTGTAGAATTGATGTATATGAACATGATAATGTATGTGAAAAGGAGTTTTGCTATTTGGAAATAAAGAATGAGATTCTTATGACATGATGAGTTGTAGAGTTATTTCTAAACTTCTTATTATGTTATGAACCTCCTTGTTGTTTTACTCAAATGATGTATGACCTTAGTGTCTATTGCATTGTAGGAAGACCTTATGTGAGTAGAATAGTATGATCAAAATTGATGGTTGAGGATGATTTGCCTAAAATGCTAAATTGAATTAATGTAAATTCCCTCTAAAGTAGTAATCACTTTAAGTGATGAAAATGAAGGTTGTGTAGTTAAGATCCTCTATAGGTTGGGTTAAGTTGCTCTTAATTGGGTTTACCCTAAGTGGGGGATGGTGTTTGAGTAGTGAGGTTGTAGAAATTGTCTACATTGTCCTTCTATTCTTACTTGAATTGGAAAATAATGAATTCTTAGTAAGCTTGTTCATGAATATAGTCTTGCATAAAGTGTGAATTGCATGACCTTTAGATGATTGGTATGAATTTATTGACACCATCTTGGAGAAATGGTGAATTTTCCAAAGAGCATAAAAGGAATTTTTTTTTTGGATAAAATCCATGTTTTCTCATATTGACTTGCATTTTTATATGCTAATTGTGAATTTGACTTTATGAGATGAGATAAGAAGCATAGTAATATAGTCACTTGTGAGGTAAAATGTTTAGCCTTAAAATGAAAAGTTGAGTCTCTTAAAAATGATTTATGTTGAGTCTCTTGAAAACTATGTGACTTTTATGACTTGGAATGCATAATTGTAGGCTTATTCTTGAAAAGTGAAAGCATGTTTAGCTAAGTGTCCATGTGTGTGCCTATAATTTGTGTTATTTTTCCTAAATGAGGCTTACTTTAAGGGTGAGTATTATGTTAAGAAAAGAAATTTGTGGAATAGCTTCCTATATTGTTGTGAGGTACTTGGTGTGGCTTACAATTTAGACTTCACTAGGAAGTAATCATGACCATGTCTTTGTTAAAAGTTGAGAATTTCTCATTTTTAGAGAAATTTGACCTTTTACTTGCTAAGCTGTGAAACTCATGATACATGTAAGTGTGTTAAGGAAAAGGACATTCCTCCATGGACACCACTTAGTATGGTATGGTTGAGTATGACCTTTATGGCACTAGGTCTAGCTAATGAAGATCTTTATGATTTAATAACTCAAGTTTATGTGCATTGAAGTATGAGTGCTTAAGTAACTTTGAGTATCGGTTATGATCTGCCTATGAGTAGCTTTTCAAGATTTTCTTGTAATGAACTGAGATGTAATGATCATGTTATAATTAGGAGAAGGATGTTCGCCTATGAACATGAAAAGGACCTTTGTGTTTGATGCATTAAAGAGTGAGTGAGTAATGATTTTGCTTGCTTGTGTTCATTGAGTGATAAAATTATTTAATGATATTTTAAATATTATGCAGTGCTCTTATATGTATTGAAGTCCTTGTTGTGATTAAATAGCCCTATGTGTCATTCGAGGACAAATGTTCCCAAGTGGGGGATATTGTAAGACCCCGAAAATGAGATAAGGTGTCTAGATACTAACATATTTTTCTTAAAGTTATAATGTTATAAATATGCTTAAAATATATTATATAGGCAGTAGCTAAAGTTTTAGAGGTATTGGAAGTCGAACGTTTAGGGACGACTAAGACATTCGACGACTAAGTTGCCTAGATGCCGAATATTTGGTTCTATGTGTTTATAGGTGTTTAATTATGATATAAGGTTCTAAAATGTATTAATATATGGCTTAGAGTCAGTGTACAGAGTTTGAAATAATTTCAAAGTCGAACGTCAAGGGACGATCAAGACGTTCACCGACTAGTCGCTTATGTGCCTCATGTGTGTATGCATGCCTAAATATTTATTAATTGATAGTAATAAGTCTTAAAATGGTTTAAAATGATGTTTTATATTTTTATATGAAGTTTCGTAAAGTTTGAAGGTCAAACACCTAAGAACGTCCAAGGCATTTGAAAGATAGCCCCTAAGACGTTCATCGTCTGTCATGTTGGGGCCAAGGTTGTTTGGACGTCTTATAGGTGTTTGTTTTGGATGAAATTATTTTTAAGGTCTATAACTTTTTAAGGTTCGTAATCACGTTGGAAACGTCCGGGTATGACTTTTAAGGGCCCAGAAGAGGCCCCAAAAAAAGGACCCAAAACAGTGTGCAGTCTATCCCAGGCAGACCATGGCGACAGATCAGTCAACGGCCATTCATGGATGTGATGCCCCGTAAAAGGGTCCCGTAGTGAGGGTCATAGCCAAGGGTAAAGGTAGTAACCTTGGGCATCCATTGTAGACAACGACGGAGGCCTGTGATGGCCCGTCGTGGTTGTAACGCCCCGTCACTGCCTTCGCCGCGGGTGGCCTGCAACTGGCAGCCTACGTCTGTTTCATTAAAGGGGTGAATGGGAAATTCACCCCACGTCCTTAACTGACTATAATAGATTTATTTAGCTGTTTTTGGGTGTATATAATTCATCAAAAATGTTATCACCCCATTCTAGAATCCTCTCACAAGATTGAAACCTGTCCCTCCAAAAATACTCTCTCTAGAAACAACTATTGTTGGTGAAGCTCAAGAACATATTCAAGCTGGTTTTTCCATGGATGTATCATCAAGTTTAAGAGTTTTTCAACTAATAAAAGGTATGATGATCTTCATCTCTAGTTATCTTTTCATATAGAGATCCATTCTTAAAGATTTCAAAAGAGAAAAATATGATCAAACACTTTCTTCTACAATTTTCCATGGGTTATTTCTTAAACTCATTTCAAAGGCATAATATGAATGTATTGATGATTTTCTACTGTTTTGGAAGTGGTTTTAAATCCAATTGCATGATGAACCCATGCTCTATCACCAAAACGATTTAGCCTTGCATGGACCTTATGATCTTGAATTGTTATCGATTGAATTATGATTGTATTACGTTGAAGTGATTTTATATGATGTTATTTACATGAATTTATGTTGAATTGATGATTATCATTCCATGATGATAAATATATGAACATTTGAACATGAATAGTCTATGTTTCTATGTGCTATCTTGAAGTCGATTGTGGAATCATTTGTGTAAGGTTGTGATTATGTATGAACTCCTGTAGATACTGTTTTAGGGTGAAATAATGGATGAACTTTAGGTGTAAATCCTTAATGAACAATCTAAGAAAGGATTGCGTGAATTGATCCAGATTCCTTTAGGCTATAAAGTCAAAAAGCTAAGTGTGTGATGGATCTTGAGTTGTTGTTATATCAAAGCATGGTTTCTTCTTGATTTCCTACAAAATTATATACTTCCTAATGAGTATATTGTTGATAAAATATGAATGATTATCAAAGCCTTAGAGATTTCATAGTATTGGTAAATTCTCCTATACTATAGCAAATCGACAAGCCTAAATGCCTATGTTGTAACCTTAATCTTGAGGGTGTGTAATCATGATTTCAATATGGTTAAATGTAGGTTTATATACTGCCTTCAATTGATATTATATACGAAATATGATTTAAAATCAATGCAAGGGAAATTAGCTAATGATCTATGTTATTCTACTTTCATAGTATGTTGATGTGTTGTATTATACTATAGTATAATCTTGTAGCTACTTCGTAAATTGGTTTCGTTTATTTGGAAATTACATTTAGATACTTCCAATATAAGAATTATCGGTACTGATCAAATGAGGATTAAAGGCCTCGAGTAGTTGGTACAGAATGTTATTTCCTCTCCTCTTCTAAGTCTCTACTTCTTTATAGAATGTGTTGACCAGGCCTTTGTATGGCATGGTGGTTATGCGTTCCACTTATAGTGCGGTTGTTCGGAATTTATGTAATTATATATGTGTTGGACCATGTAATGTAAGGAAAATGATGAATATATGATTTAGAGATTTGATGATAACTTGATGATGTAATGTGCCTATTCCTATTTATTGTGATCTAACGTTGTGTGGCTATAGTATAGAATGTGTATATTCATGTGCGGGCTTGTTTGTGAATAGGTGCTTCCATTGATGTGGTAAAACATGGTTCATATCCCTACCCCATGTACTCCTTATAGAAAGTGTAAATAGCTAAGTTCGGAGCCATGGTTATAATGTTTTTATATTGCCTTGTCTCATATGCTAGTATGTGTGTGTGGTATGTTCTTGGAATTATAATGTGGGTCTAGAGGGATGGATACCTCAAGCAGTAGTGATAGCCATTTAGTGATCATGTTGATCAATGTACACACTCTCACTTTACATGCAGCTGTTACCAAAGTAGTATAGGTCCCAGGAGGTCTAAATGAAATGTTGTTTCATTTTACTAAATGTATACTACATGCATGTAAAGTATGTATGTGAAGTATGTTATGTATCCTTTACAGTATGACTTGAAGGTGTAATTAGTATGGGCAAGATATGGTGACTTTGCCCTATGCATTGCACATGTGTACCTTGATATGATAGTACTAGTTTGGTTTTCTATAGTATGAATATTGTAGTAGAACTTGTGTGACGAATGTGTTATGTGAAAGGTTTAGTCGCTAGATGTATACACAAACACACATGTATGAATATCTAGTCCAGAGAGGGGCTCTTGATGTGTATTCGTTTGTCGTACCCTAAACTAGATGATCTTACATCTGCCTAGGTTATGTGAATTGATTTCTTTACATGATTTAGGTTGATGAAAGTCATCTATGACCTATGAGTTCAAGATATGAGGGGAAGGACTCTCCTAACCATGATTTAGAAAGGTAAAAATATAATAAAGGTTGTTAATAAAGGGAACTTAGCTTAGCACCGAGTTGAACGTTAATGGAGTGTGTGTCCCTTCCTATGGTAGGAGGTAGGTCACCATAAAATCTCATGAGGTGGTAACCATAATCCTCAATGGGCATAAATAGTGTTTCCACAAGTTAATAACTACAATGCCATAATCTTGGCATAAAGAGGGCTCAACATGTACCTCCCATTCCATAAACTATGTTGCCACCATAGGAGACTAGCTAGTCGATCCACCTAGAACGTGTATGGTATGGAGGGTTCTACTTTTGCCGGTAGACCACCCTTTATCGGTGTGGGGTTCTATGACCACAGGATTCCATGTGTTTAGCATCACCATGGTCTAGTCGGTTAAGGCTACGTTTCCCTAAAAGTAAAATAGAAATGGAAGTTAATTACTAGGACCCTTAAATTAGAATTACTAAGAGAGGTTACTTAGGTAGGTGGACAAGTAATGAACCCATCAGACATGCACAAGTAGCTCCTTCGGAAGTTCTAGGAAGGTGTTCTAATGCATGTCTCTATGTATATGTTCCCCATACTGAAACATTTGTATTGTATACTTTGTGATGAAGTGTGCATGTATGAAAGTCTGTATGACAGATGTGATTTTGTGGACTACTATGAGAAGGTCTGACTTACACTATGTCTATTGTGATATTAATTCGATGAGGGTATGTGCTTTCTATTTTTGGATGTTGGCATGTTGCTTTGTTTATATGACGTATGTATTGAAAATGATATATATGGATTGATAAAGGTTTTAGGATGATTACTCAAAATGACATGAAACTATGATTTCAAATAAATGTCCCTTTTAAAGGCATGGTGCATTATACTTAGTACATTCTTAGCTAAGCCCATTATTCTCTACTTTTGACACAAAAGGTAGGTATTGGATGCTTAAAGGATGTCTGGAGTTGCAAGTTGATAGATGACTCTCAAGCTCAATGAAAGGAATACTTATGTTCAAGGATCTCCTACTTATGTCTCTACTGTAAAGTCTTTAAATATTATATAGTTTGTATTATGTCTTAAGGTTTGTGTCCCTAATGTACTCCAAAGTTATTGAGTATAAGATGGTAAAGAGACTTAGAGTATATATATGTATTATGACTTATATTTTATATGTATATGAAGTAAAGTTTCTAGCATATAAGGTGCTATGAAAAGTTTTAAATTTTCTGCTAAAATTTACTATGTTGATGCAATGAATGAAAACTATAAACTTGTATAAGACCTCCGAGAGGTCAAGTACGTCGTGTTACTTCTGGGGAGTGCTCCGTGGTTGTGACAGAAAGGGACTGTGGGAATTTGGTGAAAATATGGGAAATCAGAAGATAGAGAGGGACATGGGAGTTAATGGTGATGAAGTGAGGAGAAATAGTAGTAAATGAGGAGAGAAACGGTTATGAGGGGTTATGTGAAGAGGTGGGAACTTTAAAGGTTACAACTTTTAATATTCAACCGGACGGGTCGGGTCGGGTCGGTGGATAAAGACGCGATGATTCCCCGTTGATGGACCGTAACAGGGTCGACGGTCCGTCGAGGGTGCCCTAACTTGGAAAATTTGAAAAAAATACCTTGGCATGACGGATCCCACAGACGGTCCGTCGATGACACGACGGTCCGTTGATTACTGCAGCAGACCAATTTTCTGCATATTTCTGGTGATTTGGTTTTTGCACATTTAACACCCATTGAGCTAATCTTTTTGTATTTTCTGGACACTTTTTGGACACAGACCCTAATCTATGCTCTATCCAACACTACTAACAATAAATAAAAGATCAGTCAGATGGAACATTAAATAAATAAAAGCAAAAATAAGGCAACTATGCCTAGAAAATCATTAAAAACTTATAGCTGGCTGGAGGATACACATTGGGTTGCCTCCCAATTAGCGTGAGTAACGTCAAGCACATGGAGGACTCTGGATTACCAGGACATCATCAAGATGTATGCCCTCGATCACTCCTTCGCCCGTTTCAGCATGCTCTAGATTATTTTGATTTATTCGCCTGCCTATTCACCTTGCAACCCTAACGGCCTCCTTGTTCTCCACAACTTCAACTGCAACATGATGGGAATAGTTGGGTGCTAAAAATAGGCGGACCAGTAATTTGGATTGGAGTTTGACCTGCGAAACAAAGCACACAGAGAATTGAACAAAAACACCAAACACCCAACGAAAACTGCGCTTTACTCCCAATCTGTGGTAATGGTACTTCTTCATCATTCTTTGTAGAGGGCTGAAATTTACATATACCTCTCAAGTCGGACAATTCATAAAGATCCTTCACCCGTTTAATCTCTGTTTCGCAGCCTCATTCCCAATCCATTTTCAAACTTCTCTTAATGACCCTTCACACGGGCCTTAGCCTTCTAATTTCATACACGTACCGTGAACACATCTTCCATACTCCAGAAGTCTGGTCATGGGGACCCATAAACTATGGGAGTCTCTGTATGATGTCCCGGTAGGTCCAAAGAGCATCATCAACGCCTTCCTGGACAACTCCGTTCTACTAGCATTCATGTTTGCCAAAAATATGTCCTTAATCTACTCCTGTTTGACACCTCACTTGCCCATGTTTGTAGGATGGTAAGGAGTGGCCCACATTCTATGGAAACAAGAACCCCTAATGTTTTCAATCATCCCTTAAAACAGCTTGTTGAAAAGTGGTACCCTATCACGGATAATAGCCCGGGGTGCCCAAAATCTAGGATATATGTTCTTTTAAAGAATGTGGTGACACTCTTTCCTCTCATTATTCACAAGTGGTAAGCTCCTCCTACCCATTTTGACACATAATCGACTGCAAAAAGATGTACTTCATCTTATGAGAACAACACAAAAGGTTCCATAAAGTCAATGCCAACACGCCACTCAAACCAATTCAATCATAAGAATGGGATTAATTTAAAAGGGAGCTCTTGCTTCTCGAACATGGCCACAATCTCTTTGGCATCTTAACATGCCTTGGCGGAAAATCATTGAGCATTTGGGGTGGGATGGTTGAATCAATAGTCAGCCATCATTTCCAGATATGTGAGCAGTCTGGGCATAAACTATGCATGCCCACCTACAGCACGAAGAATTGGCATGCTCAAAAACACTCAACAGGCTAACTTCCGGCACAAATCGCCGAATAATCCCATTGGAATACCGCTATAAGTATGGCTTCATCCCCAAAAGAACTTTTTCTTCATGAAAGTTTTTCCTTTGATGAAAGGACAAGTCCGATGGAGATATTACTAGCCAGCTATTTGCAAATCTGTGAACCATCGAATCAAGTCTTGGGAGCATCATGCACAGGTTAATCAGGAAAAGTATTCATCAATTTCATCCTTTCACCACTTCCTCCTTGCTTCATCTTCTAATCGTGACACGTGATCACACTTGATTTTGGGTCCCTTTCTATCTTTCACGCTCAAGTCAAATTCTTCAAATAGTACTATACCCATGATCAAACCTCTTTGTCCATCCTTCTTTGACATCAAATAATTCCAAGCAAATGTATCACTATAAAATAACCCTCGTTCAACAGCAATAGAAGCAAATTTCTCGAAGGCAGACTACTGTCAAGAGCTCTTGTTCACCATCACACGGTGTTTTTCTTTTGTCTTTCATTTAGCTTTTACTATCATAGTACATTGGTGTGACTTGAGGAGGTGTAACCTTCTTTGTCCAATACCAACCATGAGCGATCCCCTTCTATCGCCCATCACCTCAAACGGCTGCCCAATTAGAAAGATTAATAGGTGCAGCTACCAACTTTTCCTTCAACGCACCAAAGCCTTAAACAATTTACTCGTTCTCAAGTCAGCTTCACAAAGGATGTTCCAATCTTGAAATATCCTTGAATTACCCTCCGTAAAAGCATGCATGCCCAAAAAACTTCTCACACCTTTTACTTTAGCTCGATCAAACCTCTTAACACTTCTCTAAAAAATGCGATGACCCATACAATACTTCTTTTTACCATGACGTGGACAATCTTTCCCATTTTAGCACAAGTTGCAATCATTCACACCTCTTAAGAACCTCGGACTACGGACTCAAGCACCGCTCAAAGGAGTCACTACCACTAAAAAATCATCCATAAACACCTCCAATAGTGTCCTCCCACCAATTGAGACTATAGACAATCATACATCGCTTAAATGTGGGTGGTGCATTACATACCCAAACACATTCTCTTGAACCCAAGGTCCCATACGGACAAGTAAAGGTGGTTTTCTCTTGATAGTCCTCCAGTGCAATATAAATCGAGTTAACCCGCAAATAGCCATTAAAATAGTACCACCCCATTCCTGCAAGTCTATCTAACATCTAATCAGAAGGGCATAGGAAATGGTCCTTCTCGTCCCTTCAATTTAATTTCTATTACTCCATACAACCCTTCTCCGCACAACCAACCTCATCGGAAAAGCTAAATTTGTCCTCATTGGGGACCAAATCATTCCCCCTTTCTTAGGTACACACTGACAGGAATAACCGAACTACTAGCGGCGATTTTGATATCTCACTTCTAGCAGCCAACCACTTAAGTATGATTTCTTCCTTCTTACCACCTCTTTCATAGTGGATTTAAAAACGTCTCTATGCTTCAATACATGTCTTATGATCCACATAGTTTGGATCTATGTGAACAAATTTCCCGGGAGGTATCCCAATAATTTTTACCGCTTAGTCCACACAAATATCTCTTTTTGAACCTTTAACAGTTTTAACACCTCCACCAAACTCTCAACTTGAGGCACATTCAAATCTAATGCAATAATTACCGACAAAAATTCACCTTTCCTAAAATACAAATACCTAGAGTGTGGTAATACAAGCATTAAGTTCTAATTTTGGATCCTCCTCTATGATGGTTTCGCGGGTGGAGACTCGATGTTTATATCTAACTCCAACTTTTTTGGTTTAAAATGAAATCACCTCGATCAATTGGTCGCTGACCATGACCATACTCTTTATACAATCCACTATCAAAATTCATAAGCACTACTGCCAGCTATTGTCTTCTATACAACCCAGCGCTCTTCTTTCTGGTACCTCAAATGCTTTCTCAACCCTGTACCATATGGGAGATACCGATTGGATCCGTCACTCTGCCTCATGGATCTAAAATATTGAAAGTCACATCTTTATGTTCAACCGAAATTTCACTTTGCCCTTTCTCCATATCACAAGGCCTCTAACCCGTAGAAAGATGGCCTCTCAAGAATAACGGCACTCAAATCAAACCCACAATCCAAAATCCAAAAATCGGCTGGAATATGATGAACTCCACCTTTACTAAAACATCGTAGAGTATACCAATAGGCGTCTTTACCGTTTGATCGGCCATTAGTAGCCGCATCGTAGTGTTCTTTGGGTCACCCAAACCCAACTTCTTGTAAATAGAGATAAGCATAAGATTTCTGCTTGCTCCAAGATCACATAATGCTTTCGCAAAGTGTAATAACCTGATTGTACATGGAATAGTGAAGTCACCCGGATATTTTTTGTTTTGCAATAGAGACCTTGTAGTAATAGAAGTACAATGCCGCATTGTATCATCATCCTCAAAACTAACCGATCTTTTCTTAGTGACCATATCTTTCATGTACTTGGCATAACCGAGCATTTGTTCCGAGCTTCTACAAAGGGACATAATGGAAAGCTGTTTGAGAATAGTGATCAAAGTGCATTATTTACCATCCTCGGTCCCTATTTTCATACTAACTATGTGAGAAGGGAGATGTGGTCCTTGGCATGGGGGTCATCTTTTGTGGTCCTCAGTCTTCCTTCCCCGTTTTGGTCTTTTAACTAACACTACCTTCCACTATCTCATCAGCTCGCCTCTTTATCTATTTTCTACACAAGTGGCATTGTGGGTCAATGGTTTGTGACCACCTCGAGTTGTGACTTTCCATACAATGTTCCATCCATTTTCAGATTTGGACATATTGCAGAAAGTGACCCGTGGCCGTGGGTTCACAGTCAATACAATTGGTCCATTTGACTCAAGATGCGTGAATTTAGATTGCATGCGCATCAAACCTGTTTCCCTAATACTCGCTAAGTCCACTCATCAACTCTTTAGTCTGCTCTCACTAGCATCATCGCTCCTCATCACTGTTCTGCAACACCTATCACTCAACTCGCGCCTAACTAACCTCCCACCATCCCTAGGAGCAACTTCAACACGATTTGAGTTGGACCATAGGCCCCTCCTATCATTTCTATTACCATAGTTACCCCCGGTTGATTATTGTAGATTTTGTATTTCCATCTCGACATAAAAGATCCTCTCCGTTGTAATTCCAGTTTCGGTCGTGAGTCCTGACCTTGGCGCAATTCTTCTGATTGGAGCTTTGGCGTTTTGTCGAACCCCCCACCCCCCGTCTCTCATTATCCGCATAAGAGTCCTCCTCATAGTAATACTCCAGTTTGTGGTGGTGGTTTAGACCAGTAGTTCACACAGCATTTTACCTGGGGGTTCTTTTTTTTGTTTTAATTTTTTTTATCTTTGGATTATTCTGCCCCCTAGTGACGTGTTTTCAACACAACCAAAGCTCAGCTCTCATTTAAACTATTTCTTCACGAATCGCCTTTGTGACGAGGGTGGTTTGCGTATTGCCCTGCAAACTATTTTCTCCCATTATCTAACTTTCTAGTGCTCTAAGCTTTATTATTTTGTGAGATTTTCTCCAACTTCGCGCATCTCAGCATAAGGACACTCCGAATAAAACCACCACTATCATATCTAGTACTTGCTGCTTAATCATTATCATCCGTCACCCGATAGAAGACTATTTCATTCAATGCTCATCATCGATGCGTGAATTGGGGAACACTTCTCAAGAACGAAGTGAACCTGTCCCAAAAACTACTGACTGATTCTCCCAGTAGTGCCACAAAGTTGTTCACCCTATATTTGTGTCTTAGCTTCTTCGACACCGGGTTGTAACGTGCTAAGAACACATCCCTCAATTAATTCCAAGTGTAGATTGAGTTATAGGGGAGCTCGGTAAACCATATAGTGGCCTCTCCCATCAGTGAGAGACGAAACATTCTCAACCCAATTACGTCCATATTAAAATCAGACCTCCCTAGGCAAATCTTACACACCGACCTCACCTTGGCGATGTGAGCATGTGGATCCTTAGAAGGTCTCCCCGAAAACAAACCTCTATCGGTGAGCATTTTCATCAGACTACTAGTTACAACGAAAGTATGGTCGTGTGGTAGGGGAGGCAAGACAAGTGGATTGTCAAAGTCAGTAATATTATTATATCCCCTATAATACTCTTGAGAGTGTGGAGCGGGAGGTTGCCTATGTATTTCACCTTCCCAATGATTTTCAGGTAATAATTTATCATAAGCATCAACCGGTGGTGGAATTTCCAAGTTTTGATCATCATCGAGAATACCCAAATTTTGGTTCATTCTACGTAGTGTACACTCTAGTTTGCGGTCGGGTGAGAGTATGGGTTCTCCTCTACTCGCTACTGGCATAACATTAATTGTATAAGATCAGCACGACAAAAACAAAAAGCAACAAGAAAAAATATGAAAAATAAGTGACTACACTTTGGTAAAAAGCAAATGTTAATTATCTACAAGCCACTTTCTTCCCGTCTCCGACAAGCGGCGCCAAAATTTGATACGCACAGATTTACTTCTCAAAAAGAAGTATAAGCGGTCGTATCAACTAAAGAACCCAACTATGAGGTTGGGGTCGATCCCACGAGGAAAATGATTTAGACATAACTTTAACCTATTATTACTTCTATTTAGTCAAGTCCTTTCCGGAAACAATTAACAAACAGGGTTTCTTTAAGCAATAAATATAATTAGTTACTTCGAATAAACCAAGTGACCAGTTGAAATAATGTTGATGTTTATTAAGTACTGAGAGTACTAAGGCCTTTAAGTGGTTCCCCACAGTTTCATAACGCGGAATTCTAGTCTATAAAATTCCTTTCCCTAGTATCTTGTATGCAAAGTGGTACATTATGTATCCTAATCCGTGGTCAGGCAACTATGATTTCACTCCGCACCTTGGTCCCGAGTTTTTTTTTTTTTTCTACATTGTAATGCCTTTTACTAAACCTTAACTTTAGACTCATATAACATCATAATCGATGTCTGACTTAGGGGTTGTTACTTCGGGCACCAATCGACACTCGAGCCTATTAAGAATTGTATATACTAAATCTACAGTTGATAATTCTTTTCTTATTATCTACCTCTTTGGTCCAAAATAATCAACAAGGAAGAATTCTAATGTGAGGACTCGGTTAAAACGACTTCCAAATGAAATGAATCCTCATACATCAAGACACTATTCTAGAATGTATTTTGAGCTAGATTTTCCTTGTTAAATACCCTTGTTTCCCACAACCCTATCTATGAATTTAGTTACCCCTGTTAATAATCACAACATTCATCTTAAGTTTAATAAGAATCATATACTTACTTTTTTGATTGAGATTAATGAAAACCCATAAATTCACTTGAATAATCAATAAGCTTGATAAACGATTTCCGAAAATATAGAATAACTTCCAAAATCACAATTCACAACTAGAACAATGAAATTTTGAAAATACCCAGGAAACTAACCCCAAAAATGAGGTTTTTACAAAAGCATTTCCTAAATAATAGAGTCGAACAGAGGGATCTATTAAGGAAAATCTCTGTCCAAAAACGACGCGTCTGAGTCGCTGACTTGAGCTGACGGACCATCGAGGTCGCGATGGACCTTCGTGGCCCTCCTTTTTTCCAAATTTGATAATCTCAACTTACTTCTCAAATAAGAAGTAAAAGCGGTCGCGTCAAGTAGTAACCCCCCACTAGTGAGGTTGGGATCGTCCACGAGGAAAATATCTAGACTTCACTTTAACTTGTTATTAATACTATGTTCGGGATGAATTATAACTTCCTTAGAAATAAAAACTCAAATGTAAAAAGTGGGTTTGTATTTCCTATAAGTAAAAAGACTAACTAAATTGAAAGATACACGTCACTTACAGGTTTGAAATGTTTGGGTTTTAATCATTATCAAAGAACTAGGGTTTTACGTGTTCCCCACAGGTTCATAAACTTTTGATAATTCTCTATAAACCAATCCTTTCCTAGAAAATTTGCATCAAGTGATAAGTTATGGTTATTTCTAAATCCTTGGTCCCGGCCATCTAAAAATCCTGCACTACACTCCGCACCTTGGTCCGGCTACGTGTGTTGCTTTCCTTTCCTAACCCTTTATCGTTTATCCGTCATATTGAAGCATCGTATTCGATATTTGACTAAGTTTACATACCTTCGTACCAATCAATACTAGCCTATTAGACGTATAACACTAAAATCTATGTTAAATAATTCTTTTCCTATTATCTAACCTCTTGGTCCTGCATGCATTAGGGCGAATCTACGTTGATCATCCGTTAAAAGACTTCTAAGCTAAAGATTATTAATACATGCAAGACACTTTTTCTAATTGTTATTTAGCTTAGGGTTTTATCTCATTATTTTCCTAGGTTTCCCACACCCTATTATGAGTTAGTTACACTCATAGCCATAAACACAATATTCCAATATATAATCAAAATTCATGTAACTTACTTCCATGAGAAAAGAATAAATGTCCGAAAAATTTGCTTGGTTAATTCACCAAAATACTTGTAAGAATCCCTCCACAGACTCAAACACTAATCAACACGTCCTATCACTAATGATTTTCTAATCTCTGTAGATCTAACCTCAAAATGAGGTTTTTCGAACTATTTATAAGAAAAATAAATACCTCATTAAACAGGTTCTAATTCATGGAAATTCCAAACCTGCTGGGTCCGACGGACCACGCGACGGACCGTCGTGTCCATGACACCGTCGTGGACTCGTCTTCCCATACTTGGCAATTTCTTCTGCTGCTTCTTCTTCACCCCGTCAAACGCAATTGTGAACGGACCGTCAAGGCACAACAGTCCCGTCTAGGGTTTCGTTTCAAAGACTTCAAACTTCTTGGAATTTGGGTACTGGGAGATCAGCTTCTCTTATCTCACAGACGAACCTGCAGGACGGACCGTCATATCCATGACTGACCGTCCACAAGCTTCGTATCCCACACTTTTTCAGACTCATCTCCCATCTTCCTTCAGCAGCTCTCTCCCTGCCACCTACGACCGTCACAAGGCATGACGGACCGTACATAAGCTCCGTAGGTTGTCTCTTATTCAGCATTTTTTCTCTCAAAATCCTCCGCATTTGGCTTTGGACAGATTTCCCTGCAAAACGAAGAAAACTTGTATAAATTAGCACAAAAAGGCTTTTTGGACGCACTAAACTAAGGAAAAAGCATTAATTTACCCGTGAACCACTGTATAGTCAACAACCCTCACTTAAATTCTTTGTTTGTCCTCAAGCGTACGCCTATCAACTCACTACACAATCTTTTGTACAATATTATTCATGTTTTATCCTTTGCAATCATTTGGGCTATCAATCCCCGGTTAATCTCACAATCTATCATCTATCACTTTAGCCTTGATTTTGTGGGATTCGAACATACACAGACTCAACACTGCACTACACCTATCTTCTTCATTTCTCACCAAGGTGCTAACAATTCTTGTATGCACTAATGTCCTCACTTTAGACAAAAACCTCATTTTTCACAAACAATGATTTTAGTTTGATTGAAAGGAACTTACATTTCAAAACAACACTCGATCTCCAAACAAAGTCACACTCATTCATACCTATTGCCATAAGCTTGCCCTTATTTTTCCTGCCTAAGTTCGCTATACAAACCTAGGATCACACGATAGGAAGGACTTTTTTTTAGCTTGTAACATAGCTCCGGTTAGGTCTGGGTACTTTTTAGGTATACGTTAGTGACTTTTTGCCTCCTTGAACCTATCGGCTAACACCTTCCCTTTTAATCTCTTAATCCTCGCCCATTTCTCATACTCTTTCCCTTTGCTAAATTTCTCTTCTTTCTTCATTTGTGTAAGTTGATTTTTCCTTTTCTTCTTTGCTTTTTTTCAACTAATTCTGCGTCACCTTACTTTTGTTCTTCTCTCTATTTTGTTCTTCTCAACTTCACCCCACTTTCCAGAGCATTCGTCATAATAGCCACCCTCCAACTCAGGGTTGCCATGAGTCAAGGTACACAATACCCAAAGTTGGGTCAGGGCCAAAACGACGGTTGTTTAAACTGTATTAGCCACCCTCAACTTATGCTTTTGGCATAAGCTGGGTGCACATGTCAATGATGGAACCAGGCCAACACATTGTTTTCCCCTAAAGATCAGTTAGGGTGAAAAAGCAGTTCTAATTTAAGCTCAATTATTTGATCAAAGCATGAAAAAATTTCATTCTATTTCTTTTATTTGGGTTAGAAAGGGGCTTTCCTTGAATAAGGGCCAATGATCCTTTCCTAATTGTTTGTTACAGGCTTACTTTTAGCAGGCTAAAACAAGGCAGTTCTAGCTCAGTCAGATGGAGGGACTAGTCAAATTTCTTCCTCACTCCTCACTTCCATTCACACTATAAACCAAGATTATTAGACACCTAGTTCGAATAAAGACTTAGGGTTGCCTTGGTAACTCTATTTCACGCTTAGAGCCCCACAATTCATCAGTTTACTATGCCTAGTCATAGCGTTATTTTCAGTTATCAGGATATCATTTAAGCCATCATTCTCTAAAATTTAAACTATTCCAAAGCTATAAACATGCCGGTTCAACAGAAAAAAATCAGCAGCTCCTTTTGGGGAAAAGAACTAAGGAAGAAAACCCCAAAAGAGATAGTGAGTTGGGCTACCAGACTCACCTAACACTCACTTTTCCATTTACTACCCCAACCACCCAACACACAAGCAAATGCAATTGTCCCCATTCATAAAAATCTAAAGACATAGGGGTAGTGAAGCAACCTGTGGCGCCTAGCACCGTCGATCAACAAGTGGTGGGTCCGTTGTTCCCAGACTCCACATCCCTCTGTAATCCTGGACACCCTCAGTGTTGTCCTCAGCAATCTGGACACCCTCATTGATGTCCTCAGCAACCACCGTACCATCAGTAGTGCCCTATCGTGTGATGCTCTGATTTGGTTGTGCCTTCCACATCACAATTGAGGGC
Source organism: Solanum habrochaites (assembly GCA_027704765.1). Lineage (NCBI taxonomy): Eukaryota > Viridiplantae > Streptophyta > Magnoliopsida > Solanales > Solanaceae > Solanum > Solanum habrochaites. The sequence continues at coordinate 566,305 of JAKWJA010002490.1, read as the reverse complement.
TCTCCTTCGGCCTCCTCTCTAGCTCTCTTCGCTCCTTCCTTCCTTGCTCGCGCCGCATCTTCTGATCGACCCCTACGCCTCTTGGCACTCTCTCAAGGGGAAGGTGGGTTGAATGTCTGAGGTGGCCAAACAGGGCCACCGCCATACAGTGGTTCCTCAACAGGCTTGACAGGCTCGCTGTAACCCCTCGCCCTCGGCCTCTTCGGATCGTGTCGATGTTGCCCGAAGAACTTGTCGACTTGCGCCTAAGCGTCGACACAATCTACCCGGAGGTGCTGGGCGGGGCGACACTCTCAACGCAAATGCATCTGTCGCTGGTGAACCTCACAGCAATCTCCGCTGCATCTCCTCTTCCATACGCGCGTCAACTCAGTAATTAGACTCTGCCAATGGCTGGAAGATGATGCAATAAGATTGCCATTTGTTTCCTCCCATTTTTTGGACTCTTGCAATCGGGGGGGGCCGGTAATGGTAGAGAGGCTGTGTCGAGAAGAGCTCAGGGCTGGGCTCTCACCCGGATGACTCGACCGGGGTAGTGTCATGGACTCCTGTGTCCGGTGCGGGCCCTGGCCACCGTCTCCCAATATCATCAGTAAGTGGCGGCAGCTCTGGACGGGGCCCCTCGACGTGGGGCCAACTCCTTGGTCCTCGTCTCTGATTAGGCCGATGGTCAACGGTGCCGGGGGCTGCGGGTCTTCACCTGATCTATGTGCCATTGGGCACACCTGGCCCCGCCTGCGGGTCCCTGCAAAGTGCAGCAAAAATCATACCAAACAGGGGAAAAAACGGGATAGGTGTAGTGACCTTGCTGCCCTCACGTGCATGACTGCCCGTAAGAATCCATGCGAAGTCGACTAGACCATCGAATCGGCATCAACGCTGCTATCAACCTGGCTCGATCCCATTGACTGATGATTATCAGCAGTGTGTGGGAACGGCAGTGACGGACGGCAGCCCAATAACTGTCGCGACGACCTGAGGTTGGCCTTCTTGATGGCCCCCCTTCGGCTCAGTGACCCAATCTGCACCCCTCATCTCCGTCGACTGATAGGTGCAGTGGCCATCCACCTCTTGAATGGTCTCTCACTCATTGCCTGCTCGCTCAAGAACTGGCCTCCTTCACTATCTTGCACAGCGTAGTCCGAACTCGGCATTTGTTTTTTTTTATTTCATTAGTATATAAGTATTTGTGTTCTTTCCTCGTTAGCATCTGTACTCCCTCGCCTATAGGAACCTGCGATGTATAGTCTGGAACCTGTCGCCTCATCAGATGCGGCCGACGCCTGCCGCAGTGGCGGGTGCGGAACCTCAGCAAGAGCCTGAAGCTTCCTCGGACCAGGAATCCCTAGGAGCCATACGCCCTTTCCTCATTGTGGCTAGACCCCTATGGTGTGCCGTTCATGTGTTTGCGCTCCTCATCGACTGGGAGGCATGATACGCCGGACGCCACCAGTTCTTGGTGTGGTGGCTCTGGGGCACGGTACACGGGAAGGGGTCGGAGGTGTGCCTGTTAGCATGTACTACAGGTCCCGCTCATCATCCATAGCCGATGACCATGAGCAGGCGGGCAGACGTGGCGACAGATTTTGATCGCCCGTGTGCTAGGTGCGGTCCCTTGCTTGGGTGCCATCGCTCGCTAGGACTGTAAAGAGCAATATTAGTATGGAGTGTAGCAAGCACGACAAGGCAAGCTCATATGAACATTAAACTTTGAAATAGTGTGGCAGAATATTTGAAATGGATCACACGACGACCTATGACGCTCGTCGTGCTATGACTGACCGTCATGAGGTCCGTCTGTTGTACTTGGGTCTATGTAATATATAAAGAACCCTGAAGGAGGGGTCCTCTGACTATCATGACGGTCGAGCAGACGGACCGTCGGGAGTACGTACGGTCCGTCGTGAGTACGGACGGTCCGTCGTAAGAGTCCGTCGTAGGACACTTTAAAAAAATGTTGGAGCCCTTATCATTGGGTCTCTGACCACATGACGGTGCAAGCAGGACGAAACCGTCGTAGTGACACGGTCCGTCGTAGAGGCTGTTCGTAGGACACTTGATAAATGTTGGGAGAACCTTATCAGAGGGGTCTCTGACCATTATGCCGGTCGTGCAGGACGGACGTCTGTATTACGGTGCCATCGTAAGATCCGTCGTAGGACACTTAGAAAATGTTGGAGACCCTTGTCATTGGGGTCTCTGCCATCATGACGGTCAGACCTGACGAACCTTCTTAATTCGTGGCCGTCGTAAGAGTCCGTCGTAGGACCGTAAAAATGTGGGAGAACCTTATCAAGTGGTACTCTTACCATTATGACGGTCGTGGCAGACGGACGTCGTGGGTATGAACGGTCCATGTAAGAGTTCCGTCGTAGACACTTAGACATGTTGGGAGACAAACCCTTCTCAGAGCTGACCATTATGACGTCGTAGCAGGATCGACTGTCCTCATCAACTGTCGGTGGGCATGTTCTATGGTTTCTTGAAAACGGACCCTACACTTTCCCGTCGTGTTTTGCGACGGTCCGTCATCGGGTCTCCTTCTTAGTGACAGGGGCAGAACTACAGGTACCTATTAAGCAACCACGATGAAACCCACATGGTCTTGTAGTGTTGTGGACCTTCTTTGTCTATCCCAACTACTAAAGAAACTCCATCAAAATTACCTATGCCCTAGTGTTATCAACATGGCATTTCGAACAGTTTTTTAGCCTAGGTTTAGACATAATCACATCAAGGAAACAATAAAAACATACGACTAAAACTAGGCTATCCTAACTACTAAACAAATGCAAGATACATTATTATATATTTAGAGACACAACCTTGGCAATGGAGAAAACACAGTGGAGATGATTCATGTGGGGAAGGAGATACCAATAGCAGCAATCAGCATACCCCTAGTAGATAATAATGGATAAGTTGTGGGAATTGGGTGAGTAATTAGCAGTGGGGAGTGTGGAAGTTGAAATAGAGGGGAGATGAAGGAATGTGGAATAATTGGGGTGCAATATGGAGATGTGGGGAGTATAAACGGTCCGATTTGAAAGGGTCAGCCGGTCGGGTCGGGTAGATTTCATTATCACGCGAACGTTCCCACGACGGTCCGTTCGCATCTGACGGGCCGTCGTAGGTTCCGTCGTGTGTGCCTAATATTCAAACTGACAACTTACGTACCTGGTTGACGGATGCCTACGACGGTCCCGTTGCATGTGCAACGTCCCGTCTTGTATCCATTAGTGGCTACTGCGAAGTAGTGTTCTGCAAATTTTCCTTGTGATGTGCATGCAATTGTAAAACCATAATATAAAAAGTGCTATCCATTATACAAAAGACGAGAAGTATTGGGTTTGCCTCCCAACAAGCCCTGATTTAATGTCGCTGCACGATGGGACACTTGATACTCAACTTCAAATCATAGATGGTAACGCCTCGATCACTTCATTCGCCAATTCAGCAGCCCGAGATTAGATTTTTTATGCGCTGTCCATTCACCTCGAACGCACACCCTCCTTGGTTTTCCACTCACTGCTCCCATGAGGAATAGTTGAGAACCGTGTAAGTACCAGTCCATTTGGACTTTGAGTTTGCCTGTAAACCGCGCAATCTTGAATTATAAAAGCACAAAATCCCCCAACCATCAACGCTCATTTTTCATTTTGTTGTCATGGGAATGTCATCATCTTTTCTTGTATAGGGGTTTTCTGAGCGTTCATAGGCTTTCAGGCTAAATTCATCAAGTTCATTCAACCCATTTAACCCGGTTCTCTGCAGCTTCGCATCCAATCCATTTTTAACTTCTTCATAGCCCAATGCTTTCTGCTTAACTCAACGTAATGACAAGACATTTCCATGATACAAGTTGTTAATGGGGAGACATACCAATGGGAGTCTTATTTCTGTCCCGGTAGGCCCAAAGAGCATTTTATTATAACAATTTCTCTTTATATCAGTATTACAGATTTTTTTAATATATAAAGTAATAATATTGTTATTATCCATCATCATCATTAGTAGATAGGTAGTCTCTTATTCATTTTTGCTCATTAAAGTTTTATTCCTTCCAACCTCTTAATAACTTATACTATACTTATAATGTCATATAATGATTTAAATAATCATCTCGTTATAAAGGTTCCTCAAGCTGGTGCCGTATAGAATTTTATGAAAATATAATTTCCTTTTGTATTCTTTTGTATATAAAAAAGCTTTGTGGGATCTCCGGTTCCACTTTATCTCTCGTACCATCAATATGTATATGCAGTAGTAAGTATCCTCCCCAAGCTTAACCAAGGTTTTAACTTAACTAGTTTGGGTTGGTTTGTAGGTTGTTGCATTAATTGTGTGTAGCCTTGTAATTTTTGGGGTTTACATATCCTTGTTTTCTTCTGTAGTTGTAGTAGATTTGGGTTTTGAGATTTAAAAAAAGTCTGAATTTTGTATATATTTTTCATATAAGGTTCGGCGTTATATATGGCTTTAATATTTTCTTTTCCTTGGTAGGCTGGCCGCATATGTAGATGTTTGTGGTGCTCTGGGTTTCTAGCTATCTGTGCTTTTTGGATAAATGAGATTTTGTAAATAAGCTTGTTTAGGTTTTGTATTTTTTTTGTTTTTTCCTAGCGGTTTGTACTTGTGACTCTGCAATACATGTAAATATTAAATTTATGGGTTTTAGAGAGTTTCCCACCATCTTCTCCGTTCTATCTCTGGCTTTATTCCGTCTACCGCACGACGTAGCTCCGCATGGTTTTTGGCCATGCTGCTGACCGTTAGCTTTTCAGCTCGCTTGGCTTATTCTATTTTCCATTTTTTTCTACTTTTTGGCATACGATTTTGTCATCATTGCCAGTAATCTTTCACTCATATCTTTCTCTTAGTAGTTCTCTGCAATTAGATTTTCGTCAGTTTTTATAACTTTTCAAATTGGTAAATGTAAAATTTAATATGTTAATATAATCTTCTTTTTCCTTTTGTTCTAACTGAATCAATCCACTTTTGGTTACCACCTTTTACCTGTGTATTTAATCTGTTCTTCACTATTAGAATTTATTGTAAACCAATCGTATGTGTTCAAATGTCTAATAAATATTTATATAATGTCAAATATTCTTTCCCCTTATTATTCCCCATTTTGTCTGTGCATCAAAAGTTTATATTTCCTGTAGTAATATCTCCATGGTGTTCTATTTTTTCTTTGTTATATTTGTTTATTTATACTTCCTCAATACCTGTGGATCGCTTGACATCTGTTTCAACTATGTATATTGAATGCCCTTAACTTCATCAGGAAAATATAATTTTTGGTAATTTTTTTTACATATTTTTTTGATATTTTTTATATGTCTTTATCTTTATTGTTCAAAAGTATATTCGACATCTTTTTTAAGTTTTTTATATGTGGTTTAGATGTTTCTGCAGTTTTGGGTATTATTCTCTTTCTTTGATTTACTGATCCTAAAAATGATTGTATTCTTTTTTGTATCTATATTTTCAATCAACGTGGATTATTTTTTTTGTACTATATGAGTTTGGCATTTTTATTCCTATTTTTATCTATTGGTATTCCTAAAATTCTATCTGTGGTTCATCTCATTATTTTCTTTCTGTCTTTGCCTTATTTGCGTTAATACCTACCTACCGTCTTTTTCTTCTATTAATTGTCAATTGCTTTCTATACCTTATAAGTTCTCCCTCCTTGTGATCTGATATAATAATTGTCGTATTATACATGCATTTTTGTGGTAATTTGGTTAAATCGGATTCCTCAATTGTGGTCGTCCTGGTCATTTCTCATATAGTAATACGATCCATCATTCTAACCTCGTACTGTCATGCTTGTATGTTTGATCTCTTCACACTACTCTTTATGATAATCCTCCATTGCAAAAGATATCCTTTATCCTTCCCCTTTTAGTCTTCTAGGTATGCCCGGTATACTCGTACAGCTTGCAAACAGTTTCGAATTCAGTCCATCTATCACCCAGAAGTGTTGACAGATCTTTTTTTCACAGGGTAATACATTCCACATAGAAACCGGGCGGTACGGTGATGCCTGTATGATAGATCTCTCTAACACAAGATAAAAGCTCGAGTAACAGTCAAAGTTGCTAAAAAGATAGCGTGGTCGGATTTTAGAATTTTATTAGGTATTGGGTATTATTATGTTTTAAGTTTGGGCGTTGTTAAATTTCTGTAATCTATAACCATTCTACTCTTCCTCTTTTTGTTCACGTGTTTTAGAACTATAATGCCGGCTTGTATGCTGCTATTACTTTTGTATATATTTTTTTAATAATTCAGTTAATTGTATTTTGAATCTTTATCATCAAGTTGTATTTTAATGGTTTTGTGTCATTATACTATTTTCATCTATTAGTTCAATTTTTACTTTTGTTTTATTTTCTCCATCTTGCAATGGGTCATCGTGTATAATCGTTTAATGTTCATTAATTATTTTGACTTGTCTATTAAATCTAAAATTTTAATTGTGTTTCTTGTTCTTTATCTATATTTTTTCATTTCTTGGTTTATTTTTTTCACTGCCTTTTATCCATTCAATAGCTTTTCTTTGTTTTATGTTTTACTCTTTTTGCTCCTATTCTGTTCCACAAGGTGTAGTAACCACCAATGTGTTCTTGTATTTATGTGGTAAATCTATCTAAAAACGGCATTCCTAATAACATATCTTTTGTTGTAAATTCGAATTTATAGATTTCTTCTATTGTTAGATTTTATCCCATATTTGCATCTTTATATTTTTTGTCTTTATATTTTATCATACTTCCTTCAATTATTAAATCCTTTTACTACCATTGGTGTTTTTAATTTTTCCCATTTATCTTCTGGTAAACAATTATATTTACATATGTTTGCTTCTGCTACCCTACTATCATAGGAGTATGTATCTGTTGTGATATCCTTCTCATAATATTTTGCAAGTATACGTATTTTCATTATTCATTTTGTTCTTTTTATTAATTATCTTTTATTTGACAGTTGTTCGTTTTCTATATTATATGGTTTAACTTTCTCTACCATTTTATTCCTAGCATAATATTATAATTTCTTGGATATTTTAAACTGTATTTTTATGGTATTCCCTCCTATAATTATTTTCTTTTCTCTGTTGTTTCTTCACTTGTAGTCATTATTTCACTAGGTAATCCAGGGCATGTGTGTCCTGTTTTTATTATTCTTCTTCTTTCTAGTTCTCTTATGCCATCCTAAGGTTGAAACCCGATAGGCCAAAGAAGGCATTTTAGGGAGTAACAAAGTTGAGGCGCTGTTAGGGTAATCACTTAAAGAAGTAATAGCTGTAGTAGTGACTAGACGAGATGATTATTAAAATCATTAATTTTTTGTTTTTTTATATTACTAATAAGTATTATAATTTATTAAGAGTTGTAAGGAATAAAACTTTTAGCAAAAATGAATAAGATGACACCTATCTAATTAATGATGATGATGGATATAAAATATTTTACTTATATATTAAAAAATCTTAATACTGATATAAAAGAGAAATTTTAATAAACTATTAACATACGCTATAATAAAAAAACACTCAAGGTTGGGACTGAATTAACTATACAAAGTATACAAGATGAACTTTATTATGACTATTTGATTTATATGATACTTAGGATATTGGAGATTAAATATGGCTGAAACATTGGCTAAGACGATATGGTAGAAAACAGATTAAAACCTATTAAAATCCAGAAAAATTAAGCAGCTTTTTAAAATTTTTACAAAGAATATAATGAATAAAAGTAATGAAATAAAATCAAAAGAACCAGAATAGATAAGAAGGTTAGGAAAAATGGAAAAAATTAAAATCTTTATATAAGAATATAAATTATCACAATAACTAAAACAAGTAATGATAAAAAAGATCATTTTGATAAAAGATAATTTTTGAAAACAGAATACAATATGTTTGTTATTTGAAAAAACAGTTGGACAGAGAAATCTATAACAACAATTAATAGAAGAAATAATCGAAAAAATAACTGAAAAAGAACAAGAATTACAATATAGAAAAAGAAGATTAGAAGAAAATATACTAGCAGAAGTATATGTAATAAATCAATACTAACACAACAAGAAAACTATATCTATGTTCAAACTAGAATAACTATCTTGAATATGAGTTACAACATAATATAATATATAATCATAATGAATAAAGAGAATTCGCTGTAGACGAAAAAACATATGAAAATCAAGATGGAATGTTGATAAAATAGTATTTCAAACAATTTAGGAAAAAGAAATATAAAAGAAAATAGGAAATAATTTATATTTGATGTTGGAAAAGAAACAGCAAAGCTAGAAGATAGCTTAACAGCTATGGTAAGAATAACAAAAGAAAATGAAGAAATAGACAAATTAAAGAAATAGAAAAAATAAAAATAGAGCAGGCAAGAAGTACACAAATAGAAGAAATAAAAAAACACAAGAATATATGAACTAAAGAGAATTGGATAGATTAAAATTGTTGTATTAAATAACAAAAAGCAAACAAAATAGAAAAAGAACTAGAAAAAGAAATGAACTAAAAAATGAAATAATAAAATGGACAAAAATTAAACGAAGATCTTGAATTAAATGAAATAGATGAAAATAAAATGACCAAGAATCAGAGATAAGTGATATAAGTGAAACATACACGGAAATGCTAAACAAACAAACAAACTAAAAAAATTAGAATAAACACAGGAGATACAAGAGACCCATACATCATTAGTTAAACAAGATAAATAGTCCCAAAATATCCTAGAAATAGTCCTAGAGCTATCTAAGACAGACACCACCAACTATTACACGGAAGTTACCACAATCAGATAAGCTATGCAATATGGAATAGTAGGCTAAATAAAAATTGGATGCCAAGACCAACGAGTGAACAATATAATTTCTTAGATCTAGATTGTGTAACAGATGTAAGTAAGCAATATTTATGTGGACAGGAAATATATCTAAACATTGATAGATAATAAAATAAAATCAACAGAAACACCAAGATATATTGAAAGAACATTCGTAGGAACAGTTAAACTATGGATAGAAAACCTACCCCCAGAAAGTTTGAAGTACTTAGAAATGATAAGAAATGGATGGATCCCCATCAACAACAATATAGAAATTTAGATAAATTGAATCAGCGATAAGAAGTGAATTTTGAGGTATGACCACAGTATACAGAACAAACAAAGAAAAATAATAAATAGACAATTAATGGACAAAATTAACATATGTAAATGTGCTATATAGAACAATATACTTGTGCATTTAAAGAATATTATACAAAGCAAATATAATCTTAATGAAGCAAAGAAGTAAGAACACAATATTTACAAAATTACCAGAACCTTTAGTACAAAAGTAATTAAAGATTGGAAAATGAAGGACTTACAGATACTTTTAGGATCTAGAATAAAATTTTATCCCAATGGTTTACCACATTATGAAACCCAAAAAAGAAAAATTAAAAATGGAAAAAGTATGAATAAAAATCTATCATGTTGCAAAAATAAATGGCACCACAATTTGGATGCACAAACAAAAACCCAAAAGATATAAAAATTATACAAAAAATAGACTAATATAATATAACCAACCAAGAAGAAGATATTATATAAAAATTACAAAACAAAAGACCATAAAGACCAAAAAAGAAAATATCCCAATGTACATGTTTTTAATTGTGGAAAGATAGGGCATATAGCTTAAGATTGTAATTACCGAAAAATTTAAAGAAAAAACAAATTACGGAATTAATAATAAACAAAAAATATATACAAATAGAATATAACAATTAACAGCATTCACAGTACCGCAAGGTTCTATGAATGAAATGTATTACCTTTGGATATAAAAATGCACCAGGTGAGATCACCACATTTTATGGATATTATTTTAACCAATTAGAAAATTGCTTTTATACATAGATGACATATTATTATATTCTAGAACACAAGAAGAACATATAAGGTTTTAGAAAAATTTATACATATTAAAAAATTCAGGTATTACTTAAGCAAAGTAAGCAGAAATAATGAAATCACAGATAGAATTTTTAGGAATACAATAGATAAAAATGGAATAAATGCAAACTCATATAGTATCANCATCAAGCCTCCTTGACCCAATCCGTTCTACTAGCGTCACGGTTTTGGACAATATATGTTTGATCTCTCGATTCGACACTTCAATTTACAAAAATAATCACACTGGATGAAAATAAGATACAAAAAGGGAATTACAATCATTTTAAGGATTAGTAATCAAGAGTAAGGAGAATACATCCAAAAATAGCAAAAACATCTAAAACACTTATATAAAAAAAACTTAAAAAAGATGTTAGTGTCGAAATTTACTGTGACAATAAAGATAAAGGAACATTAAAAAATATCAAAAAATTATGTAAAAAATTACAAAAAAAAATTTTATATTTTCCTGAGGAGTAAGGCTTCCAATACATAGTTTGAAACAGATTCAGCGATCACAGTTATGGAGGGAGTATAAAATATAAATATAACAAAGAAAAAAATAGAACACCATTGCAGATATTACTCAGACTTACCTTCAAGAGAAGATATGATGAAAGATCTACGGCAATGATGACAAATCTATGCCCAAAAAAGTAGAAAAAATTGGAAATAGAATTAAAGGAGCTGAAAGCTACACGGTTCAGCAGCATGGCAAAAGACATGCGGCGCTACGTCGTCGGTAGACAGGAAAAAAAAAGCCAAGAGATTAGAAGGAGATGGTGGGAAACTCTTAAAACCCATAACATTCATATTACTAATGTTGCAGGTACAAGTTACAACAACTATGGAAAAAACAAAATACAACTAAAACAGCCTTATTTACAAAACATTTATTCCAAAGCACAGATAGTAGAAAAACCACACCAAAAAAACATCTACATATGCAGCCAGCTCTACACAAGGAAAAGAAATAGATAACCATATATCCCAAACCATATTGCAAAAATATATAAAAAATTCAGGACTTTTTAAACTCAAACCCAAATTACTACAATTACAGAAGAACACCCACGATTATTTAACCCCAAAAAATTACAGGCTACAACAAGTTAATTGCACAACCTAACAAACCAAACCCAAAACTTAGTTAAAACCTGTTACAGCTATGGATTACTTAATACTGTATATTACATTGATGGTACAGAGATAAGTGGAATCCGGAGATCCACAAAGCTTTTTTGATTGTACAAAGAATTACAAAAGGAAATTTTTTCTTTAAATTTCTACACTGGCACACAGCTGAGGATTTTTACCTTTGTATAACGAGATAAAACCCAATAATTCAGATAGTAAAAATCTGGATTGACACGAGAAATGATAATACCGGGGACAAGGAAACAACCAGAGATACAAAGAGTTGAGATACCCAGCGTCTATGCTAAAAAAGGACAATTTGGGCTATCAACTATCATTCAAGAACTAGCCAAATAACTAGTACACGGAAACGCCATATGGAGTTCTATTCACGAGACCCACTTGATGATAATACGCAAATTCAAGAGAAATAAGCACAAAGCAGATATGGAAGAAGTCCAGAAAGGATTTGTCCTGTTCAAAACAGAAGCCTATACCAACAACTAGAGCATAAAACAAGGATTCATATCGAAGAACAAATGCTGATCAGATCTGCAGCTAGTGGGACACAAATATCCAGACCATATTTGCTCAAATGCAACCAAGGACCTCCTCCTCATCCCAACTACCACACCTCCCGTACCCCCCGCCACTCCTCACCCCTCCCACCCCGCAAACCTCACTAAAAACCATCTCTATGACGCCTCCCACTCAAAACCCTCCCTTACCACCCCCCCCCTCCACCATTGCACCACTCCACCCCCCCCCCGCCCGTAACCCCCGCCTACCCCACCCCTTACCTTGACCTCACCGCCTACCCCTCCCCATTCCCACGACAATTCACATCACACTCCCCAATCCAAGCTGCTCTCCACACGACACACCTTCACATGACCTCTCTCCAGTCCCCTTCGTGTCGATTAACGTAATCCCTGACGTATATTTAGAATAAAAAAAAAAGTAAGAAAGAAAAGAAATAATGTAAATTAGAATAATTTGTATTTTGTTTTTAGTGTTCGGGCTGGAAAAAGCCAAATAGTAAATAGTAATAGTTTGTCGGCCAATTATGTAAAAAGTTTTGTCGGCCATTATCGTAAATAGTAAGGTCAAGTTACGTGTAAATAGTAAGAGTCAAGTAACTGTTGTAAATAGTAAAGGCCAATCGTCTTTTTAGTAAAGATGAAAGGGCGTTTGTATGTCTATATAAGAGGCATTTGCCTTCATGTATTATAAAAACACCTCTTCTACTACTCTCTACAACTACAATATTTAATCTTTCCGCTTCCACCCCAAAATTGTATCAGAGCTAGATAATTAAATTATAAATTATGGAAAAATTGGAAGCTACCTCAAAATCACAAACTCAGGTATATACTCTTAAGTATACTCTAACTTTAAATAATAAAAATCCTGATTTACAGTCAAATTTTGCTATAAAATAGTTATTCCTTGTATTTGTCTTATTTTTAGTATTGATTAGGTATGGTAGTTAGTTATTGTTTTAGTTTTGGGTTAAATTTCTGTAATATATAACCATTCTACTCTACCTCTTTTTGTTCACTGTGTTTTATACTATAAATGCCGGGCTTGTATGGCTTGCTATTACTTTCTTGTATATAATTTTTTTTTATAATGCATTTATATGTATTTGAATTCTTGTAGATCATCAAAGTTGATTTTAATGGTTTTGTGTAATTATACTATTTTCATCATTAGTTCAATTTTTACTTTTGTTTTATGTTTCTCACAATCCTTGCAAGGTCATCGTTGATATAAGAGTTCTAATGTTCATTAATATTTTGACGTGTCATGTGAAATATAAAATAATTCTAATTGTGTTTCTGTTCTTTATCCTATATTTTCTCATTTCTTGGTTTTTTTTTCCACTGGCATTTTATCCATTACACTAGCTGTTCTTGGTTTATTTTGTACTCTTTTTGATTCCTATTCTGTTTTCCACCAGGGGGTAGTTAAACACCAATGTTGTTCTTGTTATTATATGTGGGTAAAAATCTATCTAAAAACGGCATTCCTAATAACATATCTTTTGTTGTAAATCGAAATTATAGATTCTTCTTTATATTGTTAGTATTTATCCAATATTGCATCTTATATTTTTTGCTTTATATTTTATATACTTCTTCATTATTAAAATCCTTGTACTACCATTGGGCCTTGTTGTTTAATGTTTCCCATTTTCTTCTGGTAACACAATTAATATTTACATATGTTGGCTTCTGCTCCCGTATCTATCCAGGAGTATAGTATATGGTTTGTTGATATCCTTCTATAATAATTTTGCAAGTATACGTATGTTCATATTCATTTGTTCTTTTTATAATTACTTTTTATTTTGACAAGGTGTTCGTTTTCTATATTATATGGTTTAACTTTCTCTAGCCATTTTTATTCTAGCATAGATAGTATAATTTCCTTGGTATATGTTAAACTGTTATTTTTAATGTATCTCCTAGAATATTTCTTTTCTTGTTGTGCTTCAAGTGTAGTCATTATTTCACTAGGTAATCCAGGCATGTGTGTCCTGTTTTATTGATTTGTCTTATTCAATACAGTTCTCTTGTTATAGGATTTCTTAGTGTCCTGTGTTATTAAGATTCTTTATTCCTTTCATCCATATTCCTGTGATGAAATATGATTTGCGGTTATTTATTCTAGAAATTCCTGTGGTAGTCATATTCCTTGTTTAGATGTACTCTATTCTGATGAAAATAGTTCTTGTTATTGTATTTGGTGCACTGTTACAGAGAGATTTCTACTAGAGGTCGTTAATCTTTCTTAACTATCTAAATCTTCTTTCATTGTCAATTCTTTGTTGTAACTATAATCATATATTATTACTTGTAATTTTATTCAAATGGATTTCTGATTGTGTATTTATCAATTGTTTTTTCCCGTATTTTATGTTTGTGTTGGATATATAAATTTTTAAATTTGCTGTGAATATTTTCCTTCCTGGTGCAGTTTTATCCTGATATCTTCCATATAATACTAATGAGTTATCTATGTTTGTATCGTTAATGCGTTTGATACTGTATATTTAGCATTATTATAAATTTAAATTTTTGTTATTAGGTGTCCTTTTACTGCACTTATTACGCTTTTTTCTATAGGATGATATGCTATCATCTGCTAATATTTTCAATGGGGTCTATTCCTTCTCTTAACATCTGTCTTATAATATTTCTTGGTTGCTCCTAGATGTACATTCTTGATAGCTTCTTTATTTTTTATATTGTATTTCTTTAGTTATTAATGTTTGACTTCTATGGGTAGGTATGCTTTTCCACTTGTATATTTACAATCCAATAACAGTTCTTTTTGGTTAACTACGTAATATCTTCTTTGTCTTTAAACCAAAAACTCTTTATTGTAGGTATTTCACGTATCTATCAACACTTAAGTTAATGTCTTTTCTTTTATTTGTTTTCAAATATTGTCTTTACAAATAGGATTTGTTGTTGTGAGATTCTTCATTCTTATGATTTCTTCAGTAATTATCTTTTATTTCACTTTCAGTCAGTAAATTGTATTAGATACTATGTATATTCAGGTAAAGGTAGATATATCTTCTTCTATGTAAATTGTAATTGGATCTATGTATATTCAGTAAAGGGTATAATATTATACTTTGAAAATAATAATTAAAAAATGGACAATGTTCAATTTGAACATGAAAACGTGAATGAATTGGTCTTGGTTACTCTTTCGATAGAGCAGAAGGAGGATCCTCAAATGCAATAGGATCCAATGAATATGAAAAAATTAAAAAGAAATCATTTGAGGTGAAAATCTGATGTAGTTTTCTGTGGAGTGAAAATAGAGGTGACTTACCTATCCACTTTTTGTCACCTTTTTCAATATCACCCAATTAAAAAAAGCAAAAGATTTATGTAAAGTATATAGTACGATTATGTAACGACACATAGCCACTTCCCCCCCCCTTTCCATTCACACCTGTCATTTCCCTCGCCCCTTTCTCCTCCCCCCCTTTCCCCCCTCTGTTTAGTCGTTTTGAGCAACAGTTTATTTCTGGAAAAAAATGGGCTGGGGCGGCGGATATGTAACGACGGACCGTCATAGCGCACAGACGGCCCGTCGAGGAGGTGTCGTTTCAAAACAATTTTGAAAATCTGAATGAAATGAGGTATGGAAAATCGACATATACTGAACGTCGTGACGTGGGCAGGACGGAACGTCGCGGCGCGACGGCCCGTCACAGGCCATCCACTCAAAATAAAGTGAGTTTCTGTGGCATACGACGCGACCGCAGGACGGACCGTCGCAGCGCGCGACGGCCGTCACGGGATACGCATCAGTTCGGGGCGGATTCTTACACGTTTTAAGGGAGTTTTGATATTCCTCTTATATTCATAAAGTTTTAGAGGGTTAATGTAATAAGTCTATTACTTGGGGGTTACTGTTAAAAGACGGTGGGTCGGTAACCTTAAGTTAATTATGGGTGATTATGCCATATTTTATTATAATTATATATTAATAGGGTAAGAAGAAAGAGGGTTGGATAAAGAAAATAGAAAGAACAGAAAGAGGAGAGTGAGAAGAATCGATCAAGAGAGAGAGACGAAGAGGATAGCAAGGATTTTGAGAGATAGTTGTGAGTCAATTCTTCGGTGGAGGTAGGTTATGGTTTATGTTACGATTATTCGTAGGGAACTCTTAATAAGTGAATATTATGTGTTGATAATATTGTAAACCAGGACTATGTGCGTAAGTTGTATGCTTGCGATTATGATTATAAAATTGTGATGATTAACAAAGCATGATGAAGGTATTGAATCCCAAATCTTGAAATGAAAGAACCCTAATTCCACTTGATATATATATAATGAGAATGATGGATGCCTTAGAATGAAAGAAGCTGATAAATTATATAATGAGGATGATGATGCTTGAGGAAGAAAGAAGGCTTGAAAATATATAATGAGAATGATGATGGCATTAGTGGATAAAAGAAGGCTGATGAATTAGGGGATCGGGTGCCACGTTCCTCCTGGTTACAGGATAGAATATGAGGATCAGCGTGTCACGTTCGACACCAGGATAGAATATGGATCGGGTGGGCCACGTTTCCGGTACAGGATAGAATATGAGGCTCGAAGTGTCACGTTCCGACACCGGAAGAATATGGCGGGTGCCACGTTCTTGGTTACCAGGAGTAGAATATGAGGACGGAGTGTAGTGTCACGTTCCGGGACACCAGGATAGAATGGATGGGTGCCACGTGTCCATGGTACCAGGATATAATATGAGGATCGGAGATGAGAGTGCCACGTTTCCGGCACCAGGATAGAAATAGAGATCGGAGGTCACGTACCGACACAAGAGGAAGAAAATAATGAATCTTGGAAAGATAATGAATATACTCAATCTAATGAACGTAATCCAAAATAAAGTATGGTATTGAGGGCTTTTGCGTCCCATGTGTGAACTCGGTTGTAGGCGTATTGATGAATTTATGTTGTTATGCTACAATGTTGAGTAGGTAGTTGATTTACCAGTATATTGATATATACTGTTCCCTATTTTTGAGTTGGCAGATGTGATCTACTCATACGTGTGGTTGTAATGACCCCCTACTTTCATGTGTTCCTCTTTGTTTATTGTGTTACTGCAGGAGCAAAACGTTCTGAACATTAAATCTCAACAGCAGATATAGCCAGTCTTCACCACTTCATCGGAAATTCAGGGGAGCTAATGCGTCTTAGCTTGGACTGGGTTCTTCTTCAAGTCTTGATGCCTTGAACTTCCGGCAGGAAATGACTAGCTTTTTAGTTATTTTGTTCTTAGACATTCTCGTTAAGTAATGAGATAGATGTTCTTGTGATGATGACTCCGATTTTGGGGTTAATAAAATAGTATGAATTGTTTTTAGTAATGAGTTCTAAGTCTTCCGCATTATGTTCTGTGAATATCTTGAAATGTTAAGGTTTAGATGGGTTGGTTCGCTTCACATAGGAGGGTTAATGTGGGTGCAGTCGCGTCCTGATTTGGGTCGTGACAAACTTGGGTTATAAGAGCATTAGGTCATGTCTCATCACACAAGGACAGTCTGGTAGAGTCTAAGACGGTAGGGGACAGCCTGTACTTTTCCTGAGAGGCTCATAAGACTTTAGGAAAACTTTCACTCTTTCATTCTTCTTTCGTGCTACTACTTGAGATCCAATTGGTATCTGGGTGATCGAAATGGTATCTGACCATTTCACTTATTCGCAGATGGTTTTAGAAACTAGAGCAACGACCGCACCGAGACAGCAACAACGGAAAGACAAGAAACGAAGAGCCAGCCAGGGCTGTAGCTCGAGGAAGAGCAACGGCAAGAGGGCGTGGGAGAGGTCGTGGTGAGGACATCCTCCTAGGAGAGGACCAGCACCCTAGCCCATCTGGATACTCTAGGGCGGTGAACTCCTCACCGACCGAGGAGGTGATAAGAGAAGCGGGGAGGAAGGAGAATGAAAAGGGCAAGAATGAGGAAATTGCCACCCCACCTTACCCAGAGATGATCAACCAAAGTGCTCGCTTATCTTAGTGGGTTATCGATCCAAAAAGGGGGGGGGGGTTTTTCACAGGCACCTCCAGTGGTTTCTGCAAAAACACCCTCCGGTTTCGAGGTAAGACATGCGGCTACTATGGCTCCCCTCATGATGCATCATTGGGAATAGGCACTTTCCACGTCTGGACTACGGGCCTATTATGACAAAATGATCAGAATGAACTTTTCAGTAAGTTCTTGAAATTGGAAAACCCTCAGTCTTTAAGGCGCAGAATCAGAGGATGCATACGATTTTCTGGTTGAGTGTCATGAGAGATTACTAAAACAAGATGGTATAGTAGAACGCGTTTGGCAGTGAGTTCCGTGAGTTATAAGTTTCAAGGGAACGCCAACATGTGGTGGCGGTCAAATTTTGAGTGTTCAACCAAAGATTCTGGCACCACCTATGACCTTTGGAATCATCTTAGTCTTTTATGGAAAGTATATCCCAAGGACTTTGAGAGATAGAAAAAAGGGACGAGTTCTTGAGTCTAGAGCAAGGGAGTGATGACAGTTAACGCGTTATGAGGCTACAATTCGGCACTATCCAGTAAGCCACCCACACTTTGGTTCAGTCCAACAAGACGATTCGCCCTGTGGTGAAGGGGTTGAGATCAGAGTTGCGGATTTCAGCCATACAGATATCGGGCTACGGCAACATCCTTCCAAGAGGTGGTTAGACTTGTGATAGAGGTGGAAGAGTGCTGAATACCGGACGAACTTAACCAGACATCGACATCGAAAAGGTTTCGAAGGGAGGCGAGTTTAATGGTTCTCATCTAGAGGACAGAGTCCGGAGGTTATCAAGTCGCCCAATCAGTCTTCACTACAGACTGTAGTTGCGGGGTCCACTCATAACGGTCAACAATACTCCGAGAGGAAATATGCATGAACCCGGAGTGTTATTGGATGTGGGGAGGTTGGACACATCAAGAGGTATTGTCAAAACCAGAGTTATCAAAACCCACTAGCTAGAGGTAGGGTGGTCATTGGTAGAGGCCGTTTTTGGGACTGGAAAGACGTGGTGGTTCGATCGTTAAGGGTGGTCATCACAACGGCAGAGGTGATGGGCAAAATGGGCCACTACTAGCAACATGGTAGGGGCAATGGACAGGAACAAAAGATAGGGGCCCATTGTACGCTTCCCTGGGAGATCTGAACGCGGATGCGTTCTGATGATGTATCACAGGTAATCTTTTGGTTTGTGATTGCTGGCCTTGTAATTATTGACCTGGTCCACGTTGTTTCACATGTATCTTCATCATTGCAATGGTCTAAATTGCATTGTGAATTACGTGACATGCCTATGTGTTCTACCCGATGGGTGAGTCCCTTGGTGACGTTGAAAAAGGGACCTTAGGTCATGTTGTTTGGTGACTTGGTGGGGACACACCTTATGTTATGATTGGTTATTTGAAAAATGGGGGACTTTGATGTAATTCTGGGTATGACTTGGCTTTCTCAAATGTTTTGCGATCTTGGATTGTAATGCTAAAACTGGGACCATTGGCCAAGCCTGGAAGTCGTTAGTGTGGGAGGGTGACTACACTTCCAACACAGGTGCGTAAGTCCCATTCTCATTTCTTCGATGCTAAGAAATGGTTTTAGTAAAGGGCTGTGTAGCTTTCTTGGCACACTCAAGGTGACACTACTCAAAAGTACCTTCAATTGGTCGGTTTCGGTGGTCCGTGAGGTTTCTTGATGTATGCCTGCAGATATTCCGGGTATGCCCCCAGATAGATATGACTTCTGTATTGATCTTGAACGGGCACAGCGCCCCATTTCTATACCCCCATTATAGAATGCGCTCCCGGCGGCGTTAAAAGAATAAAAGCCCAATCA
Source organism: Solanum habrochaites (assembly GCA_027704765.1). NCBI lineage: Eukaryota > Viridiplantae > Streptophyta > Magnoliopsida > Solanales > Solanaceae > Solanum > Solanum habrochaites. Next base: position 546,763 of record JAKWJA010002490.1, on the reverse strand, counting down.
AAGTTGTGAGCAAAGCTTCATTATGACCAAGTTGACATCTCCTTGGGGTGCTCCGGTTTGTTTGTGAAGAGAAGGATGGGAGCTTTCAGGATGTGCATAGACTACCGGCAGTTGAATAAGGGGCAATATAAAAGAACAAGTATTCCTTTCCTCGCATGATGACTTGTCGATCAGTTACCAAGGGCTTGTGTCTTCTCGAAGATTGACTTTGAGATCCGGTTATCATCAATTGAAAATACGGGCAAACGGATTGTACCAAAGACTGCTTTTCGAAAACGATGGTATGGACATTACGGGGGGGGGAACATTTTTGTGGTGATGTCTTTTGGTCTTACGAACGCCCCTGCTGCGTTCATGAGCTTGATGAACGGGGATATTTAAAGCCGTTATTGGAACTCTTTGTGGATCGTATTTATCGATGATATACTGGTATATTCTAAAAAAGTAAGAAGGAACATTGAGGAGCAAGCAGTGAGGGTTGTGTTGAAACGTTTGAGGGAGAAAAGCTTTATGCCAAGTTATTTAAATGCGAGTTTGGCTAGATGCAGTGTCCTTCTTGGGGCACGTGTTTCTTAAAGGATGGAGTAAAGTAATGGATGGATCCTTCTAAGATCGAAGTAGTGAAGAATTGGGTAAGAACTACTAAGTGTCAAGAGATAAGGAGTGTGATTGGGTTGTTAGCTAGCTACTCCGCCGATTGTCAAGGATTCTCTTCTAGTGCTTCCCAACTGACGAACTTGATAAGCAAAATGTTCCATTGTATTGGTCGGATGAGTGTGAGGAAAGCTTTCAAAAGCTCAAGACGCTGTTGAATACTGCACCCATTCTCACTTGACAGTGGAAGGTAAGAACTTCATTGTTTACTGTATGAGGCATCCGATTTGGTTGGGCTGACAGTGCTAATGCAAGAGAAGACGTGATGCTATGCCGCAAAGGCAATTAAAAGTGCCGATGAAGTAACATCCAACTATGACTTGGAATGGCCGCGGGGTGTAGTGTTTGCATTGAAAGCAATGGAGACCACTATTTATATGGGTTAAGTGTTGAGGCTCTACGGATCATCGTAGTCTAAAGTATGTCTTCACTCAGAGAGATTTGTAAATGAGACGAGGAGAGGATGGCACTACTGAAGACTACGACATCACATTTTGATCATCCGGGGAAGGGAATGTTTTGTGGCAGATGCCTGAGTGAGAAAGGCGGGAAGCACTGGGAAGTCTAGCTCATTGCAAGCCTTAGACCGCCCATTGCTAGAGAGGTCAGACTATGGCTAACGACTTGATGAGGTTGGAAATAAATGAAAGGAGGATGTGGTAGTGTGGAGTCAAGATCTTCTTTTCTTGACAAGATTAGGGAAAACAGTTTGATGATGAGAAAACTAAGGCGAAATCCGATATAAAGGTTGCGAGGAGAGGGCTTAAAAGAAGAACAATGACGAGGAGGTGTGTTGCGGTATTAAGGGGGAAGGGTATGTGTACACCGCAGTGATGATTTGTGATCAACAATATTCTGGCAGAAGCTCATTACGTTCAAGGTATTCTATACATCCGGGTGACAACCGACAGATGTATCGCGACCTCAAACAACACTTTTGGTGGAGTAGAATGAAGCGCAATATTGTGACATTATTGCCAACAATGCAGTGTCCCAAACTGTCAACAAGTGAAATATGAACACCAAAGGCCGGAGGGAAACACTTCCAAAAAATGCCCATTCCGGAGTGGACAGTGGGAGAGGAATTGACAATGGACTTGTGGTTGGTTTCCAAAGACATTGGGCAAAAAAAGAAAGTCGACTCCATGTTGCGGTGATTGTGGACAGAGTAAACTAAAGTCTGCTCATTTCATTCAGGTTAAGGGGACTTACAATGCAAGAGAAGTAGACAAAATGCTACAATCTTAGAATCGTTTGCGATTGCATGGGGTTCACTATCATTATATCAGAGTAGAGGTACGCAGTTTTACTTCTAGATGTTTGGAAAAAATTGAATGCGAATGCGGTACTAGGTTGGATCCTTAGTACAGCGTTCCATCCTCAGACGGATATGGTCAGTCTGATCGGCGACGATTCAAGTGTTGGAGGATAATGCTTCGAGCATGGCGTTGCATAAGAGTGGTGGCAATGGGATTAGCTTCTTACTCTGCCAGAGTTTTCGTACCATAATAGCTATCACTGTCATATTGATATGGCTCCATTTGAAGCATTGTATGGGAGAGATGTAGATCTCCCAGTGTGTTTGACGCATTCGAGGTTAGACCTTGTGGTACCGATCTTTTGGCGGATTCGTTAGAAAAGGGGAAGGGCATTTCAAGAGAAAGTTCTAGCGGCGCCAAATGTAGACAAAAGGAGTATGCAGATCGGAGGTAGGAGATTGGAGGTTCATGGAAGGTGAACAAGTCTTGTTGAAGGTTTCACCCATGAAAGGGGTGATGATGGGTGTGCGGGTTGGCAAAAGAGTCAAGCTAAGTCCAAGGTATATTGGACCATTGAGGTACCTAAAGCGAATAGGGGAGGTGGCTTATGAATAGCCTGCCCCAGGCTGTCCGGAGTGCATGCGGTATTTCATGTGTCATGTTGAAAAAAGATCCCCAGGAGATGGAAAATACATATCCGTTGGGAATCAGTGTTGTTGGATGAGAACTGACAGACTTATGAAGAGGAACCAGTTGCTATATGTACGTAGAGGAAGTCGCACAAGTTGAGATCGAGAGAGATTTGCATCCATCAAAGTTCATGGAAGAAGACACCTCGACCGGTTGACAAGAGGGCTACTTGGGAGAAGGAGGCGGATATACAAGAAAAAAACCCCACATCTGTTTACAGTTCCGGTAGGTAATTCTTTTCGCCATTGTTTTCTTCTTTTGATCGTTCGGTCTGTACGAACGATGGGTAAATGGTATCTATTGTAGGCTGTTAACGGACCGTTTAGTCGTTTGAGCATACAGACTTTTAGTTTCGTGGAGAAAAACTGGCTGGGACGGCGGATGGAACGGACGGACCGTCTAGTCACGACGGCCCGTCGAGGAGGTGTGTTTCAAAACACTTAGAAAATCTGAAATTGGGTACTGAAAATAGGACTCTCTGAACGTCGTGACCGGAGTGGACAGCACGGACCGTCGCAGGCGCGACGGCCCGTAACAAGGCCACCCACTCAAAAATGAGTTTCTGTGGCATACGACGGACAGCAGGACGGACCGTCGCAGGCGCGGCGGACGGCCCGTCTCACGGATACGCAATCCCAGTTAGGGTCGGATTTCTTACAACGTGTTAAGGGACGTTTTTGACTATTCTGCTTTAATTATAAGTTAGAGGTTAATGTTATAAGTCTAATTTACTTGGGGGTTAAAAGAGGTAACATTAAGTTAAGTAGGGGTATTATTGCCATCTTTTATTCTTAATTATCATATTATAGGGTAAAAGAAGAGGGTTGACTAAAGAAAAAAGAGAACGAACGAAAGACGGAGAGGAGAGAATCGATCAAGCGAGAGAGACGGAAGGAGGATTATCAAGGATTTTTGTAGAAGATAAGCTGTTGATTCAATTCTTCGGTGGAGGACTAGGCTTATGGTTATGTTACGAGTATTCGTATGTGAACTCTTATAGTGAAATTATGGTGATAATATTGTAAACCCTGCTATGTGCTTAAGTTGTATGCTTGCAGGAGTTATGATTATAAAAATGTGATGAATTAACCAAGCATGATGACGTTTATGAATTCCCAATAATCTTTGAAAGAACCCTAATTCACTTGATATATTATATATATGAGAATGATGATGCCTCTAGAATGAAAGAAGGCTTGATAAATGATATAAATGAGAATGATGAGCCTTAGAATGAACGGCCTTGATTAAATATATAATGAGATGGATGATGCTTAGTGAAAAGGAAGGCTTGATGAATTAGGGAGACTCGCGGTGCCACGTTCGGCGACCAGGATAGATATGAGATCGGAGTTGTCACGTTCCGACACAGGATTTAGAATTATGGATCGGGTTGAACGTTCGGTGCCCAGGATAGAATATGAGGAGTCGGAGTGTCACGTTCCGACACCAGGATTAAAATATGGATCGGGTGCCACGTTCCGGTACCAGGATTAGAATATTGGGATCGGATAGTGTCCGTTCCGACCACCAGGATAGGAATATGGATCGGGTGCACGTTCGGTATACCAGGATTAGAATATGAGGATCGGATTGCCACGTCCGGCACCAGGATAGAAATCAGAGGATCGGAGGTAGAGTACCGGACAAAAGAAGAGGAAGAAAGAAATGAAATTTGGAAAGATAAATGAATTACTCAACATCTAATGAACGTTAATCCCAAATAGTATGGTATGGAGGCTTGAGTCCTCATGTGTGAACTCGGATTGTAGTTATTGATGAATTTATGTTGTTATTGAAACAGGTTGGTATGTAGTTGTTTACATTATTATTGATATATAAGTTCCCTAATTTGAGTTGACCGATGATATCTACTCAGTACAGTGTGGTTGTACTGACCTCCTACTTCATGTTTGCCTCTTGTTATTTGTGTAATGAAGCAAACGTTCTGTCAAATGCAACGCAACAGCCAGACTCTAGCCAGTCTTCACTCATCGGAAATTCAGGAGTGAGCTAATGCGTCTAGATTGACGGGCTCTTTTCTTCTTCAAGTCTTGATGCTTGAACTCCGGCATGGACTAGCCTTTTAGTTTTATTTGTTCTTAGGACATTCCTAGTTAAGTAATTTGAGGTAGACTGTTCTTGTGATGATGACTTCCAGATTTTTGGGATAATATAATTAGATTGACTTGTTGTGATTAATGAGTTGTAAGTCTTCCGCATTATTTTCGGTTGATTATATCTTGAACTGTTAAGGTTAGATGGGTTGTGGTTCGATCAAATAGGAGGGTAAAATGTGGGTGACAGTCGCGGCCCTGATTTGGGAGTGACAGATTACCTCTAAATCTGAAATCACATATAGAAATGTTCTTCTTTTGAATTTATATTGCATTGGAATAAACAATAAAGTATTCCGAATAAAGATTTGTGACATAAATATTGAAAAAGCTTTTTTCGTTTGTTTTCAAGTGTCAATTATGTAACTAAATTAATTCCTTAAAATTTTAACTTCTTTAATTATATTTCACACTCATTCATGTTCAAATTAGGCTGATGAGTGACATGTTTAATGTTTTTAGCTAATATATATGATAAAATCTTGAGAAAATGCGTTGACATTTTTTTAAAAATTGAAGAAAGAAATTTTGTTTTAGATTCTAATTGGGGAAAAGGCAAACGATGATTTGTCTATTAAAGTTATGACAAGTGTAAAGATTGCTAATATATTTCATCTTATAACAGTTATGATATATTGTAGTAAGATAAATATAACAATTGTATTATATACTTTTAAGTAAAAAAATAATGTTTATATACTAAACCTTTGAAATCTTTTATCAAAATTCTAGAGGGGGGGTTTTTTTTGCAATAACAGCACCTATGGAACTCATATATATAAAAACTTTGAAGTCTTCAATAGTTAAATTATATACAAAATAAGTATACTAAAAAAAATTATGCACAATTAGAAATGAAGTTTCTCTAAGAGACAAAATATTTTTACACCATCGTTTTGAGATATAATCCAGTTGACCTCATCTTTTCTAAAGTGAGTGTAGCGGGATAAATATTGCACCTATGATTGTATTCTCCTTCAAAGAGTTTGAAGCTAATTTGAATTATATTGATTTAATTCTAAATTGAAATATAGATATTTAAAAAAATATATACAAAAAAATAATACAAGGTGTCTGGTTTGTCTTGATTTCTTATTGATGAACAAGAAGGAATATGGAACAATTAGATTTTGGACTCGCCTTTGGCTACGTGTCCTTTGGACCCTTCACCTGCCCGCCCATCACCAGCGGAAGCAAGCTATCCCCCTATGTTGGAAAGTTGGGTGAAGAGTGCATTTCCATCACGAAAGATTTCATCCAGCCACAGGTTCCCCTACGGCTTCCTCACTAGAAGTGGCTTTAACCTGAATTTACTAAACTCTTTCATTTATTTCTTAAGGTCTAGTGATGCAATTTTTTTTACATTAATACAGCCAAATCGGTCCTTTTAAACATTATTCAAATTTATGTTGGTGTATATACCACAAAATAAAATTAATTATCGTTAACATAAAATGATAAAAACTAAATAAATAAATAAGTATTCAGGTTGAGGGGTGAATATCTCACTCTTTTTAAGGACATTCACGCCCACTGAGACAATCTTTACTGAGCTAGCGATATAACTCTTGACATGTTTTTTCCAGAATACTATAGTCCAAAAACATCGTACAAACTCAAACAATCCCAGATTAAAGGAAGAGTCCAAAACACCATAAAAATACACATTCCTTCAACATATAGTTGCTCTATTTTGTATGGTAAATTAGTTGAATACTAACAATATTTTTTGTCTCAACTTTTGTATGGTGAAAGAGAAAGTTGAGACAACGAAAAATATTCAAAGTCATTAACTAATTCACTATATATTAGAGAATAATTATGTGTTGAAAGAAGATGTTCTTATTAGTCTACGAATTATATCCTACTTTTGACCAAAATTTACTTTTATCCAAGTAAATCATAAAATCATTTAATAAAGATTAGATCTCATCCATACATATGTTACTTGATAGACGTATCAGATTAAGTCTTTAACATCTATAAATTGATTTCTACCTCCACCCATTAGGGTTACCATATATCCTTTACGTGATTCCATCGCTAACGTATGTGGATGGGAATAATGTAGAGAGTATGTGGTAACCTAATGGATGGAGAGAGGACCAATTTATAGATGTATAAACCTAATCTGCTACGTCCATCAAGTAACTGATGTATGGACGAGATCTATTATTCATTACATAATATTTATGATTTTACTTGGGTGACAAGTAAACTGTAACACCCGAGACTTCGCAAAAGCTAAAGAAAAATATCAGCGAGTCATTTTTTAGTTTTTAGTCAACTTCAAATGGACATATCATTTAAAACGTAAATAATTAGGTGGCCCGTGATATATCAAATTCAAGGTCTTTGAGTCCTCTTTCCAACACCAACAAGTTTCTAAATTTCAAGCTCTAAGTAAAAAACAATGGTCGTTTGAGTGAAGCCTCTCCATATAAGGCATTTTATTTGTTTTAGGAAATGGTATTTTTGTCTATTCCTTTTTCCGATTATCTTAACAAGTTTTTCCTGACTCAATTAAGGGTATAATAAGATTCTAAAACACATATAAATGTACCTAATCACTAGGAATTTAGAGAAAGGTTTCAGGAGGAGAAAAATGTCTAAGTTCAGGCATTCTTCAAGATTTATGGATTTTGGCCAAGAACATTTTTCTTTTCAGGTATACAAGGCTTCTCATAGGGTTGGAAGTTTTCTTCTTCACGCCATAAATCTAATTCATCCATGAAATCATTATATTAAAAGATTCTTGTGTAGTTCTCGATTTGAGTTTCATTCTTTAATGATGGAGGTTCGAGTTTCTTGGGTTGAGGATCTTGTTTATCAATTGTGATTCTCGAAAGGAAGTGTATGTAATTCTTCATGTATTCGTGTTTGGTTTGAGAATTTAGAAGATCTTTGGAGAAATTTCCCATTTCTAAAGATGTTTGAATCCTAATTTATATCAAAAACATTTGTCAAATTCACTGGGGAGGGGGTGAGGTGCCGCACCAGCAGTGCGCCCGAAACAAGTCTTAGTACTTTGAGGCCTGAGGACCTCACCAGCAATGCGTCCGAACCATCCCAAATACGTTGGGTCTGGCCGTGCGCCCGTTGTATACCTGAAGTTTGCTTGGCTTGTTTTTCCTTGTTTCATCTGACGTGCTTCCCTTTAAGTTGTTGCTACATTTTACCTTGATATATTTACTACAAAAGTCTCCATTAATTCTTCAGAGATCCTACATGTCCCAATCACATGCCTTAATTTACAAAAAAAACTAAAGTGTGTTTAAAAGGAAAATTCAATAGCTTCTTTTGAGTCATTTTAAGACTTCTTTTGTAATCTATAATGGTTTTGAATCAAATCTCGTGAAAATGAACATAACAATTAGAAGTGTTGCATTCATGATTGAAAAAGAGCATAAGCGAACTAAGTATACCCAATCAAAACACATTTACATTGAAAAAGATCGAAAGGGTAATTTCTAAATGAGATCATAACTTCAAAGATATTTTAGATTATAACTCCTAAGAGGATCTTTTGAGTGATTACTTCTTATTGAGAAAGAGATATGTTTTATAAATTTGAGAATGTCTTAGGATATTATTGAGAGTACTATTGAGCACCGATATAGGATGAGTTTACACACCTCACAATCTATACCACCCCATAATTTTTTTGAACTAAGGCTCTAACCATCTTTCGTTATGAGTAGGATATTTCAGAGCATTTTTTAAGATTTTCTTTAGTGTTAAGGTCACTAGATGTGGCACCTTGAACTCCAAGAATAACAAAAGATAATTCATTCAATTCATTTGGAAGTTCTTTTATTTTTTGGATCAACGTCAAATGACCATAACTTTTAGTACAAGATGAGTTTACTCGTTAGCTATATTTAGAGTTCTTTGAATTATCTTTCAAACAAAACCAAGTTTGCTTAGCTTAGAGTTAGTATGAGTGAGATATTCCCTTTTGAAAGGTCTTTGTATTTTCTTTCAGACTCCACAATGTTTGCAAAGTTTAGAGTTCGGTGAGTGAGATATGCCCTTTTTAAGTAAGGTTGGACAATGAAGGAATTTACTAAAAAATAGTGCGGGGTACTTTATTCTTTTTCTTACCCAATAAAATTTATCTCATTTTTAGTAAGGTTTCAGGGTTCTAAACTGATTAATTTAAGTTTTATAATTCTAATATACACCTTGGTTTTTAGTTGAGAGTTCAAGAAGAGAAAAGTATAGAGAAGAGGAAAAAAGAGGAAAGAATCAAAGTGTTCGTCAAGATTCTTGAGTTTCATTGCGGGCTTTTGCCAAAGGTTTGATCCCTAAGAGCTATGTAAGTTTCCATAGTGTTGGGTTTGTTAAGACACACGCCAATGATTATTTATATATTATAATTCATCCATAAATATTAAAAGATTTAAGTTCTTGATGAGTTTTCTTGAGGTTTTATTATGAATCTTTTTTGGTTGGGTTTTGATGAATTCTTGAGAGTGAGTGTTTTAAGGTTTCATTGAGTATATTATAGTGTAATTATGTTGAGTAATCAAATCCAAGTGAGTGGGGAAGAAATCATTTGATTCTAGTCGAATGAAGGTAGAAACATAAATACAAAAATACAAAAGAATTGTCTTGGGGGAATGGTGGCATGACTGTAACGACCCTCAAAATAAAATAGGTCAAACTAGATCCTAGAATGTGTTTCATGATCTAATAATGTATTTAATTAATGAATATTAGCATTAGAGATCAGTTTGAAGAGTATTGAAGTCAAGCGTCAAGGGACGACCAAGACGTTCGACGACTAGACGTATGTGTGCTAGTATGTGTTCTAGAGTGCCTTTGCATGTTGTATGTGTTGTTTGGAGTCAAAATTGATAAAAGGGTACCATAATACCTAGATGATAATTTTTAGGTTTTAAACGTCCAAGTAAAACCCCACCTAGGACCCGGGATGCGTCGTAGAAGAGGACCCCATCTCAAAGCCAGGATGCTACCAGATAGTGTTAAACGACGGCCACAAGGGATGGCCAATCGATCAAACAACGGACCTTCAACCTTGGGCGTCGATTGAGACTGCAAGTCCTGCACAAAAATGGATCTCTAACCCAAACGATGGACCCCAACAAAGGGGAATCGTTTGAACGATAGTTCATCATTTGGAGGGGCGTGGTTTGGTCTGTAAAGGTGTCTTCAATTCAGCCACGCTTGGGGTGATTTGTTAAATTCACCCCATTATTTTAAAGTGAATGGATGGTTCTGTCATTTTTATAGGTATTTTAAGTATGTTTAAACACTAAGTCCTAAAATAAGACTTCACTTTTCATAATCAAAACCCCACTGCCAAGAAAAACTCTCTCAAAACTCCATTGAATCTTGAACTCAAGGTAGAGATAGGATTGAAGATTTTTTGTTATTTCTTCACTAAATCTCATGGTACTTCTTCGTACAAGGTATGGTATTTCATCCTTGATTCTTCTCTCATTCAAGAAGTCAATCCAAAAGATTTTCAAAATAGGTTTTAAAATTCTAGATTCTTCTATTTCAAATTCGAAGTATGGGTTCTTGCATGAAAATGTTTTAACGAATGAAATATGATATTATTGATGTTAGTTGATGATTTTAAGATAAAAAAGTCAATGATGGGCTCATGCGAATTCTCAACTTTTGACTTATGAATTGGGTTTGATTACCATAACTAGATTATGTTAGAACAATGCATACTTTCTGTTATATTGTGATTATCTGCTGACACTAATGATATATTATGATGAAATATTAGATAATTGAGAAAAGTTGGTGTAAGCTTGGATGAAGGATAAGTTGATTTATATAGCCTTATTCTTGTTAAATTGATCTTTAGTGGTATGGTCCACTTATGATTGCAGTGTTTACATGATGTATATGATTATATATCTAAATTGTGATTGTGGCCTTGAAGGCATTGAATGTGAAATAAGATGAGGTTATGATGAATATCCATATGATACCTTGTGAAGTTGTGCATGAGTGTCTTGAAGAAGCATGATAATGTGAGAATTATGATAAATGTAGTGTGATCATGTTTAGAAGTCAATGTTATGAATAATGGTTATTATGTGGAAGGTGTTCTCACATTTACTCACACACATTATGAATGCATGAATGAAATTAATGAATGTAAATTTGGGATTGTAGGGTAGACACTCTTATTGAGTAGAGATGAAGTGTCTAGACCATCCCTACTATTCCTGTAGAACTCTGGTAATAAAAAAAAAAGAAGATTTTGGGATGAACACTCTTCATTAGTTGAGAGGAAGTGGTTAGTAGCAACCTCACTATTCAAAATAAGCTTTCCAAAGATAGGTTGGAGGTAGATGCCTTTTGTAAGTTAAAATGTGGTATTCAAAAAGTAACCTCTAGGGATAAGTACTATTCGTTATTTGAAATGTGGTACTAAATAGATATACTTTAGCCTATACTCAATGAATGAAATAAATGTTTAGCATTCCATGGGGGAGTTATGCTTAGCACTGAGAGGATTCGAAGAAGGTATGGATACTCTTCATGTATAGAGATGTTGTATCCAATGTACCCCTTGAGATGAGTGCCCTTCTTTAGTTTAGAATGAGTTACTTAGAAGCAATCTCCTTATCCCTTAACTAAGCGCCTGCATAGGTAAAGGTGTTCGAGATCAATGTAAAGGCTAAAAATATGACCCTACCTTAGGCAGGTGAGGATCCCTCATCCTGTAGAGGTTAATACAAGAATTTCATGTCCTATCTCTCATGGTCTATCATGGTTAAAGATATCCCCCCCACAAAAATAAATGTTATAAATTAAGTCTTCTTAAGAGTGTACTACTTAGGGTAGGTTGTTGAATGGGATGCTATATATCCATTGCACAAGTAACCATTTGGAGTGAGTCTTGGTATGTCCTTATATGAAAATGATTGCATGGGTCACTATATGATGTTGATGAAGTAAGTTTACTATATGTCTAATGATAAAGAAGCATGTTGAAATTATGCCTTGTATGATGAAAGTTATGGAGATGATGAATGTGATGTGCCTACTGTAGGGTGATTCCTTGGAAGCACTAAGTGGAAGTAATAGTATGTGATGATACTTTCAAAGTGCACTAAGTGTAACTTTAGAATTGTCTTAGAGCATGGTCTTTATGTGAAGTTCCTGAATGTATGTATGTTTCTTCTAATTGTCTTCAGTAAGGAATGTTGACTTTTTGAGTTTGAATGAAGGATCACTTAGGTGTGTATTAAAGACGTTGTATGGGCGGTCTCTTCATGCCTTACCTCGGTGAGTCGTAAGATAACTTTGGATAGGAAGACTCTATATAATAATGGGTTACTGTTAAATGTGACTATATGTTGAGAAATATGGAAGTTTTACCTTGTACGCAAAATGATGAATTGTATGATGTTTTGTAACTTGATTCATAAAGGCTTTATCAAAATAGCATGAAAAGTATGTTTTTACTAAATTGACCTCTTTAGCATGTTTTTGCATAATTCCATACTTAGTACAATGTTTGTACTAACTCCATACTCTTCTATATTTCAAAGTATAAGTATAAGACAAGTGAAGGCTTATTAGAAGGCAAAGCTTGGGTAGTTGATTCTCTCAAGATTGGTATGTCCTCATATGTTCGAGGACATAGACTATGTTGGTTTTAGTTTCTTTATATTAAACACTTTGTAAAAGACTTATTATGTTTACTTTCAATGTAAAGGGTCGTGACCCTAAGATATTAAGACGTGTCTAAGTTAGCTTGTGATGATGAGACTTGTTTCTTGGTTTTTAATAAAGAGTTTGTTTTAGTTATGTTGTGAAAAGTTTTAATTCTGCACTAGTTTTCATACTTATGTAATGAATGAGAGATAAGAGGTGTGTAAAAGATGTCCGTGAGGTCAAGTATGTCGTGCGTCGACTTAAGAGTACTCTAACTTCTAGGGTATACTCTCGAGTCGTTACAATGACACTCCACAGCTGCACAGCAGGGTTGGCGTGGCACACCGGATGGTGTCTCAAAAGTTTGGGGCTGACGCCCCGCACCAGGAAAGCAATAGGGTCACCTGCCCCAAATCCTTTTGTAACAACCCTAAAAATGGATAAGATAAGAAATGCTTAATGTGTCAAGAATGTTTATGATTAGACCAGAGTACACATGGATTGATGCGCGTAGAAACATACCTCGGAACTCTTGATACAGCCAAGACAACTAATTTGGGGAGTTATTTGAGCTTGGAATGTTTGGGTCCAATCATGTAGGTCTCTCGAATATGAAGATTGTTCGAATGATTCTTTACCAGACTTAAAAAGAGAAAATCTTAGGTTTGAAGGGTCTAAGGGTAAAATGATATTTTTTCTGGCTAAGGATAATATCATAATTACCCTATATATGTAACTAATTATTTAATTATAAGGTGGAGGGGTAATTTGGGGAGAGAGGGCCGAAATTGGGCTATTGAAGTGAAGTCTTGCTCCACCCAGGTTCGAACTTAGGTGGAAGCAATGAACTAAAGTGAATTTTATTTATGCTATTGAATTAATGTAATTAATTAATAATTATTATTCATTAGCTGATTTAAAATAAAATAATAATCAGATTTTGTTTTAAATAAATAAAACCTTATTGACTAAGTCCTAAAACAAGACTCCTAAGCCTCCTACAACTCTCACTCTTTCACGTTTATCTCTCCACTCTCATGCTCAATCTCTCTTCTTCTTTCTCACGTATTCTCACTGCCAAAATAAAAGTTAGGAGAAGAAAAACAAAGCAAGTTCTTCACACTTGAAGAACTCACACGAAATCACAAGAAAACAAATGTTAATCGCACGCTAGGCTAAGGGAGGTTGTCAGTCGAGTGGAGTTGACTTTAAGGAGGCTTGAACGTGATCTTGTGTGGAGTTTTTGGGCATAAAGTCGAGGGTTGAACGTCAAAAAGGTATGGGTTATCTTCTATATTGGTCCCTTTCCCAAGAGACCCCTAAAGGTTCAGAATATTCATTTCAAAAACTAGGATTGTTCCCCGTTGCATGTCCCTGTCACTAGCTCACATTGAATCACAGGTTTGTTATGTTTGATGGTACAAAACTAGGGATGGAACGTGTTTTCATGAATATTATGTGTTTACATGTATGTTTTGAATATGTGACTTATGTTGATGTTTCCGAAAATGTAACTAAATGTCTATGTATGTGTTGTCGTGGCTATTGTTCATGGTTTTTGACTTGAAATGGCATGATAGTTCTTTATATTTCATGTACACATGTTGATGTAAATATGATGTTCACATGAGTTGAAATATGGATGATTTAAGGAATAATGTCTTGTCTAAACGAATACATGAAGACACACCTAAAACGTTCTGAATGCACTACGAAATTCCCCTAAGAACTAAGGTGTAACTTGATGAAAGGATGCTGAAAATTTAAAAGAAAATTTATATCTTCTAGTGATGAATTTCGGTAAGCAAAGAGGATTCAAAATGTTGAAAAAAATGAATCAAAACAAGTGAAGTCATGGAGGATTAAACATGTGACCTAACCATGTTAAAACCATGAAAATAAAGAAGTAAAAAAATGTGGTGAAGGGGATTCGAACCATGGCATTGGCTGGAAAATGTAACTTAAAAGAAAAAATAAGAAATGAGAGGAGTGGGAATTGAACCCACCACCTCTCAATCAGATTTAAGGAAGAGCAAAAGAAAAAAAAATGTGAGGCATGGGAATCGAACCCACGACCTCTAGGCAGTGAAGGAGAATAAGGAAAATGAAAGAAAAGAAATGTGAGGAATGGGAATCGAACCCACTACCTCCTAGGCATATTTAAGGAGAAAAACTAAAAGAAATTAAAGAGGGGTTGTGGGAGTTCGAACCCACAACCCTCGGCCAAAAAAGAGAAATTTAAAGGTAGTGAAAATAAAAAGTAAATGAGGTTGTGGGGGTTCGATCCCACATCCTCTTAGTTCCATTAAGCGAAAAATGAAGAGACAAATTAAGGAAAATATAAAATGAAGGCATTGTGGCTCAAACTTGGGTCCCCAAGCCTTATGGATCAAACAAAAATGAATAAAAAAATGTAAGTGTTGTTCAAGGGATTTGAAAACCGGGTTTCCTTGCACAAATTCCGTATTGATACATAACTCATACAAGAATGAAATGTTCAAGAATAATGTTGCCTACTTAGATCGAAATTGAGATCTTGGCATACATACAAGATGCATAAGTCTTGTACCACATAATCTTAGGCAGATATGAATCATTTAAACGAACTATGAATAAAACCTCATGGCTTGTATGTATAGATCCATAAGTCTAACACACGTTTAAAAAAAATAAGTGAGTCTAAGATGTATGCAATGAAATGATGTAACCTAGAAGGGTTAAGTTAGATTATAAAACATACTAAATGTCCAAGTGCATTGTCATATGATGAAACGAATATTATGTAATAAAATGATGAAACCCTAGAAGGGTTAAGTAAGAGTTTGAAACACATAAAAGTCCAAGTGCATTGGCATATGATGAATTGAACATTCACGTAAAAAGGGGTGAGTAATTATGAAGCACAAATGTGCTAATGTTAATGAATGTGGTGACAACATGATATGAGGCTAATGTAAAAGATGAGAGAAATCTCAAATAAGCCTAAGCAAAAGTTACCAAAACGTACTCACCTATGAGTGTGTAAAGTTAATGAAGAGACCAGTCTCTATGAACACTTTAATGAAAGTATTGAGATTAACACACTTAATACTAATTATGAGATGAGAAATCATCTATTGAGCTATGATGTCCTCATACTAGAAGCCATCTTCTGTGAAGTATGAGTTGAATGTAGTGGAACTTTATACTGAGCACAGATACACTAGCTATGAGTGGTGATGCCTTCTTTCGGGAAGGGCGGAGGTTCACGTAACTCTCATTAGATGAGACTGTCCTGCATGTCGGGTATGGGTCTCCTTATATCTCCTAGTCTTCAAACCTATACTGCCAATATAGGGATCTGCGGGGTTCAATTCCCATTTAGACTGGCATGTTTTGGGTCACTTTGGCCGGTGATTCCACATCTTTTCGATGTGGAGTTTCATGACACTGGATTTCATGACGCTAACATGATTTATATCGGTTAAAGTTAAAGTTCCCAATGAATGAATGAGGCCAGCCTCAAATGATGCATATAATGAAACGAATGATACTAAAGGTGTTAGGATAGGATTATCAAGAGGTGATTTAGACTCAAGTAATGACATTAGGTCATTCTTGGTCATTGCACAACGAACCCGATGAAAGCCTGAAACTACATCCTGAGTATAGCTGGTGTTTACACTGGCCCATGAATGAAATAAAATGAAGTACGTATGAATGAACAAAGCAGACTCTCTGTTTGCTAAAGCAGACTCCCTAGTTGAGGTCCCATATGTTGAGCCCTCATTTTGGGAAGTCTTAATGTCAAGTCCATGATTCCAAGGTCTCACTCACTTCCCATAGCACATCTCTCCCTCCCCTGTCTCTTTTCCTATCGAAAAACCATCCCTTACTATTTTGTTCTAAAAATGCTAGCCAAGTGACACACTAGGGCCATGGGTCATGAAAGAGGTTGACCCCTATCGTCCTTAACTATATATGGCTAATGAACTCCTCGCTTTAGTCCGTTATTTTCCTTTTTTGAGCTCAGGTCGATAGTAGCCGTGGTAGTAATGCCCCAGAGCCCAGCTACCGACTCGAGGCGCCGATTAGGAAAGTATTAAAGGGAATTTCAACGTAATTCTATATTCTTGGTTTAAGGTGCTTTTGACTATTAAAAAAACTTCTTTGGAGATCAAGGCGAGGGGTCATCTTAGACAACCAACCGGGGTCATGTGGAGCCGACCTCCCCGCCGTCCCCCATGCCCGCACCCTCCATAATGGAAGTACGTAGAAACATTGATTTGCTTACTTGGTCCTTTAATAAGATCGAGATGAGGAGTGACCTTTTACGAATAAATGATATGAACAACTTTTTGTGTTATATGAATTATGATATGTGTTATGTGTACGCTATTGTGTGCTGTGTGCAAAATGTTAAGTATGATGATGCATGTTGCTCTAATGGCATAACTTTCCTAATCCAAATTAGGAAAGCTCACTCACTTTCCTAATCTCAATTCGAAAAGTCCACTGACTTGACCTTCTACAATCATGTTGTTAGGAAAGATCTATTCTTAATCATGCATGTCCTTGGTGTGTGCTTGCATATACCCATACTTAGTACAAGTGTATACTAACCCTATACAACTCTAAACTTTTAGGTACATGCACAGGTGGCCGCTAGAACTACAGGATCAATGTTGCAGCTATCCGGATGTCGAGAATTCATCCGGACTTGGTAGGCCCTCATGCTTTCTAGGATGCTTGCCCATTTACATTCTAGCTTAGGATTGAGCTAGTGGGGTATGTTCCACTACGTTTCTTTCCCGTTTTTGTTCAGACATTGAATTGGTGCCATTTTGGCAAGTACATCTTTATCGTTATAATAACTGCTTCTTTCATTTGATGATCTTAATGTTAGAAGGTTGATGCTGAACAATTATATATGTAATAGAATGTTTAGTAAGCATGTTGGGAAACAAAAAGTTTCAAATTTTCCGCTAAAATTAACCTAGATGAAGTAAGAATGACGTATGTAGGCTTGTCTGCAACCTCTGAGAGGTCAACGACGTCGGTCTCGTCTGGGTTCTAGATTCTGGTCGTGACACCTTTTCCTTTGCTTGTCCCATTTGAGTCCCTTTAAAGTATCCTTTTAACCCCCCCCCCCTTGGATTCTAACTACTCTCACAATCTTCCAGAGAACCAGTTTTTTAACGAAGCTGTGAAAGTTACTTGATTGTCAATTTTTTGTTGTTGCACCATGAACAGTGGTTGATAAAGTGATTACTCTACAGTAATTATCAGGTGGTTACCAGTTGATGCAATCTTGCTCCTAAAGCTCTGATAATTGTATTCTTTTTGTAGGTTCGTTGAATCCATTATCATCCAGGTAAATGATTATGTTTGTGCGTGAGTAATCACACGATGAGTAGGAAATACTAGTCATGTTGAAACAACTTCCAGTAAGACTTATCTTGTGGTAATGAATCATAAGACAAGTCTGAATGTGAAAATTGAAACTTCCATGAATACATAAGTGTATGAGAAGGATAAAAAAATTAAACGGAATTGATAAAGTTTGATGTTTCAATTCGATCTAAACTACAGAGAAGGGATGTAACCAATTTTACTTTTTTGAACTTCTCTTTTACTCGATCATATTGTTGGGAAAACTATCAGGATAGTCATTTAATGTATCGGGTTGATTATTCTAGTCTGGGAAAAAGAGTTTAAAGTTGAATCACTATTTTACTTAAACTATAATTTAAAATGTTTGGACTCGTTAAATGAAACAAAAAAATATGTACAACACACCACTAGACCAACAAAGACAAAGCAACAAATTATTAAAAATAACAAAACAAAAAGCAAAAAACCAAAACAGGCAACTACTTAAATGGAATAGAAATAAGAAAGTGATGTACAGAATGATACTTCTCGCATCTGCCACTTCAGCTCGGTGGAAACTTTCCAGTAGGACGCATCCTCCATAACTGACCTCTCCATTTCATGAAGGGTGGTGAAGAGACCAGATACTCTATTTTGCTTGAAGTGAAGGCATATTTTCATAAGCAAAAAGTGATGTATTTTCAAAAAGGAGGAAATGTTGTATTGAGGCACAAGCTAGATTGTCTGTGCCAAATGGGGATGAAATTCAAGAAAGGACCATGAAGGAAGCTCATAGTTCGAGATACTCTACCCATCCTAGTTGCATGAATATGTATCATGACTAGAGAGAAGTTTACTGGTGAAGTAGCATGAAACAGTTCATTGCAGAATTCATTTCTAAGTGCCAATGTTTCCAACAAGTTCTGGTAGCTAATAACCAAAGGCACAATGGTATGGCCCAAAATATAGAGACTTCTGGATGGAAATTGGAGATGATCAATATTGATTTTATTATGAGATTGTCGTGGTCTCACATGCAAAATTATTCAACTTGGGTGATAGTAGATATGATGACTAAATCAAACCACATTTTGCCAGTAAAGACTACCAATACAACAGAGGAATATCCCAGCTTATACATTCAAGAGGTAGTCAGACTTCATGGAGTTTCTATGTCTCTAATTTCAGATAGAGGTGTAGAATTTTGGAACTCTTTTCGAAACAGTTTGGGTTCGAAGGTAAATTTGAGTACTACTTTCTATCCTAAGACTAGTGGTCATGAAAAGCAGAATTTAGAATCTATAGGATATGTTGAAGGCGTATGTAATCTATTTTAATGATAATTGGGATTATCACTTACCCCTCATTGAGTTTTTTTAGAACAGTACTTCTCACTCTAACATATGGTTCCTTGTGAGGCTCTTTATAGGAGAAGGTGTATATCTCCGATTAGATGGTTTGAGGTTGGTGTATCCGTCTTTATAAGATCATACTCAGTTCATCAAGCAATGAAGAAAGTTAATATCATTCAATAAAGGTTGGAAACGGTTCAAAGTCACCAAACATCCTATTAAAATGTTAGGAGAAGAGACTTAGCTTGAAGTGGATGATTGTGTTTACTTGAAGGTTTCACCCATGAAGGGTGTGATGACGTTTGGAAAGAAAGGGAAATTTAGTCCCTGATATGTTTGACCTTATAGAATATTGATAATATAGACAACGACTTGGAGCTACTGCTAGAGTTAGTAGCAGTCCATCAAATATTCCATATTTCAATGGTGACTAAGTGTATGGGTGATCAATTACTTATAATACCTACTTAAATATTTATATTAACGACATCCTATCTTAGAAAGAGGTACCCATTCAGATGCTAGATAGTCAGGTGCGCAAGTTAAGGACAAAAGAGGTAGCATCAGTCAAGTATTATGAAGAAATCATTTTGTTGCGGAAGGTACTTGGGAGGCTGAAGAGGATATGAAGAAGAGATATCCAAATCTCTTACCCCGTAGAAATTCCAAATAAAAGTACTAATTCTTTTGTTAATACTCTTTTAAGTTGAAATGTTGAATTTTGATTCATTTCTTGTGGGGTATTTGAGTTGGGTGTAGATGTTTCAAACCTCATTTATACTTAGAGTAGTCTAATTCGAGGACGAATGATCCCACGGGGGAGATACAATAACACCTCGCTCTTAGAAAGAGCTAATTTTAGAAGAACTAGTTTGGAAATAGTAAAAATGAGAATTTAGCAAGTTATGCTTACGTTGTGAGTTTTGATCAACTTCAAACGACCATAACTTTCAATAGGATGATCTAGGTAACCTATAATGTATCAAATGAAAGGTATTTAAATCCTCTTTCAAACGTCACAAATTTTTCAAAATTTTAGTTTGGATGAGGGAGATATACCCTTCTGAAGTAAGCTTGTCCAGTTAAGAAAAGATTATTCAAATAACGAAGGGTATTTTGGTCTTTTCCTTACCCCATAAGCTTTAAAAGTTTTCACTGACATTTTAGGGTCTAAACTGATTTGGTTAAGTTTTCACAATCTCAAATTACATTAGGATTTTACAACAAACATCAAGAAGATAAAAGGAAGAACCCTCAATATTTTTGTGAAACCAGGATTTGTTTCACCAATCGAGGTACGCTAATTTTTACAGTGATGGGTTCGTTCACCCACACGACAATCATGTAAATTTTACCCTCAATTTCTTTCTCGAGGTTGAATGATTTTAATTCTTGATGGGTGTTCTTAAGATTTTGTTCATCATGTTTGGTTTATAGAGTTTGATTAATTTTGAGGCGATAATTTTGATTATAGTGGGTTTTTCTTGAGGAAAGTTAGTAGATTCTTGTGTATTTGTATTGGGTGATTGAATCTAAGGAAAATTTAAGGAAACAATAGCTTCTAGGTGAATTAGGGTCTGAAAATGAGAAACAAAATTTGTCGGGTTTTCTGGGTAGGGGGATAGCGCACCACACTACAAGTGTGCATGAAAGTCACCTTTGAAGTTTAGGGTCAGGCGCCCGCACCACTCAGTGCGACACAGTTTCCTGCCCCGTCCTATTTTTAGTCATTTGCTTTGTCTCTATTCTATTAAAGTGTACCTTCACTCCTTTGTAATTCTAACTACTCAAAAACATATCCAAACATAAAGAGATCCTTAATAACATGAAATATAGCCTTTGAAATCATAATTTAAATTCAATGTAAAATTAAGAGTAAAGTCTTAAGAGTTCTTTCAAGTTATTTTGTAAAGTCTTGTAAAATATCTTAAAACTTGTGTTAAGAACTGAGTACTTATGAGGATGAGTTGAGTTGAGTTTCATTTTTCTAAATGAATACATGTGAACAAAGTATTCCCAGAGAGTAATGTTTTTTTCCATATAGAATAAGGTGAAACATGGATTTCCAAATGACTTGATGAGGATTTCTAAGTAATATCTAATCTCAAAGTTTGAGGATGATGAAATAATGTTAAACATTTATGCTAAATTGTATTTTAGAAGAAGTATTGAGCAGCGATATGGGAAGGAGTTCAAATAACTCAAGTTCTCATAAACCATGTAGCCAATGTTATTAAAAAGGGTCCTACTTTTTAGATGATTCTTTATAGTTTTTAAGAATTAGCCTAGTGAATACACTTAGCTGATGATGTCTTATACTCCAGCAAGGTATAGTATAGTTCTGGCAGTGTGGGCGATACATAATATCATCATAGAGCTCGTAGTGATCGTTGTCGATTAGAAAATCTACCAAATTGAGTTATTTTAATTTTTAACATATACATTGAGTTGTTATCTATTGTTTTAAAATCTTTCTTTATAATGCATCTCTATTGTTTCTTTTATATTGAAATCAGTTGAGTATTTATAAGTTTTTATATTTCCCCTTGCATGCTCATACATTCCATATACTGTGGTCATTTGGCATGCATCTTTAATGATAATACAGGAGATCAGGGTCCAATAGGCGATTCGTTGATACTATTTGCAGTTTCTGTGTTGTTTAGTGAGCCCACTTTCTTTAGGGGGGTCCGTTGTATATTTCTTTTATTTCAGCTTTGTTAGGAAGATAAGGGGTATTTTTCGTACATCTCTCATAGTATTACAGGATTCGTCGGTAAACAATACTAGTTCGTGATTCATTTTCATTCTCATAGTTAATGTTTGAGACTCAAGTTGCGTTCTTTTGTCCAGTTGAATGTTCTTATACATTTTGATACATTTGAGTTAAAGTTTGTACATTTGATTTTATCTATTATAAGTAATTCTTCTACTGATATTTGATCCAGGTCAAGGGTTCTCTTAGGGATAACAATGATTCTTGAGTGGTCGTGTTCAAGGTGCAGGATCAAAGCGTTATAGATGACGACGACGACAATGACAATGACGATTATGATGACTATGAGGATGATGATGATATTATATTTTTAACTATGTAAAACAAAATATTTTCGATGACATTTAAGCATTAAATGTGTTTTTGAAAGATAGAATATGGAATAACTAAAATATGAATACAAAATATATTTACATAATATGATAAATTTCTTTTAAATTAACACTAAACTAGATAAATGATGAAACATAATTTTAATTAATGAGACCATATAAAAAAGTAGAGGATTGAAGTGGGTGCTTTAACCTCTTCTATTAATTAGTAATTTTTCTCAAAAATAGTCAACAAATATGTTTTTTTAATAATTCTCTAATTCAAAGAATTGCATTTATTATTTTCAAATTGATCATAATCATTATAGTTGGATGGCAATGGAAGTTCAAGGGATGAAAGAGAAGAGAGAGATCAAAGAGGGAAGATAAAGGTGAGAGAGAGGGCAGTTAGTGGAGAGAGGTGAATTGTATATTTATACAATTGTATATAAGTGTATATTATACATATACATTTGTATAAATGGAAAGTGAGATTGGGAGAGGGAGGCAAAAGAGGCGAGCGACAGAGGGCAGACAGTGAGAGAGAGGTGAATTATATATGTATATAGGTTAAAACTGTATATTATACATATTTATTTGTATATCTTGGCGAATTATACATATAAAAACATGAATAATTATACAAACTCAAATTCAACCCACGTAATTAATGTATAATGTTAGTCGTGAGTGGTAATTATTGCAAATTATAGCTATTATGATTAATTAAATAGTATATGTTTGCTTAGCCGCGTAATTTTACCTAAAAATAACTATCAGCTATGACCAATGAGACCCCAGTTACAGACCGTGGATGGACCTACAGTGCATCATGTCCCTCCATCAGTAACTTCAGATAGCTTTGCCAATTGACGAACCCTTGTACCACAAACTGTGGTTCAACCTATGGCCCGTAGGTCTAGTCATAGTTCAAGGTCTGAGTCTACACTGGGGTGACAAACCAAGGACTCTACCTATGGTCCATGGTTCAACCCAAGGGTCTGTGGTGGCCTCTCGTGGATGGCACCTGTAACTGCATCAATTTGGCAAGCGTCCCTCTTTTGGATCTGAGTTGTTACAATATGATTCAGTTGATTTGTAACATCTTGTTGCACCATTATTCAAAGGCACCTCATACTGAATCTCACGAATTTTTTAAATACACCCCCAATTTAAAATTTGAGGTGACACAACAAAATGTTGAATTTTGAAATTTACATGGGTTGACTTAACTTCACCATAGCATCGTGCGATCCGCTAGAGTTGGGATGACAAGGTAAAAACTCATAAACAATAATTCTTTTAATTTTCCTTGTTTATAGTGGTAAACTGAGATGGGGCTACTCCAAAAAAAATCCAAAAGCTACTTCACGATGGGGAACAATAAAAGGGAGGACTTATTCTGAAAAAAGGGTCCAACCTATGATATTTTCATCTATTTTTGTCAAGATTAAACCCCAAAGATCCAAAAGCTCGGGTTTAGGATTTTTCATAAGTTGCTTGACATACAGGTAGTCTATGTATTCTTAACTCAGTAGTTAGACATGTATTTACTTACAGAACATCATGTAGATTGACGGAGATTGCATGTATAGACCTTCAAGCACAAAGTCTAAATGGTTGAATATGGAGTTAGTTGTGGTTTATGCTAATAATGGATTTAATTAGTCATTGTTAACCTTATGATGATTGTTGGGTGTCAACTTAGAAATAGTGAGTTGTGGGTAATCAGGTTCCAAATTAAAGATTATCCAAAAATTATCATCCGCAAATATATAGGTAATGGTTTCTTTTTTTCCAATTTATGTATACATTCATGTTAATTATTGTCAAAGTAAAATATTTACAATTCATATTAAGGAAAATATAAAGGTTGAACGTGAAATGATGAATTATTGTAAATTTGATGCGATGACTTGTATTTACAAGTGTGTTTGTATTTTATTGTGACTGTAATTGTGGTTGTGTGACTAATAGTTTTCTAGGGTAACCTTGCGATACAATTTACTAATGGTTTGCTCGGATATCATACCAATACAATTTACTAATGGTTAATTGGGATACCATAACAGATACTAGCTAATATTGTCTAGTTCGAGTACCCGTGTTATATAAGATATTAATGGGTTTCTTGGATACCACGTCTAGTTCATGTTTGACTCTATCCTAACATATTATTCCATGAGTGAATCATATTTACTTATTATATTGTGGAGTTAAGGTAATATGGTAAGATTCATTGTTGTTGGCTCATTAAGTTGGTCAAGGGCCAAGATATTGGCATGAGAGCTTCAGGAGAGTATAAGTTGATCGAGTCAATATTTGTTTTTGTAGAGGGAAAGAAAATAGTAGATAAATTCTATTGTTGGTAGGATTGATAATTCAAGAAACTCTTTATATGATAGAAGCGTTAAGTTGTGATGGATTTGGGGGTGGAGTGGCCTAGTTGGTTGAGCTGGTAACAAAATGAGATTAGGTGAATTGAGATAGAGTGCATGAGTTCAAGGCTAGTATTACTTGGTAGTGAAGGTTGTAATTGATGGATCAGGTTCCTAATTATATCCCAAGTTTCATTGTTTGTTATATGTGTGTTATTATGTGGTGGATTCTTTTCGATCAGTAATGTCTACTAGTACGTATGGTTTGAACTAATAAATGTGATGTTATGCCACTTGGCATAAATTGATTACATGATCAGTGATGTTCTTAGGCGGAGACGAACATGATCTCCGACAACTTCTACCTCTCTTTCCTTATGGTGAGAGTTGTGTATTCCAAACCTTATTATCTCTTAGAAGATCTTATAGTTGTTTAGGATAGTTCCTTGGGAGGGTTCAATATATTTATTTACAAATATACCTTATCTGATAATTTTGGAATATTTCTATATATAAATAAGGTGCTTAGTTTAATTATGATTCATTTTTGCAATGAATATTTAAAATGGGAGTAATGATTTTCCTACTTTAGGTTTTAGAGAAGTTGTTTGCATGGCCCAATGAATTAAATCGTCAGGCTGGATTTCATTGATAATAAAAAATTAACAAAATAAATTTAGGCCCAAAATGGGCCCAAAATGGAAATAAAGAAGAAATAAGAAAAACAGAATTAGGATAATATTGGCTCATATGGGTCTACTTATATATTCTCTCTATCTGGTAAGGATTTTCAAAAGGAAATTCTTGTCCTTCGCCGCAAAATTAAGTGTTATTCTAAGACTGTAAGGAAGACGGGGTTCATAAATGGCGTAAGATTTTCCTTTTTCACTAGGTGATCAACACTTGAGGTCCTACTTGATTAATCATAGGGAAACAACTTTTAGAAGTAGGACTCCTAACTTTGTATCCCTTTTGTTGGAAATCTCTGTGTCCTTATGGGAGAATAAATATAGCTTTGTATTCCTTTTGTGAAGATGTGTTATTAAATTTGTATAATTAATTAAAATTGTCATTAATCGAAGATTTATATGTGATCTCTAAGACTTTGTAATTTCTCTGATGCAGCCAGAAACTCGATTGGATGATTTATCTTAATTGATTATGTAGATTCAATTGAAGAAGTTCAACTTTTTCACACCTGATTTAAGTACTTACAAGCACATGAAATTGTCATCAAATTTAGTGTAAATGGATTACGATAATTCTCAAAAGAGGTATCCCACAAGTTTATTTAATTATACTTCAAATTATTCACATAATTTTCGGAATTCCTTGATTCATTTAAACTTTTTGGAGACACAATTATATCTATCCATAAAAATAAAGAATATATGAAGAAACTTGACAAGTAAAATATAATTAAAAAATAAATATTAAATATGTAAGTGATGAAATTTAAAAGACAGTATTGAATATTAAACAACACAAAAAATTTTTTTTTTCTGCTGGTAGATAGGAGAAGGGGAAAAAAAGTATTCAAAATTGGTTTAAATTATTTATGATAAGGTGTTTCCAAAGTTTGGGACAACTTTATACACTTAAAAATATGAGGATTTAGTCGGACATTCCGCTGAGATGTTGATTAAACTCTGTAATGACCTGTAGTCGTTTTCGGCAGTAGGTTTATTTCTCGGTACTAAATGTCTGGGTCCGATCCAACGACGGACCGTAATGGGGCGGGACAGGACCGTTCGAGGGTTTTGTTCCATTCCAAAACAGTTAGATTCTAAAAATTTGAGTGCTGAGAATCGACTCTATGAACGTCACGACAGAATGGCAGGACGGGACCGTCGTTTGGACGACGACCGTCACATATCTTTCCACAGAATTGAGTTTCTGAACTCTTGACAAACTCAGCGGGACGGGACGTACAGGTCGTGACGGAACCAGTCACAGGATTGGAGTTTAACCTGACTTGGGTCGATTTCTGTAAAAGTTTTTATTAAAAGTTTTTAAGGGCGTTTGGGGGAATATTCATGCTTATAATTATAAAGTTAGGGGATTAATGGTTAATAATTAAATACAGGGGTTGTTAAAGGAGATAAACTGAAATAAAATAGTGGGTTATTTGTATATCTTTTATACTAATTATATTGACAATTAGTGGTATAAAAGAAAAAGGGTTTAATAAGAAAATAGAAAGAGGGGAGGGAAGAGACGAGAGAGAGAAGAGAGAGAACGAATAGGAAAACCCCAAAGACCTTGGGGAGTAGCTTGCTGATCACGATTTATTCGGTTTGGAGGTCGGTTATGGTTTATGCATTCATAGTAAACTATTAATAGCGGAATGATATATATTCGGTAATATGTAAAGTCTTCTATAGTTAATTGTATGCTTGAATGATGTGAGGATGTAATTGTAATGGGTGGGAAAGATGGGATATGGAAATTTAACCTAAACCCTCTCTGTTAATGATGATGGACTTGGTATTAAAAGAGGTTGATAAACCTAAACGAATGAGGTTAGTGGATCGTGGTCACGTTCCGACAAAGGATAGTAGTGGTTGGATCGGTGGTGTCACGTTCCGGACACCAGGATATTAGAATGGATCGGGTGTCAAGTTACGACACCCAGGATAGTATTTAAAGGATTCGGGTGTCACGTTCCGACACCAGGATAGGAGTAAATGGATCGGGTGTACGTTCCGACACAAGGATAAGTAGTAACGGTCGGTGTCACGTTCCCGACACAGGGAGATAGTACAAAAGAAGGAATCGTGAAGCATGTTAATATACTCGATTTTAAAGAACCTATTTCCCAAATGAGAATGGTGTGGAGCCATGAGTTCCTATTAGTAGTGCTTGGGTGGTGGTTCAAATGGTTATGGTACTGGTTGTTGTACTGTCGAGTATGGTAGTCGATTTTATGTTATTACTCTTGTGATATAATATTGCTTTCTATTTTCAGTTGGACGATGATACCTACTTGTACTTGTGTTTTGTACTGACCCCTACTTGTATGTTCTTCTTGTTATTTGTGAAGGCAGGAAAACGTGCATCGACTTTGACTCAACTGCAAACTCTAGCCAGACTCAGCATAAATCAGATTCAGGGTGAGCTATTGGTAAGTTAGCTCGACTGGCTTTTCCTTCGCGTTCTTGATGTCTTGAAGTTCGGACAGTGGACCATCTCTTCTTACTTATTTTGTTTTATTGATACTCATAGATTTGAGTCATTGAGGATAGATTGTTCTTATGATGATGACTTTACGTTTTGCGGGATAGTTAATTTATAAACTTAGAAGTTATTAATTGATTTTGGTAATGAGTTTTAAGTCTTCCGCATTATATTTGTTTATATGGTTGAAAATTTGGGATGGGATGGTTGGTGCGCTCACATAGTAGGGTAAGTGTGGATGCCACTCGCGGCTCGGGGGTTTTTTTGGGGTCGGGACAAAACTGGTTATTCAGAGAATTAGGTGCGTTGGTCTCATCACAAAAGAACGAGTCTAGTAGAGTCTTGAGGAACGGTAGGGGGAAGCCTTTACTTGCTTTGAGGGCTATAGGACTTAGGAAAAATTCCTTCTTTCTTTCGTGCTATTACTTGGATCCAATTGGTACCAGGTGATACAAGTTGGTATCTGACCACTTCACTCTTTTTAAAATTTCGCAGATGGTAGAACTTAGAGCAACAAACTTGCGCAACACCCCGCACGGCAAAAAGACAAGATGCGGCTGAGCCAGCCACTGGGGGCGTAGCTTTAAAAAGAAGAAGTGGCAAGAGGCCGTGTAGAGGTCGCAGGAGGACGTTCATATAGAGAAGAGTACAAGCACCTAGCCCATCTAGTACTAGGGCGGTGACTCCTCCACCGACTGAGGAAGTAGTAAGAGAGGGTGAGGAAGGAGGGGAGAATGAGCAAGTGCAGAATGCGGAATTACCACCCCAACCTAACCCCAGAGATGATTATCAGGTTCTTGCTTATATAGCGGGTTATCTGATCAGGGCCAGACCAGCCTCCAGTGTTGTATGACAGCACCTCAGGTTCCGGGATACAGCATGCAGATGTGTGTGGCTCCCAGCATGGACGCCTCATTGGAATAGGCACGTTTCCTCGATTGACTAAAGGGGATTATAATGACCAGGGATCACGCACGAAACTTTTCAGTAAGTTCTTGAAATTGAAACCTCCGTCTTCAAGGGTGTGAGTTGAAGCTGAGGATGCCTATGATTTTCTGGTTCGATTTTTTTTTGTCATGAAACTACTTACACAAGATGGGACATAGTAGAACGATCTTGGCGTCGGAATTGGTGACCTATCCAATTTCCAGGGGAACGCCAAAAATGTGGGGGGGGGGGGGGCGATCGTATGATGAGGTTCAACCAGCACAAGCACCACCTATGACTTGGGCATCATTTCTAGCTTGTTTATGGTAAGTATATACCCTGGGATTGAGGGATAGGAGGGAGAGATGAGTTCCTGAGCCTAGAGCAAGGCAGGATGGCGGTCACTTGCATATGAGGCAAATTTCGTGGCTATTATCTAGGTATGCCACCCAGCTTTGCTTCAGTCCCCAGAGTGGATTCGCCGTTTGTGACTGGATTGAGGTCAGGATTTTACAGATTCCAACCTTACAGGTATCTACTGCAGCCGAAAAATCCTTTCAGGAAAGTGGAGATAGTTCGATAGATAGACTTTGTGGATAGAGGTGGAGGGTGAAGCCATGATGCTTCACCCATGGGCATCAGCAACTAAGGCGTTTCGTAAGGGAGGTGAGTGTATGGTTCTACTCCAGAGGGCAGAGTTAGGGTTATCCCAGCCCGACCGATTCGTCTTCACTACAGGCTGTAGCTGGGGGTCCACCGCGACCGGATCAACATTTCTCTGAGTTTGGAGGTTAACCACAGACTCTGCGTTCTTAATAGGGAGACATATGTTTGAACCCAGAGAGTGTTATGGAGTGGGGAAATTGGACATTTAAGAGAATTGTCCAAAACGAGTTTACAGAACCCCAATAGTAAGAGGGTGGGTAGAGGTGGTTCATGGAAGAGGCCTACCTCCATTATGGAAGGACGTGGTGGCCAAGGGTTGGTTGGTCCCAAAACCCCACCGGGGTGGGGGCAAGCGGAACGACTGCAGCAACACATGGTTGTAGGGGCAAAGGGAAAGACAGGTGATAGGACCCATGTTACGCTTTCCTGGCGGTCGAAGCGGAGACATCTGATGTTGTATCAGGTAAATCGTTTGGTTGTGATTGCATAGCTTCGTATATTTGATCCTGGTCACAAGTGCCTAGGTATCTTCCTCATTTGCTACTGGTCTTAATTTACATTATGAATTGCTTTGAAATGCCATGTTCGTGTTTCTACTCCCAGTGGGTGAGTCTGTGATAGTTGACAGGGTTATATAGGTACTGTGTCTGGTGACTTTGTGGGGAGCAATTACTCATGTAGACTGATGATCTAGAATGGTTGAGTTCGATGTAAATTCTGGGTATGACTTGGGTTTCTCCGAATTTGCAATTTATTAGATTGAATGCTAACAACTTACAAACATGGCAAGCCTGGGACAGACCCTCTATGTGGAGGGTGACTACACTTCCCACTCCAGGGCGTATCATTCATGTACTTTCGTCGTGCTTAAGGAGAAGGTTAGTAAAGGGTGTGTTAGTTTTCTTGGGCACACATCAGGGACGATTTACCCAAGTACCTTCAATTGAGTCGGTTTCGATAGGCAGGTTGGGGAGTTTTCTGGATGTGTTTCCTGTCAGACCTTCCTGGTATGCCACCAGATAGATGATATGGACTTTTGCCATTGATCTGGAACGGGTACTGCCCCCATTTCCATACCCCCTTATGGGGGATTTTCCCGCTAGTTAAGAGAGTTTAAAGGACCAACTTCAAGAGTTGTTAGGGAAAGGCTTTATTAGGGCCACAGTGCATCCCCTTGGGGTGCCCCGGGTTTTTAGTTTGTGAAAAAGAAGGATGGGGGTTTTCGGATGTGCTAGATTACAGGCAACTGAATAAAGTAAATGTAAGAACAAGTATCTCTTCCTCGCATTGATGATTTGTTGACCAGTTACAAAGTGCTTGTACCTTCTCAAAAAAACGACTACTTGAGAATCTGGTTATCATCAAGTGAAAAATACGGGAAGCCAGATGTGCAAAGGACTGCTTTTTCGAAACCCAGGTATGGGGCATATGAAGTTCTTAGTAATGTAGTTGGACTAGAAATGCCCCCGTGCTTTCATTTGAGTCTGATGAACGGGATTTTTAAGCCATATCTGGAGCTCTTTGTCATGGGTTTATTGATGATTATACTGGTATACTCAAAGAGAAGGAAAGAAACATGAGGAGCATTGAGAGATGGTATTGGAAATGTTGAGGAGAGAGAGAAAACGCTTTATGCCAAAATTCTCTAAGTTGTGAGGGTTGTCTAGATTCAGTGTCTTCTGGGGCAGTGTGGTTTTAAGGATGGAGTGATGGTGGATCCTTCCAGATTGAAGCAGGGACGAATTGGGTGTAAGACCTAACTAATGGTACAGAGGTAAGGAGCTCGTTTGGTTTAGCTAGATTTAACTACCGTCGATGTCAAGGGATTTTCTTCGTTCTTCCCGACTGACAATTGACTAAGCAAGAGTGTTCCATTTGTATGTCGGACCTAATGTGAAAGAAAGAAAGTTTTCAGCAAACTCAAGACATTGTTGACTACCTGCACCAATTCTTACCTGCCGGGAAGGTAAGAATTCATGTTTATTGTGATGCATCTATTCTGGTTGGGTTTTGCAGTGGGCTTATGCAAGAGAAGAATGTAATTGCTTATGACTCGAGGCAATTAAATGCATGACGTTTATCTGACCCACGATTTGGAATGGCTGCAGTTCGTGTTTGCATTTAAAAGCAATGAGACATTATCTATATGGGGGTTGTTAAATGCCAACGTGAAGTCTATTTTACGGGATCATGTAGGTTTACAGGATGTCTTACTAAAAAGATTTGAATTTGAGACAGAGGAGATGGATGGAAATTACTGAAGGACTATGATATCACATCTTGTGGGTTATCATAAGGGATGGTAAAGATAAGTGTGTATCAGATTGCTTTAAGTAGAAAGAGGGGGAGCATGGGAAAAAGTCTAGCCCATTTGCAGGTTGGTTTCTAGACCAACCCATTGGCTAGAGAGGGTAATTTCAGGGACTTTGGCTAATGACTTTATGAGGCTAGAAGTAAATGAGAAGGGGGATTTTTGGCCTGTGTGAGGCAAGATCTTCCTTTCTGATAAGATTTAAAGGAAAGTAGGTTTACCGATGAGAACTGATCCGAATCCGAGAAATGGTGTTACGAGAGAGGCTTAAAGAAGAAAAAAATCGATGAGGAAGTGTTTTGTTTTGAGAATTAAGGGAAAGGGTATGTGTACCCCGTGTCGATGCTTTGATTCCCACTATTCTTACAGAGGCTCATTAGTTCAAGGTATTTTCATAAATCATGTGTGCAAAAACTAAGATGTATCGTGATCTAAAGGCAACCATTTTTGATGGAGTAGGATGAAGGTTGACATTGTTGATTTTGTTGCGCAATGCTCCGAAATTGTAGAGGTGGTGTAAAGTATGGAACACCAGAGGATTGGAGGGGACACTTCGAGAAATGCCAAAATTTTTTTTTCCTGAATGGAAGTGGGAGGAAGGAGAGGAATTGCAATGGAACTCGTGGTTGGTTTTCCAAAGACAATGGGTAAGAGACTCCATTGGGTACTTGTTGACAGATTACAAGTTCTGCTCATTCTTCCGTTCAAGGTGGTGGACTTATAGGCAGAGAAAGGTAGCAAACTTTAATCTAGAAATTGTGCGATTTGCAGGGAGTTTCACTTTCCATTATAGTAGATAGAGGTACGCAGTTTACTTCTAAGGTTTTGGAAAAAAATTGCAGGCCGAATTAGGTAATAGGTGGGAATATTAGTACGCATTTCACCCTCAGGGACCATGGTCAAGTCTGAGCGAACGATTAGGTGGTTGGAGGATATGCTCGTGAATGTGTGATAGAATTTTGTGGTCATTGGGATAACTTTTACCTTAGCAGAGTTCTCATACAAACAAAATAGATATTCACTCAATTATGATATGGCCCCATTTGAGGCACTGATGGGAGAAGATGATAGGGTCTCCCATTGTGTGTTTGGTTTTGATGCCTTTGAGGTTCGACCTTGGGGGTACTCCTCTGAGGGAATCGTTTAGATAAAGGGAAATGCATTCAAGAAAAGCTTTTAGCGCTTCAAAGTAGGAGAAGAATATTGCAGATCGAAAGGTTAGAGACTGAGTTGGTATGGAGGGTGAAAACGTCTTACTGAAGGTTTCAACCATGAAAAAGGGTAATGCGGTTTGATAAGCGAGAAGCTTAGTCCGAGGTATGATTGGTCCAATTTGAAGTTATGAAGAGAGCGTGGTGGAGGTAAGGTATTAGCGTATGAATTAGGCCTTTCCCCAGGACTGTCAGGGTGCACCCGGTTATTTCATGGTGTCTATGCTGGAAAAGTAACATGGGGATATGGACACTGACATTATTCGGTGGGATTCGACTTCTTCTTGATGCGAGAATTTGTCTATGAGGGAGGAGCATGTTGCCATTCTGGATAGAGGAAAATCCGAATTAAGTTGAGATCAAGGGAGATGCATCCATCAAATTCAATGGAAGAATGACAAGTTGAAGAGTCCACTTCAGGAGGCTGTGATAGCAAGAAGAATACCCGCACCTGTTTTACAGATTCAGGTACTCCTCTTGCCCTTGTTTTTCTTCTGTGATAGTTTGAGGACGAACGATGGGTAAATTGGTTATATATTGTAACAACCTGTTAGTCGTTTTTGAGCCCCAGTAGTCAGTAGAGTTATTTCGGGTAATAACTGTCTAGGTCGACGGATTCACACGGAAGAACCGTTCATGGGGCCACGACGGACCGTCAGGGGCGCGACGGACCGTCGAGGGGTGTCTCGTTCCAAAACAGTAGATTTCATGAAAAAAAATTTGAGTGTGAGAATCGACTCTCTGAAGTCCACGAAGGGACTGAGGACGGACCGTCGTTTGCACGACGGACATCACAAATCTTTCACAGAAGTGAGTTTCTGAAAACTCTGTGACGACTCAGCAGGACGGACAGTCACAGTCGTGACGGACCGCACAGGCTGCGTAACCCTGACTGGGGCGGATTTTTGTTTAAAAGTTTTTTTAAGGGGCGTTTTGGACTATTCATGCTTATAATTATAAAGTTAGGGGATTAATGTTAATATTCAATTACGTGGGGGTAGGGTTAAAGGAGATAACCTTGAAATAAAAAGTGGGTTATTTTTATCATCTTTTATACGTAATTATTATGACAATTAGGGTCGGTAAAAGAAAAAGGGTTTGAATTAAGAAAAATAGAAAGAGGGAGAGGGGGGACGAACGAGCGAGAGAAGAGAGAGAAAGAGAACGAAGAGGAAAATAAAGACCGTGGGGAGTAGCTTGCTTGATCACGATTCTTAGGTGGAGGGTAGGTTATGGGTTATTTCTATTTCATAGTAAACTCTTAATAGCGATGCTATATATT
This sequence comes from Solanum habrochaites, assembly GCA_027704765.1. Classification (NCBI taxonomy): domain Eukaryota; kingdom Viridiplantae; phylum Streptophyta; class Magnoliopsida; order Solanales; family Solanaceae; genus Solanum; species Solanum habrochaites. The sequence continues at coordinate 512,650 of JAKWJA010002490.1, read as the reverse complement.
GAAGTATTGTAAAGCTTCAATGCTTAATTGTATGTTTGCATGATGTTGTGATACGAGATAATTGTAAGGGTTGGAAGATGAAGGCTATGAATTTTAAACCTAAACCCTCTCGTAATGATTGAGCCTTGGTATAAAGAAAGTCTGATGAACTAAAAAGAATGAGGGTAGTGGATCGGGTGTCACGTTCCGACACCAGGATGTTTAGTAGTAGTGGTCGGGTGTCACGTACCGACACCCGGATAGTAGTAATGGGATCGGGGTGTCACGTTTCGACAATAGGATGTAGTAAGGATCGTGGTGTCATCACGTTCCTACACCAGCGAATAGAGTAGGGAGCGGGGTCCACGTTCCGACACCCGGATAGTAGGTAACGGACGGGTGTCACGTTCCGACACCAGGATAGTAAAAGAATGAATCTGAAGCATGTGAATATACCCAGATTTAAAAACCTATTTTTCCCAATGAGTCTGTGTGGAGCATGGAGTCACATAGTCGTGCTTTGGGGGGTGGTCAATGGTATGTGTACTTGTTTTGTTATCTGTTCGAGATGTTAGTCGATTTATGTTATTATCTGATATATAGTGCGGTCTATTTGAGTTTGACGATGATACCTACTCAGTACTTGTGTTTTGTACTGACCCCTACTTGGATGTTCTTCTTGTTATTGTGGAGAGTGCAGCAAATGTGGCCCATCGACTTCGGATTCAACCGCAACTCTCGCCAGACTTCAGCATAATCAGATTTCAGGGTGAGCTATTGTTCCTAGCCGGACGGATTCTTTCTTCGCGTTCTTGATGTCTTGAAGTTTTCGGGACATGGACCATGTCTTCTACATATTTTAGTTTTCTTAGTATACTCTTAGATTAGTAAGTTGAGGATTAGATGTCTTATGATGATGGACTCTAGGTTTTGGGGATAGTTGATTTAATTGATTGTTTCGTTAATGAGTTTAAGCTTCAGCATTATATTCGGTTTATTATGGTTGAAAATGTTGGGATTGGATTGGTTGGTTCGCTCACATAGTAGGGTAAGTGTGGGTGCCACTCACGGCTCATTTTGGGTCGTGACATAAACACTCTCTATAATAACGTTTTATTTGGAATTAATATTTCTTAAATCAAAAATTAGATTCGACTAAATTTTATATTTACAAAACTACGGGTTCATTTGGATTTTGAAATAAGGCCTCCAAAGTATTATAGCAGCCTATCTAGACAATATGTTGTATTATTTTTCTAAACAACACAGTTTTTTAATTTTGCCAAATACACTTTCATTATAGTATGATTTTGAAATACAGTTGTTGGATATTTGTATCTTAAAAAAAAAAACACTCCTAATTATGCATAAGGACAATATTTTCGACATAACTATTTTTGTATGTCATCAACTAAAAAAAATCCAAGAAATACGTTTATAATAAATAGTCTCATAGTTACTGTCATTGGCAATTTAAGGAGATTTATAAAAGTATTCAAGGTATTCGTTTGTATAATATAATTTTTATATTCATCTGATCATCCTTTATAGCAGAATTTTTGTACGATGAATGTTTGACAACCTTTTAATATTTTGATACATTTTATTTAACCACTAGAGTTATAGATTATCCGATTAAGCATCTTAACAAATCTTACTCAAACTTTTGAAAAATTTTGGCTCATATTCTCAAACTCTCATTATGTTGATGAGTCAACCAAATACAATTTTGTCACACATCAATCTAAATTGGAGCATGAATTAGATTGTTTGGTTATTGAGGAAACTATATATTAATAAATGAGGTAATGATTTAAGTTGTTAATTTCTCTATGTAGTTGGTATATGGGAATACACATTTAGCATTTAGAATATTTGTATTAAAAGTGTCTAGCAGAGACACTTTATCATTTCTTCACATGCAATAAAAATTCAAATGGAGAATAATTAAAATAGTTAACAATAGATGATTTTATAATTAAGAGAGTACATCTCTATGATGAACATTAAACTAAAATAAATGATTAAAAAAATCAAAATTGATATAGTGTCATTCAAGCTATCAAAATTGACATGCATCTAAGCAAGAAAATATCATATCAAATAAATATGAAGTAGAAGACCCTAGCTTTCAAATGAACAAATTCAAACTTGAAAATGATGTTCTTTATTTTTGAAGAACGAGGGGAAATTAAATTGATCAAGAAAGATCTTTTTTTTTCTTCTTATATAAATTGTAATTGGGTCTACATATATTCAGTAAAGGGTATAACCTTATACTTTTAAAAGGAATCATTTGAGGTGAAAATCTGATGTAGTTTTCTGTGGACTGATAATAAAGGTGACTTATCGGTCAATTTTTTCACCTTTTTCAGTATCACCCAAAAAAAAGAAGCAAATCCTATCTTACGTAAAGTTGTCATAGTACGATTAACCTCTTAATATGAAATCACAATATCAAAATGTTCTTCTTTTGAATTTATATTGCATTGGAATAAACAATAAAGTATTCCTAATAAGCATTTGGGACTAAATATTTAAAAAGCTTTTGCGTTTGTTTTCAAGTGCCAATTACGTAAATAAATTAACGCCTAAAAATTTTTCTTCTTTAATTATATGTCATAAAAAAACTCATTTATGTTCAAATTAGGCTGATGATGACATGTTTAATGTTGTCAACTAATATATATGATTAAAGCTTGAGAAAATACCTTAATGTTTAAAAAAATGAAGAACTTTTTTGGTTAGATTCTAATTGGAAAAAAGCCATATCGGATTGTCATCTAATGTATCGATAAGTTGCCCCTGCCCACTAAAGGATGTCAGTTTTCATCTCCCCCCTATAACAGTTAAATTTAAAATCTAGTAATGATTAATTATAACAATGGTCATTATTACTTTTAAGTAAAAATTACTGTTTATATACTAAAACCTTTGAAAACTTTTATCAAAATTTTAGAGTTGCCAATAATGGAAACTAAAATATTTTTTATGCACAATTAAGAAATGAAGTTTATCTAAGATACAAATTATTTTTAGAATATGATTTTGAGATGTAATCGAGTGGACCTCATTGACGTCATCTTTTGCCAAGTGTGTGTAGCGGTAGCAATATTGCACCTATGATTGTATTCTCCTTCGAAGAGTTTGAAGCTAATTTGAATTATACTAATTTATTTTTAAATTAAAATCTAGAAATTTAAAAAAAATACAAAAAAAATACAAGGTACAATTATTTTGATATTAATACGGTAAAAAATGGGCATTTAAACATTAACCAAATTTATGTTGGTGTATATACCACAAATTACAATAAATTATCGTTAAAAATATAATGACAAAAACTAAATAAATAAATAAGTATTCAGGTTGAGGGGTCAATATCTCACTCTCTTTAAAGACATTCATGTCCACTAAGACATAATCTACTCCGATCTAGCAATATAACTCTTGACGTGTTAATTCCAGAATTCTATAGTCCAAAAACATCGTACAAACTCAAAAAACACCAGATTAAAGGAAGAGTCCAAAACTCCACAAAAATACACATTCCTTCAACATATAATTGCTCTCTTTTCTATAATAAATTAGTCGAAGACTAAAGAACTTTTTTTGTCTCAACTTTTGTATGGTGAAAGAGAAAATTGAGACAAAGAAAAATATTCTAAGTCATTAACTAAATCACTATACAATAGAGATTAATTATGTATTTAAAGAAGATGTTCTTATTAATCTACGAATAATATCTTACTTATCACCCAAATTTACTTTTGATCCAAGTAAAATCATAAAATCATTTAATAAAGAATAGATATCATCCATATATTAGTTACTTGATGGACGTACCGGATTAAGTCTTAACAACTATAAATTGTTTTCTACCTCCACCCATTAGGGTTACCATATATTCTCTACGTGATTCCCATCGCTAACGGATGTGGATGGAATAATGTAGAGAGTATGTGGTAACCCTAATGGATGGAGATAGGACAAATTTATAGATGTATAAACTTAATCTGGTACGTCCACCAAGTAACTGATATATGGACGAGATCTATTATTAGTAAAATAATATTTATGATTTTACTTGGGTGACAAGTAAATTGTAACACCCGGGACTTCAAAAAGCTAAATAAAAAAATCGTGCAAGTTAGTTTTTAGTTTTTTGTCAACTTCAAATGACAATATCTTTTAGAATATAATGAATTAGGTGGCCCATGATATGTATAATTCAAGGTCTTTGAGTCCTCTTTCCAACACCAGCAATTATGCTAAATTTCGAGCTCTAAGTAAAAAATAATGGTTGTTTGAGTGAAGCCTCTCCATATAAGGCATTCTATTCATTTTACAAACGGGTGTTTTTGTCTATTCCTTTTTTTTTTGTCTATTCCTTTTTCCAATTAGGCTTAACACGTTTTTCCTAACTAAATTAAGGGTCTGTACGATTCTGAAATACTTATTAGCTTTCCTAAACACTTAGGAATTTATAGCAAGGTTTCAGGAGAAGCGAAAGGTCTAAGTTCAGGCATTCTTCAAGATTTATGGTTTTTTGCAAAGAACATCCTTCTTTTTAGGTATATAATGCTTCTCACAGTATTGGAATTTTCCTTCCTCACGCCATAAATCGAATTCATCCATGAAATCATTATATCAAAAGATTCTTGAGTAGTTCTTGATTTGAGTTTCATTCTTTAACGATGGAGGTTTCGAGTTTCTTGGGTTGAGGATATTTTGTATGTGTTCTGATTCTTGAAAGGTATTGTATGAAATTCTTCATGTATTTGTGTTCTATTTGAGAATTTGGAAGAGCTTAGGATAAATTTCCCAATTCTAAACAAGTTCGAATCTTAATTTATAACAAATACATTTGTCAAATTCGCTGGGGAGGGATTGGAGTGCCGCACCAGTAGTGTGCCCGAAATAAGCCTAAGTACTTTGGGCCTGGGGACCGCACCAGCAGTGCTTCCGAACCATCCCCAATACGTTTGGTTTGGTCGTGCGCCCATTGTACACCTGAAGTTTGCTGGGCCAGTGTTCCCTTGTTTTGTTCAACGTGCTTTCCTTTATGTTGTAGCTACATTTACCTTGATATATCTATTACTAAAGTCTCCATTAATTCTTAAGAGATTCTACATGTCCCAATCACATTTCTTAATTTACAAACAAAACTAAAGTGAGTTTAAGAGGAAAATTCAAGAGGTTCTTTTGAGTCATTTTGAGACTTCTTTTGTAATCACCAATGGTTTTGAATTAAATCATGAGAAAATGAATATGAGAATTAGAAGTGTCGCATTCATGATTGAAAAATAGTATAAGAGAACTAAGTATACCCAATCGTAACACTTTTACATTGAAAAAGATCTAAACGGTAAATTCTAAATGAGATCATAAGTTCAATGATATTTCAGAGTATAACCCATTAGAGGATCTTTTGAGTAACTACTTATAATTGATAAAGAGATATGTTTTATACATTTGAAAATGTCTCATTATATAATTGAGATCAGTATCGAGCACCAATATGGGATGAGTTCACACAACTCACATTCTATAACACCCCAGAATTTTTTTGATCTAAGGCTCGAAACATCTTTCGTTATGAGTTAGATTTTTCAGAGCAATTTTTAAGATTTTCTTTAGTATTAAGGTCATTTGATGTAGCACCTTGAGTTCCAAGAAGAACAAAAGCGTATTCATTCAGGTCATTTGGAAGTTCTTTTATGTTTTGGGTCAACGTCAAACGGCCATAACTTTTAGTACAAGATAAGTTTAATCGTTTCTTATGTTTATATCTCTTTTAATTAGATTTAAAACACAACCAAGTTTTCTAAGTTTAGAGTTAGTATGAGTTAGATATTCCATTTTGAATGGTCTTTGTATTATCTTTCCAATGCCACAAAGTTTGCTAAGTTTAGAGTTCGGTGAGTGAGATATGCCCTTTTGAAGTAAGGTTTTCCAATGAAGGAAATTTACCCATAAATAGTGCGGGGTACTAAGTCTTTTCCTTACCCAATCAGATTTAATTTATTTTTAGTAAGGTTTCAGGGTTCTTAAATGATTAAGTTTAATTTTATAATCTTAATATACACCTTGGTTTTTTGTTGAGAGTTCAGAAAGAGAAAAGAAGAGAAAAGAGGAAAAAAAAAGGAAAGAATCAAAGCGTTCGTCGAGATTCATAAGTTTCGTTGCGGATTTTTTTTAAAGGTTTTATCCCTCAGAGGTATGTAAGTTTCCATAGTGTTGGTTTTTTAATCCACACTCAAATCATTATTTATATATTCGAATTCGTCCATAAAGATTGAAAGATTTCAGTTCTTGATGAGTGTTTTTGAAGTTCTATTCTGAATCTTGTTTGGTTCAGGTTTTTATGAATTCATGAGATGAAAGTGAGTGTTTTGAAGTTTGAATTGCATACATTATAGTGTAATTATGTTGAGTAATCAAATCCAAGTTAGTGGGGAAGAAATCATTCGATTCTACTCAAATGAAGGTCAAAAAACAAGTACGAAAATAAAAAGGAATTGTCTAGGGGAATGGTGGCACAACTATAATGATCCTAGAAATGAAATAGGTCAAAGTAGATCCTAGAATGTGTTTCATGACCTAATAATATGTTAAATTAATGAATATTAGCATTAGAGGTAAGTTTGAAGAGTTTGGAAGTCAAACGTCATGGGACGACCAAGAGGTTTGACGACTAGACGTCTATGTGCAAGTATGTGTTCTAGAGTGACTTTGCATATTTTATGTGTTGTTTGGAGTCCAAATTGATAGAAGGGGACCTTAATACCTATATGATCATGTTTAGGGTTGAAATTCCAGGTACAACCCCACCTAGGACCCAGGAGGGGCCCTAGTAGAGGACCTCATCTCAAAGGCAGGATGCTACCAGCCAGTGTTAAACGACGGCCACAAGGGACGGACAGTGGATCAAACGACGTCCCGTTGACCTTGGGCATATATTGAGCCTGCAAGTCCTGCGCAAAAATTGGTCTCTTTACCCAAATGACGGACCCCATCAAAGCGGAGTCGTTTGAACGACAGTCCATCATTTGGTCTATAAAATTTGTCTGCAATTCGGCCAAGCTTGGGATGATTTGGTAAATTCACCCAATTCTTTTAAAGTGAATGGACGGTTATTTCATGTTTATTTAGGTATTTTAAGAGTTTTTAAACAATAATAAGTACAATAAATACTTTTCCAAATCAAAACCCCTCTGCCAAGAAAAACTCTCTCAAGACTCCATGGAAGCTTGAACTAAAGGTAGAGATAGGATTGAAGATTTTTGGTTGTTTATTCACCAAATCTCGTTGCCTTTATTCATCTAAGGTATGGTAGTTCATCCTTGATTCTTTTTTCATTCAAGGAGCCAAACTAAAGGCTTTTCAAAAAGGTTTCAAAATCCTAGATTCTTCTATTTCAAGTTCGAAGTATGGGTTCTTGCATGAAAATGTGTTAATGAATGAAATATAATATTATTGATATTAGTAGATGATTTTAAGGTAAAAAAATCATTGAACCCATGGTCATGAAAATTCTCAACTTTTGACTTATGAATTGAGTTTCATTAACATGATTAGATAATGTTAGAAATATGGTTTCTTTATGTTATATTGTGATTATCTACTCACATTAATACTATATGATGAGGAGATATTGGATAATTGGGAAAAGGTGGTGAAAGCTTGGATGAAGGGTAAGTTGCTCTATATTGCCTTATTTTTGTTAAATTGATCTTGATTGGTATGTCCACTATTGGTTGCATTGTGTACTTGATGTATATGGTTATAGATATGAATTGTGATTATGTCCTTGAAGGCATTGAATGTGAAGTAAGTTGAGGTTATGATGAATATGCACGCGATGTCTTGTGAAGTTGTGCATGTGTTTCTTGAAGATAATGTGTCTAAATGAAGTATAATGTATATGTGAAGCATGATAGTGTGTGAATTATGATAAATGTAGTGTGATAATGTTTAGAAGTCAACTCAATGAATTATGGTTATAATGAGGAAGGTGTTCTTACATGTACTCATATACACTATAAATGAATGAATGAATGGAGTTAATGAATGTAAATGGGGGATTGTAGTATGAAATGCCTAGACTATCCCTATTATTCCTAAAGAACTCTAGTAATGAAAATGAGGATTTTGGGGTGAACGTTCTTCGTTAGTTGAGATGAAGTGGTTAGTAGCAACCTCAATATTCCAAAGGAGCTTTCTAAAGATAGGTTGGAGGTTAGATGCCTTTTGTGAGTTAAGATGCGGTATTCAAAAAGTAACCTCAGGGATAGGAACTCTTTGTTATTTGAGATGTGGTGCTAACTTAACCTATAGTCAATGAATGTTTAACACTCCGTAGGGGTTATGCTTAGCATCGAGAGGATTTTAAGAAGGTGCAGATACTCTTCATGAGTAGAGATATTGTATCAAAAGTACCTCCTAAGATGAGTGTTCTTCGTTAATTGAGAATGAGTTAGTTAGAAACAATTTTCTTATCCCTTAACAATGTGCTCGCATAGGTAAAGTTGTTGGAGATCCATGTAAAGGGTAAAAGCATAACCCTACCTTAGGCAAGTGGGGATCCCTCATCCGGTAAGGGTTAATACCTGTATTCCATGTCTAGGTCTCTTGTTCTATGTTGGTTAAATCTATCCCCTACAAAAAAATGAATGTTATAAATTAAGTCTTCTTAAGGGTGTACAACTTAGAGTAGGTGGTCGAATGGGAAGCTATCTATCCATTGCACAAGTAGACATTTAGAGTAACTCTTGGTGTGTCCTTATATGAAAATGAATGAATGGGTCACTATATCATGTTAATGAAGTTAGTTTAGTTTATATCTAATGTTAAAGAAACATATTTATATTATGTCTTGTATGATGAAATCTATGTAAATGATGAACGTGATGTGCCTAGTATAGGGTGATTCCTAAGAAGCACTGAGTGGAAGTAGTAGTATGTGATGCTACTTTCAAAGTGCACCAAGTGTAAATTGAGATTTGTTTTAGAGGATGGTCTTTATGTGAAGTTCCTAAATGTATGTATGTTTCCTGTAGTTGTCTTTAGTAATAAATGTTGAGTTGAAATGAAGTATGCTTATCTTTGGTAGTCTTAAAGATCACTTAGGTGTGTATTGAAAAGGTTGTATGAGCGGTCTCTTCTGTCTTACTTAGGTGAATCTTAGGATAACTTTGGGTAGGAAGAGTTTATATGATAATGGGTTACTGTTAAATGTTACTATATGTTGAGAAGTGTGGAAATTTTACCTTGTATGCTAAATGATGAATTGTATGATGTTTTGTAACTTGATTTATGAAGGCTTTTATCAAAATAGCATGAAAAGTATGTTTTTACTAAAATGTCCTCTTTACATACTTAGTACAATGTTTGTACTAACTCTGTATTCTTCCATATTTCAAAGTATAGGTTGAAAAAAATGAAGGCAAAGCTTGGGAAGCTGATTCTCTCAAGATTGGCATGTCCTCATTTGTTCAAGGACATAGACTATGTTTGTTTTAGTTTCTTTATTTAAAGACTTTATAAAAGACTTAGTATGTTTTCTTTCAATGTAAAGGGTCATGATCTTAATATATTAACATGTTTCTAAGTTTGCATGTGATGATGAGACTTGTTCCTTGGTTTTTTTATAAATAGTTTCTTTTAGTTATGTTGTGAAAAGTTATAATTATGCACTAGTTTATACCTATGTAATGAATGATGGATAAGAGGCTTGTACAAGACCTCTGTGAGGTCAAGTACGCCGTGTAGCGACGTAAGATGCTCTAACATCTACGGTATACTCTCGGATCGTTACAACGACGCGCCATAGATGGACTAGAAGGGTTGGTGTGCCGCACCAGCAATGCATTAGGATATTGTCTCTAAAGTTTGGGGTTGGTGCCCGCACAAGTAAAGCAAAAGGGTCACCTGTGCCAACTCTTTTTCCTTCACTTGTCCCGTTTGAGTCCCTTTAAAGTATAAATTTACCCCCCTTTGACTCTAATTGCACTAAACTAATTCTACAGGCCTAGAAATCATTCATAACATGAATCATAACTTTGAATGATAATTCAAATTCAAGGTAGAGTTAAGTGTTAAGTCTTGAAAGTTCTTTCAAACATTTTAAGAAAACCCCTTTTAGAGTTTTTGAGGAGTATTCTAAAACTTTAAATAACTTTCTTCAAGAATCACGCAAGTGAGTATGAGAATAAGGAGAATGTATTTATGCGTCTACTTTATCATGGGGATATCCTTTACATCATTAATATAACTCTTTTATTCATTATTCAAATTTAAGAAAGTGTTATGTTCAAGAAAGTCTTTGAGTTCAATTGTGAATCTTTTGAGATCAATGTAATACTCTGAAAGTCCATGACTTAGTCTAGAGCCTTACATGATGAACTAAGGCATGAAACATTGTTTATAGACCTAAAATAATATATTTAAGCAAATTATGAAATGTTAGACTCAAAACGTCAAGAAATGACAATGAAGTCCAGAGAATTGTGAAATGTGACTAGTGTGGCTTGGCATGTTTCATAAGGTTTAAAGAGTCAGAATGTAACGAAAATTGGTAAAAATGTGTTAAATATGTAGAAGAGTGTGTTTAAGGTTGAAACGTGCCACAAAAATTGTCGAAAAATTAAGAAACACATATAAATAATACAAAAGATTTCTCAGAAAATTTTTGACTTGCACTAATTACCTTACAATATCGTGATGAATAACAGAATATAACTTTTCTAATTTTCATAACTGCCTGAAATTTTTTTAAAATACATAAGTGCCCATAAATGGACGAAAAATTATGAAACACACATAAAAATACAAAAAAAGCCTCAAATATTTTTTGACTTGCACCAATGACCTTAGAATATCGTGACAAATAACTAAACAAAAGTTTACCTTTTCCGTAACTGCCCCAAAATGGCCGAGTGTTTGTTAAATGTCCCAAAATGACCTAAAAATAAAGAAACACACAAACACAATACAAAAAATTTGACTTGCATCAATGACCTTAGAATATAGTAACGAATAATAAACAAAAATGTACTTCTTTTCGTATATACCCGAATATGGACGAACGTTACATAAATACCCCAAAATGGCATAAAAATTAAGAAACACCTACACAATACAAAAAATGCCATAAATTTGTTTTGAGTTGCACCAATGACTTTATAATATCGTGATGAATAGCAGAACAAAACTTTACTTCTTTTCATAAGTACCCAAAAATTGTAGAATATTACGTAAATGACCTTAAATGGCCGAAAAAACACATATAAAGAATTAAAAAAAGTGCCTCAAAAAATTTTAGACCTGCATCAATTACCTTAGAAGATCATGACGAATAACAGAACAAACATAATTTTTTTATACTTTTCAAAAATTGTCGAATATTATGTGAATGCTCCAAAATGGGCGAAAAATAAGAAACACGGATCAACAATACAAAAAACGTCAAATTACCTTAGAAGATCGTGACGAATAACATAAAAAAGTTCACTTTATTTTGAAACTACCAAAATAAATCCAAAATATTACGCAAATGCCCCAAAACGGCATAAATTCAAGAAACTCACATTAACATTTACAAAAAAAAACCTTCAAAAAAATTGATTTGCACCAATGACCATAAAATATTGGGACGAATAACAGAACAAAAGTTTACTTTTTTTTGTAAATTCCCGAAAATGGAGAATATTCTGTAAATACCTCAAGATGGCTAAAAAATCAAGAAACAAACATAAACAGTACAAAGAACGCCTCAAAAAATATTGATTTGCATCAATGATCTTAGAATATCATCAAGAATAAAAGGCAAAAAATTACTTCTTTTAGTAACTCCCTAAAAATGCCCAAAAATTACCTAAATGCCCCAAAATGGCAAAAAAATCAAGAAACACACATAAACATAAAAAACACCTCAAAGAAATTTCGACTTGCACCAATGACCTTTGAATATCGTGACGAATAATAGAATAAAACTTTACTTCTTTTCATAACTTCCTGAAAGTGGCTGAATATATCGTAAATGCCAAATGACTTTTGTTACGATCGGATAGCACCCCTTAATCGTAACCGGCATCTTGGTCCTCGATAAAGCCTTAGACAAGCCCTTAACATTCATCATTGCATCATAGATAGAATGAAAGTGGAAAATTTAAATATTTTCATTTGAAATTCAACTTTACTTCACATATATCAAAAATTGAAACTAAGTTGTCATACATAACCATCTAAACATAAGAGTGTGAAAATTGGGAAACAGGAAAATGGATTTTTAACAACCAACTCTTAACAAAAGTATTTCAATCCAGTCGTTAAAAGGGTATTTATTGTGTCCAAAAAAAATCCCGCACATTAAAATGCAATTTTAACTTAATATTGATGAAGGGACAATATTCATACCTTAAAAAGATCAATACCCGGTCGTAATTAGTAAAATTAATTCATAAATATATAAAAATATTACTATTCCGCCACTAACCCAACTCACCCCAAAAAAAGAATAAAACAGAATACTCACAACCACCACCCCACGCACACATTATCCCCACACCCTATAAAGAAGAGTCCATCTGTCGACCACTCTGGACACCATCCTTCTGTCCCTAATTTCCTTGGCTTGAATGCCCTCTTTCTTTGCTTGGGATCTGAATTATATGCCAATTTTTCATTCTCTGCTATTGTTGGTGGACACAGAGGAATGTTCAACTCATTTCTTCATCTATCTATTCACACCTGTTAAGTATTTCTCTTCTAAATGTGTAATCACTGGATTAAGGATTTTTTTGGGTGTATTTAGGTGAATAAAGAAGTTTTGATTCTAAATGTCCTTTGTTTATGTTTATGTTTTGTAAAAGGGTTTTGGACACCAAAGTGTCCTTTGTACCCGAAACTGTTTGTAAAGTGCTTGTCGTTTTGTGTTGTTTGGGTTAACGATTCATAAAACAGTAGTGCTGCTGCTATAGTTGAAAAAGAACCAACTTATATTTTCCATTTCTCCTTAATAAGAAGATTTCATAACCATACCAATATTATCACATCCAACAATTAGAGATAAATAAAAAGGGAGAATTCCACTTTAGAAGATACAATAGGTTTTGATTCCCTGTAATTGACCCCTAAGGTGGAGGGAATTGGTTGAAGCTGACCCACCTCACTTTTTATTTGGACATTGGAATAATCGTATCTAATTCACTAATTAATGAAAAATATTGTAATTTTTATTGACGCACTGATGTTTCAAAAGTCCTGATGTATTTCTTAAACTTTGTGCCTATCACAAAACTAGAAAAGAGGGAGAAGTATTATACAAGTTATTCTTCCTTGGTAGCTATGGTATTATTATATTTTATCTTTTACTGGCTTTGAATTGAATTATAGTATTTAAGTAGTGGAAACTTTTGAAAAATATTTGTACTTAAACTAGTTTCACGTGCATTGATGGAAAGGAAGAGGTTATATACTGGCAATGCACACCACTGAGTTTATTGACCTTTTAGTGGAAGAAATTTCTTCTATGAAATGCTATATGTGATGAATCTAAGACCAATTACTCTGTGTATTCATTTGTTCTCACTTCCATGTGTTAACTCTTGGTACGATGGATCATGAAATTAGATCGCCTTCTGGTGGTGAGTGTTTATATAGTTATTATGGTACTGTTTTTAAGTTGCTACAGTAATATTCCCATTTTCATAAGATTAACAAGTTCTCCATTCATAAGGAAGGGGGAGATGGAAGTGAACCTTGAAGGGTGCATGCTATAGCACTCTAGCACGACATAGACGATATAAAAAATATGGAACTAAATATAAATACAAGAAACCACGCCAAAGATATTATGTAAAGAATTATAAAACAAAGGACATCAAGCCCAAAAAAACCATCAGACATGTACTTGTTCCAACTGTGGAAAGCTAGGACACTGGCTAACAGCTTGCAGACTACCAAAACATCCAAAGAAAAAATAAATAGCAGAATATTAATAGACATGAAAATACATCAATTTAGAGTTAACTGTTACTAGTGAATTAAGTTGAAAATGACAGCATATAGCGAACAATCAGACAACGACCCAGCTTTAGAAATAGATGAAGAAATAATGCGGCAGAAGAATCTACGTCTGAAGAAGATATACAAATAATATCAAGAAAATATCAAAACGAAGAATAATCGAACAAAAATTCATATTTGATGTACAATAATTGAACAAATAAAAAGGAAAAAATTAGATTTAAGGTCGACAAGTACTTGAGATACCAACCATAAGAATTAGGTTCAGAAGGGCAAAAATATGAATACTATATAATTTAGTCAACAGGAACGACATCATCGATTGTAATATCCAAATGAAATGGCACAAATACCGAATAATAAATTAAAGAAGTAATAAAAAAGGAAAATACAAGATATAAAAACCAAGACACCATAAATATGTACATTTAGGAGGAACCTAAATACTAATAAAGCATGTTTTTAGAAGGAATACGATACTCCTATTGAAATCTACCTAAGCCAACGCTAGATTTATATAACCCTAAATAAGAAAAAGTATAATCAGTGGCAGTTAAAGGAAACTTAGTACTCCCAAAAATTTACATTCATAATCAGTGTGTAAGCTATTCAAGTAGCGTTACAGATCGAAATATAGATAAATCTTATTTTCTAGACTGAAAAATGCCCGGCATAGAAATTAGCACCCAGGAAGTAGATATGCACAGCAAGATATAAAATTTATATGTATTGACAACAAAACATAAAATAAACGGCAAAAAATAAATAATAAAGATACAAATAGGAAAATTCATGTGAAAGATAGTCACTTTATAGAATACTAATGACTACACGAGCCCGGCATTTTTGTAAACAAACATAGTTAACCAAAACTATGGGAAAGTAGGATGGTCATATATTATCGTAATCTAATTTCAAAAACAAAAACATATAACTACCCGATACCTAACAAAAATTAAAAAGTAAACAAATCAGGATAGCAATTAGCGTCAAGTAAATTTGCACGGCAAATCGGTTTTACCTTCGAAATTTTGAGAAGGAGAATCTAAATGAATGTAATGGCATTTACCGACGTACCACAAGGATTTTATTAATGGAATGTTCTCCCATTTTGTTATAAAAATGCACCAGGTAATACCAACAATTTTATGGACAATTACTTTAAACCAGATTAGAAGAAATTGGCATTGTCTATTAGATGATATATTGTTATATTCAAAACCAAGATGAACATGTCAGATTATTAGAAAATTATACATAATTGAACAATTCTGGCTAACCTAAGTAAAAGAAAGCAGAACTATTATGAAACCTCACATGATTCTAGACTACAAATAGATAAATGCAAACCCACATAGTACATAAAAATAATCCCCTTGATGAAATATACATACAAAAAAGAAATTTCATTCAGAATCCTTTCCTAGGTTTAATAAACCAAGTGAGTGAATACAATACCAAAATTAGCATAACAGTTACAACCATTACAAAAAAAACTTAAGAAAGATTGTCCGACTATCATTCTATTGACAATAAGATAAAGAACATATAAGACATATCAAAAACTTTATGAAAAAAACTATCGAAATGATATTTTTCAGATGAAAATAAAATTATTTTACTTATAGTTGTTGAAACGGATTTGAGAAACTCACAGTTAGGAGGAGTCCTAAAATATAAATATGACAAAGAAAAAATAGACACCATTGTAGATATTACTCAGGATCCTATACGAAGCACAATTAAATGGGAAATAAATAGAAAAGATATTATGTGCTTGCATAAATGTTTATTAACATTTGACATATTTATTTACAATAATTTATTGTGATAACAGACAATACACAGGCAAATGGTGGATAACCAAAAATGTACAAATTAGTTAAAACAAAAGAATCAGGAGATTAGTTTGAATATATGAATTTCACATTTACAATTGAAGTGACAAGACTGGCAAAAATCTCATTGCATATTAATTTCTCCAGAGAAAAATAATGTAATACCTTGGAAAAAATAACTAGCTACCATGACAACACTTGCATAAAATGGAGAAAAGAAAAGCGAAGTACATATGATAAAAGACAGTTATAGTCGCAACATGAACTCAAACTGCGGAGCTAAGTTAAGATCATTGACTCTCCTGCGGAGCTAAAGTGACGTTTTGGGAACACCTTAAACCCATAACAAAATGTAATACAGCTCCAGGTAGCACATCTACAGGAGGATTACACTACAAAAAAAGAGATGGCCAAGACAAAATATACAAATACCAATATGAATCAACTATTTTCCATAGCATCCTTCAGAATATCCCCAAAAATATGTATTTGGTTCCCCCACATTAAATACCTACAAACCCCAGTTTGGATTCACACAAACAACTATAATCCCATATCACCATAACATCTATAGAAAAATAATACACAAACTCCAAACCTTTTTTATCTAAACCCCAGAGCTAAAAATAGCCAAAAATCCAAATGAAGATTATCTAACCCAACACTTACATGGATAAATAAACTCATAGCACAATCATTTACCAATTCAATCTATAGCAACTTGCTACAATTCTGAATTTTAAGTACATAGAACACGATAACAGGTGAAGAAATGCTAAGATAACAGAACTATACAAAGCGTTGTCTACATTACACAAAATAACTAAGGAACTTTTTTTATATAAATTTTATATTCAGCACTGCAAAAACATATTATACACGAAATCAAACCTATAATACAATTATCAAGATAGGTTTGACCAATAATGATAATCCCGAAAATAAAATACAAGAAGAAATACAAGGGTAAATATCACAGAATCTATGCCATAAAAGAACTATTGTATAAAGCTACCCATTTTGAATGAATTATCGAATAATTATCTAAACGAAACGCAATTTGGAACTACTACATATCACGATCATGTACATGCTATATTCCATTGGCAGAGGCACAAATAGCAGATAATAGAAGAACTTACGTCCCAATTGGATACTAAGTTCTGCTGAATCCAATCAGCCACCTACCACAAGAGCTAGTCAGAAAAAATTTTATTCACAAAATATGATGCTCGATACTGGTAAATAGTAAGGACAAAAATACCCAGATCACCTATGCACAAAATGACTAAAAAATTTTCTGATACTCTTGTGGTAGGTGCTCTCTGGTTCCAGCAGGTTAGTAATCCATTGGCGTAGTTCTTCCATAATTTGTTTTAGCTCTCTGCAATTGGGAATATTTCATCATCTGATCTCGCATTTGTAGTAGTTCCAAATTTGCGATTTCTGTTTATGATAATTATTCGTAATTCATTCAAAAAGTAGCTATTATCAATAGTTTCGTTATTGCAAGAATTCTGGATATTACCTATTGTATTTCTATTTTGTCTCCGGATTATCATTTCTTTGTTCAAAACCTATCTTTGATACTGTATTACAGGTTTGATTTCGTCTTATAATATTTTTCGCATTTCTGATAAAACTTTAATATAAAATAAAGTCCTTTAGTTATTCTTTGTATGTCGAACGCTTGGTATAGTTCTTGTATTTTAGATATTTCTTCACCCTGTTATCGTTAATATGTACTTAAAAGTCCATAATGTAGCAATTGCCTACTAGATTTGAATTGGTACTGTTGTGCGATAAGTTTTATTATATCCCTGTAGTGTTGGTTATATATCTTCATTTGAATTTTGGGTATTTTTAGCTCTGGGGTTTAGAATTCAAAAAGTTTGGCATGTGTGTATATTTTTATATATACGTCCTGGTGATATGGTTATCATATTTGTTTTTGGAATCCAAACATGTTTTTGTAGTAAATTTACTTGTGGGGGACAAATCATCTTTTTGGTATATTCTGGCGGTACTCTGAGAATAGTTTTATTCATATTAGTATTTTATATTTTGTTGGTCTTACCCTCTTCTTTTTTTGTAGTGATCCTCCTGTATATGTGCTCCTGTAGCTGTATTTACATTTTGTTTATGGTTTTAAGGTGTTTCCGAACGTCACCTTCTAGCTCCTGCATGTCTAGAGTCTACTTCTGATCTAAGCTCCCCTATTTAGAGTCCAGGTTGTACATTAACTGTCTTTTTAGCATCTGTACTTCGCTTTCTTTTTCTGCCATTTCTGGCAAGTGTTATCACCTGGAGCTAGTATTTTTTTTCAAGGTATCTCCATTATTTTTCTATGAAGAGATATCTGCATGAGACATTTTTTCAGTCTTGATCACTTCACATTGAAATGTGAAATTTAATATATTCAGTACTAATCTCCTTATTCTTTTGTTGTAACCTGAAATCTGGTACTTTTTGGTTATCCACCTTTTGCCGTGTGTATTTCCTGTTCTCACCATAAATTTATTGTAAACAATATATATTCAAATGCATAAAAACATTTATATAATGCAAATAATTCGGTTTCTATTATTTCCTATTTTAATTATGCTTCTGTATAGGATCCTGAGTAATAATCTACAATGGTGTTCTATTTTTTTTGTCATCTTTTATTCTTATGAACTCCTCCATAACTGTATTGCTCGAAGCCGTTTCACAATATAAGTAATAATTTCTTTTTATCTGAACATATAGTTTCGGTATTTTTTTATATGTCTTATATGTTCTTTATCGCTATTGTCAAAATGATATTCGACATCTTTCTTAATTTTTTTTTTTGTACTGGGTTTAATGTTCTGATCATTTGGTATGTATTCCCTCACTTTTTTACTAATCCTAGAAAGATTGAATTTCTTTTTTGGTCTCTATATTTTTCATCAAGGGTGATTATTGTCTGACTATGTGGGTTGCATTTTTATCTATTTGTATTCCTAGCCATTCATTGAGTTTCACTAATTTAGCTTTCTTTTTACTTAGTTTATGCCAAATATTCATTATTTATAAATTTTTCTAATAATCTACAGTTTTCATCTTGTGTTTTTGATAGAACAATACAGCATCTAGTACGTAGACATGCAATTTTCTAATTGATTAAAAGTAAGTGTCCCTAAGTTGTTATCTCCCTGGTGCCTTTTATATCCAAATGGTAGACTTCCATTCATAAAATCTTGTGGTACATTAAAATGTCTTAATTCCTCGATTTTTTCGCTAGTTTTAGATGTACCATCCTGATTCGCAGTCAAATTTACTGAAGTTTATATCCTTGGATTTGTCCTACTTTTTCATATTTTGTTAGGTCACAGGTAGTTATATGTTTTTGTTTTTTGCATTGAGATTACGTAATCTATGACCCATCCTACTTTACCTCGTTTTTGGTTGTCACTATGTTTGTTTACAATAAATGCTGGGCTCGTGTGTTTTACTATTGCTTCTTGTATGTATTTATTTGTAGTAGTTGCATTTATATGAATCCTTAACTGCGTTAAAATTCATAGCATGTAATTTTAAGATTTTTTTTTTGATTAGCTAGTTTCCTCAATTAACTCAATTTTTGTTTTATGTTTTTTCTCATCCTTGTAGTGGGTTTTCCATTGTACAGTATTCTCGTCTTGTCTTGTATTGGCTTTAACTTTAGGAATTGGCAAAGATAATACTTTCTAACAGTGTTGTTTGTTTTTGCTTATATTTTCAAGGAAACGAGGGGGTAGCGTTAAGCGAAGAAGGTCGGGATTGGGAATGTGCATCTTAGATAAGGCAGGGACGGTGTAAGAAGTCGTGGGTAAGGGATGGAGTGCAAGCGAGATGAGGGGGAGTGGGGAACAAAAACGAGAGATGAATGTTTTTAAAGAGTAACCTCTACTAGTGCGAAAGCTCGAGGGGTGGACAGGCAACATATTGTAAGGGAAATTGAATAGTGATGAGTCAGGGTAATCGTAAAGGTGAAATGTGACGGGTATTTGGGACGAGGTTAACCATGGAGGGTATGTGTAAGATGGGCACGCCGTTTTTTTCCTCCTTTTTTCCCCTTCTATGATCCTTCTGTGGATTTACGTCGTTTGTTATTTACTCTTTTTGCTCCTACTTATGTTTGGCATGGTGTGGTAAACCATCACAATGTGTTGCTTTGTTATTTTATGTGGGTTAATTTATCTAAGAAATGGCATTCCTAATACTTCTTTTGTGTGAACTCAAAATTATAGATTTCTCCGATTGTTGTATTGTATCGACCTGTTTAGTCGTTTTGAGGCAGCAGATTTTATTTCTGGAAAAATTGGCTGAGTCGACGGACCCCACGACGAACCCCACGAATGAACCGTCATGGGCACACGGACCGTCGTGGGGGTCCCTCGTTCAAGCACTAAAATTTAGAATTTTGGGTTACTGCGATCGCCTCTCTGAACGTCACGACGGGGTGTCAGGACTACCGTCTCAGGCATGCGTGCCCGTCACAGACTTTACAAAAATCAAGTCGCTTGAGCTTTTGTTGACAGACCGCGGACGGCCCCGTCCCAGTCGTGACGTGACCGTCACAGGTTCCGTAAGCTCAAGTGGGTCGGAAATTCTGTTAGTTTTTAAAAGGGGCGTTTTGGACTTTTCACGCTTATAATTATTAAGTTATGGATTAATATTAATACTTCCAATTACGTGGGGGTGAACAGAGACACCTTAACATAAAAGTGGGTTATTTTATTCACCTCTGATACTTAATTATATACTAATTAGGGTGAACAGAAAGAGGGTTGGAATAAGAAAACACAGAAGAACAGAGAGAGGTAGACAATATCGATTGATAGTAAAGGAGGAACACACTTTGGGAAGTACTGTTGATCCGATTCTTCGGTGGAGGTAGGTTTAGGTTATGCTATTCGTATAAACTCTTAATAGCGGAAAAAATTGGGAAATATGTATTGGTTAGTAATTGAAACCCTTCTATATGCTTATTGTTTCCTGTATGAATGTGATTATATAAATTGTGATAAAAGAAGCATGATGAGGCATTGAAATCCTAAATCTTGAAAATCCTATCTGCCTTGTTAGATGAGATTGATGATGCCTTTGGTAATAAACTAAGGCTTGATGAACTAAAGGTGAGAGTAAGTGGAACGTGTGTCACGAACTGATACGTAGACTTAGGGATCGGGTTCACGAACCGACCACGTAGAATTAGGGGATCGGGTGCACGAACCGACACTTAGAATTAGAGGATGCGTGTGTCCCAAACCGACACGTAGAACTACGGATCGGTGTCACGAACCGACAACGTAGTATATTGAGCGGATTGTCACGTACCGCCACGAGAGAAATAAACATAATTACTCTGAAGATGTTAATATCTCATCTAATGAACTAATTCCCAAATGGGTATGGTAAAATTTGAGGCTTGAGTCCTCATGGGTGAACTTGGCGTGCTTATTAATGATTATAGAACTTGTTGTTGCTACATGCTGATTATTGTAGTTTGATTTTATTCTGGAAAAACTGCAGGGTTGACGGAGGCCACGACGGACCGTCACGGGCACGACGACCGTCGTGGAGGTGTCGTTTCAAAACCCAACCCCCCCCTTAGAAAATCTGAAATTGGGTACTAAAAACGACTCTCTGAACGTCTTGAACTGAGTGGCGACGGACCCGTCGCATGCTCGCCTGCCCGTCACAGGCCATCCCTTAAAAACGAGCTCGTAGCATGCGACGGACGCAGGACGGACCGTCTCAGTCGCGACGGCCCCTCACGTGCCTACTCAATCCAGTTCGGGGTCGGATTTCTTTACACGTTTTAAGTACGTTTTTGACTATCCTTCTTTAATTATAAATTAAGGGTTAATGTTAATAAGTCTAATTACTTGGGGGTTAAAAGAGGTACCTTAGTTAATTAGTGGGTTTATTATTGCCATCTTTCATTCTTAATATATACTAATTCGGTACAAGAAGAAGGGTTTTGATAAGAAAAATAGAAAGAAAAAGACAGAAAGACAAGAGCGGAGAACGAGTAGAGCGAGAGAGGAAAGGATGAGGACAACAAGAATTGAGGAATTTGCTTGCTTGATCACGATTCTGCGGTGGAGGTAGGTTATGGTTTTTTACACGCTTCGTAGTAACTCTTAAAGCATAGCGCATGATATGTGTTTGGATAATATTTAGTAAGTCTTCTATATGCTTAAGTGTGTGTATGCATGATTGCTCTTATATATATATGTATAGTGTTTTATAAGAAAACATGATGAAGCTATTGAATCCTTGAATCTTGAAGACACCCTAATCTACTTTGTAATATGAGGCTTGTATAAAAGAAGGCTTACATGAACGAAGGTAGTGAGATTAGGGGATCGGGTTCCACGTTCCGGTACCAGGATATAATCTGAATGATCGAGTGTCACGTTCCGACAACAGGATAAAATATGTAGGATCGGGTGCCACGTTCCGGTACCATGATAAAAATATGAGGATCGGAGTGTCACTTTCCGACACCAGGATATTATATGGATCGGTGCCACGTTCCGACACAGGATCGAATATGAGATCGGATGTCACGTTCCGACCCAGATAGTATAGGATCGGGTGCCACGTTCCGTTACAGGATCGAATGAGGAGCGTGAGTGTCACGTACCGACACTGAGAGTATAATATAATGAATCTTGAAAGATACTAATATACCATCTCAAAGAAACATGTTTCCCAAACTGTATGATGACTAGGGCGTGAGTCCTCATTGATTTGCTGGTGTTGTAACAAAGATTATGGTAATTGTAAATGCTGTCATGCTAAGGACATTATTAGTTAGATTTTTTTTTTATGATGTTACTTGATATATATTGTTTTCTTTTTTAGTTGGCCGATGATACCTACCAGTACTTGGGTTGTACTGACCCCTACTTATTATTTTCTCTATTGTTTTTTATTTGTGGAGTGCAGCAAAGTGAGTCATCTTCGATTCAACGTAGGTCAAGCCAGTCTTCGTCACACCGCTCTTCGGTGAGCTAGGCTTCTAGCTTGTACTGGATCTCCTTCCTCATGTCTTGATGCCTTGAAGTTTCGGGCCTAGACTAGCTGTATTTGTTTAGCTTCTTAGAATACTCTTAGTTTAAGTAAATTGAATCACAGATGTTCTTGTGGGTGAGGACTGTCCAGATTTTTGGGGAATTAAGAGATTGTTGATTTTAGAAGTTATTGGATTGTCTGTCTTTATGAGTTTGAAGTCTTTCCGCATTGCTTTATGTTGATATTAAATGAAATGATAAGGTTTAGATTGGGTTGGTTTCGCTCACATATGATGGTAATGTGGTGCCGGTCGCGGCTCGGTTGGGGGCGTGACATTATTAATGATGATTCTACTTGTGTTGCTACATGTTGAAGTATTGTAGTGATTTTATGATATTAATTGATATATCTGTTTTCTATTTGACCAGAGATGATACCTACTCAGTACTCGTGTTTGTACTGACCCCTACTTGTAATTGTTTTCTTTGTTATTTGTGGAGTGCAGCAAAGTACCATCATCTTCAACTCAACCGCAACTCTAGCTAGTCTCATCACGTCGGATCTCAGGGTGAGCTAATGCTTCTAGCTTGGACTGGATCATCTTCTTGGGGCACGTGGTTTCTAAGGATGGAGTGATTGCATGGCTTCTGTATATTTGATCCTGGATCCACATTTTCATATGTATCTTCCTCATTGCTAATGGTCTAATTTACATTGTGAATCTTGACATGCCTATTCGTGTTTCTATTCCGTGGGTGAGTCTGTGATAGTTGAAAAGGTATATAGGTTTTGTTGGTGACTTTTGTGGGGAGCAAAACTATGTAGATTGGTATCTTAGAAATGGTTGATTTGATGTAATTCTGGGTATGACTTGCTTTCTCCGAATTTTGCGATCTTAGATTGAATGCTAAATGTAACGTGGCCAAGCCTGGGATAGATCCATTAGTGTGGGAGGGTGACTACACTTCCACTCCGTTCGTATCATCTCCTTTCTTCGTGCTAAGAAAATGGTAGTAAAGGGTGTTAGCGTTCTTGGCACATCTCAAGGATGATACCCAAGTACATCATTGAGTCGGTTTCTGTCGTGAGTTTTTGGATGTGTTCCCTGCAGACTTCCTGGTATGCCACCGAAGGGATATTGACTTATTGATTGGACCGGGTACTCGCCCATTTCCATAACCCCCTTATAGAATGGCTCCGCGAGTTAGAGAGTTAAAAGCCCAACTTCAGAGATTGTTAGGAAAGGCTTATTAGACCAAGTGCCCCTTGGGGTGCTCCGGTTTTGTTTGTGAAGAAGAAAGTGGAGAGTTTCGGATGTGCAAGATACCGGCAAACTAATAAAGTAAAAGAGAACAGTATCCTCTTCCTCGCATTGATGATTGTTCGATCAGTTACAAGGTGTTGTGTCTTCTAAGATTGACTTGAGGTGGTTATCATCAATTGAAAATACGGGCAGAGATGTTCAAAGACTGCTTTTAGAACCAGGTATGGGCATTAGAATTTGGTAGATGTCCTTTGGCTAACGAATGCCCCTGTGTTCATGAGTTGATGAACGGGATTTTTAAGCCATATTGGATCTCTTGTGATCGTATTTATTGATGATATATGATATACTCAAGAGTAAGAAGGAACAGAGAGCATTTGAGAATTGTGTTGGAAATGTTGAGAGAGAAAAGCTTTATGCCAAATTCCAAGTGTGAGTTGGCTAGATTCAGTGTCCTTCTTGGGGCACGGGGTTTAAGGATGAGTGATGGTGGATCCTTCTAAATCGAAGTAGTGAAGAATTGGGTAAGACCTACTAATGTGTCGAAACAAGAGCTTTGTTGGTTAGCCAGTTACTACCGTCGATTTGTCAAGGGATTCTTTCTATTGCTCCCAATGACGAACTTGACTAAGCAAATGTCCATTGTATGGTCCGATGATGTGAGAAAGCTTTCAGAAGCTCAGACCTTGTGACTACCGCACCTATCCTTACCTTGCCAGTAGAGGTAAGAAACTTCATTGTTTATTGTTGCTCCTATCTGGTTTGGGTGCATGCTAATGCAAGAGAAAAGTGATTGCTTAGTTTAGGCAATTAAGGTGCATGAACAAATACCGACCCAGATTTGGAGTTGGAGCGGTAGTGTTGCATTAAAGCAATGGAGACACTATTATATGGGTTAAGTGTAGTCTATACGGATCATCGTAGCCTACATATGTCTTTACTTAGAAAGATTGAATTTGAGACAGAGGAGATGGATGGAACTACTGAAGGACTACGGATACCCTTGTATCACCGGAAGAAGCAATGTTGTGCAGAGCTTAAGAGAAAAGCGGGAAGCATGGGAGTTTAGCTCACTTGCAAGTCAGAGCATTGGCTAGAGAGGTCAGATCTGGCTAATGACTTATGAGATTAGAAGTAAATAGAAGGGAGGATTTTTGGCACTGTGGGGCGAGATCTTCTTTCTTGACAAGATCAAGGGGAAACAATTGATTAGAGAAACTAAGCGAATGGGATATGGTGTTGCGAGGAGAGGCCTAAAGAGGCAAATGGATGAGGAAGGGGTTTTGAGAATAAGGGAAGGGTATGTGTGCCCGTGTTGATATTTGACCACACAATCTTACAGAGGCTCATAGTTAGGATATTCTATACACCTGGTGCACAACCAAGATGTTCTGACCTAAAGCACACTTTTGGTGGAGTAGAATAAGCGCGACATTGTTGATTTTGTTGCCAAATGTCCAAATTGTCAGCAGTAAAGGATGAACACTAGAGGCCCGGAGGAAACACTTCAGGAANAATGGGGCTGGTTAGCTTCGGAAGTAGAGAAAGTGGCAAGAGGCCGCCGGTGGTAGAGGTTGTGGGAGGACGTCCTCTAGGGAAGAGGACGAGCACCTAGCTATCTGGTGCTAGGGCAGTGACTCCTTCCACCGACTGAGGAAGTATAAGGGAAGGGGAGGATGGGGAGAATGAAAAGTACAGAATGAAGGAAATGCCACCCCAACCTACCCCCAGAAATGATCAATTAGGTTCTTGCTTATCTTAGCGGGTTATTGATCAAGCAAACACCTCCAGTGTTTTCCGCGCCAGCACATCAGGTTTCGGAGGGTACAACATGCGCTACTATTGGCTCCCGCGCATGGAGCCTCATTGGAATAGGCACGTTTCCACGCCTGACTACTGGGCCTATAATGACAAATGATCAACATGAACTTTTCGTAAGTTCTGTGAATTGAAATCTCCAGTCTTCAAGGGTGCAGAATCTGAGGATGCTTACGATTTTCTGGTTGACTGTCATGAGCTACTACACAAGATGGGTATAGTAGAACGTTTGGTGTTGAGTTCGTTGAGCTACCAGTTTCAAAGGAACGCCAAAATGTGGTGGCGGTCACATGTTGTAGTGTCAACCAACAGAGGCACCCACTATGACTTGGGCCTCATTCTCTAGCTTGTTTATGGAGAAGTATATCCCCGGACTTTGAGGGATAGGAAAGAGGATGAGTTATTAAGCCTAGAGCAAGGTAGGATGTCGGTCAATGCATGAGGCTAAGTTTCGTGCACTATCCAGATTGCCACCCAACTTTATTCAGTCCACAAGAGCGGATTCGCCGTTTTGAAAGGGTTGAGATCAAGTTGCGAATTTCAGCTTTACAGGAAGGGCCCCAGCGAAATTTTTCAAGAGGTAGTGACTTCGTAGTAGAGGTGGAAGGAGTGAAGCCAGATGAATTCACCATGGCATCGACATCAAAGAGGTTTCGAAAGGGGGGTGAGTTTAATGGTTCTTACTTAGAGGACAGGGTTCCGGAGGTTACTCAGTTCGACCCATTCAGTCTTCACTACAGACTGTAGTTGGGGGGTCCACCTCAAACCGGTCAACATGTTCTCTTAGAGTGAGAGACCCATGCGTGAATCTAGAGAGTGTTTGGATGTGGGGAGACTGGACATATTAGGAGGAATTGTCCAAACAGAGTATATAGCCCCCAATAGCTAGAGTAGAGGTGGTCATGACAGAGGCCGTTATTCTGAGGGCGTGGTGGCCGAGGTAATGGTGGTCACCAAAACGGCCGGGGTGATGGGCAAACTGGAGCCACTACATCACAACATGGTAGGGGCAACGGACAAACAAACGAAAGGGCCCATTGTTATGCTTTCCCTGGAGATCTGGAGGCGGAGACATCTGATGCGTCATCACAGGTAATCTTCTGGTTTGTGATTGCAAGGCTTCTGTATTGTTTGATGCTGGATCCACATTTCTTATGTATCTTCCTCATTTGCTAATGGTCTAAATTTACATTGTGAATTACTTGATACGCCTATTCGTGTTTCTACTCCGGTGGGTGAGTCTGTGGTAGTTGAAAAGGTATATAGGTCTTGTTTGGTGAACTTTGTGGGGAGCAACACTTATGTAGATTTGGTTATCTTAGAAATGGTTGATTTTGATGTAATTCTGGGTATGACTTGGCTTTCTTTCTCCGCAATTTGCGATCTTGGATTGTAATGCTAAAACGGTGACGTTAGCCAAGCCTGGGACAGATCCGTTAGTGTGGGAGGGTGACTACACTTCCAATCCGGTGCGTATCATCTCCTCTTCTTGTGCTAAGAAAATGGTTAGTAAAGGGTGTTTAGCTTTCTTGGCACATCTCAAGGATGACGCTACAAGTACCTTCGATTGAGTCGGTTTCGGTGGTCCGTGAGTTTCTTGATGTGTTCCCTGCAGATCTTCCTGTATGCCACCAGATAGGGATATTGAATTCTGTATTGATCTTGAACCGGGTGTACTCGCCCCATTTCTATACCCCCTTATAGAATGGCTCCCGCGGAGTTAAGAGAGTTAAAAGCCCAACTTCAAGAGTTGTTGAGCAAAGGCTTCATTAGACCAAGTGCATCTCCTTGGGGTGCTCCGGTTTTGTTTGTGAAGAAGAAGGATGGGAGTTTTCGGATGTGCATAGACTACGGGCAGTTGAACAGGTGACCATAAAGAACAAGTATCCTCTTCCTCGCATTGATGACTTGTTCGATCAGTTACAAGGTGCTTGTGTCTTCTCTAAGATTGACTTGAGATCCGGTTATCATCAATTGAAAATACGGGCAACGTGTGCCAAAGACTGCTTTTAGAACCAGGTATGGGCATTACGAATTTGTAGTGATGTCTTTTGGTCTTACGAATGCCCCTGCTGCGTTCATGAGTTTGATGAACGGGATTTTTAAGCCATATTTGGATCTCTTTGTGATCATGTTTATTGATGATATACTGATATACTCTCAAGAGTAAGAAGGAACATAGGAGCATTTGAGAATGGTGTTGGAAATGTTTGAGGGAGAAAAAGCTTTATGCCAAATTCTCCAAGTGTGAGTTTTGGCTAGATTCAGTGTCCTTCTTGGGGCACGTGGTTTCCAAGATGGAGTGATGGTGGATCCTTCTAAGATCGAAGTAGTGAAGAATTGGGTAAGACCTACTAATGTGTCGGAAATAGGAGCTTTGTTGGGTTAGCTAGCTACTACTACCGTCGATTTGTCAAGGGATTCTTCTATTGCTTCCCAACTGACGAACTTGACTAAGCAAAATGTTCCATTTGTATGGTCGGATGAGTGCGAGGAAAGCTTTCAGAAGCTCAAGACTCTGTTGACTACCGCACCTATCCTTACCTTGCCAGTGGAGGGTAAGAACTTCATTGTTTATTGTGATGCCTCCTATTCTGGTTTGGGTGCATTACTAATGCAAGAGAAAAATGTGATTGCTTATGCTTCAGGCAATTAAAGGTGCATGAACGTAATTATCCGACCCATGATTTAGAGTTGGACTGGCAGGGTGTTTGCATTAAAGCAATGGAGACACTATTTATATAGGGTTAAGTGTGAGGTCTATACGGATCATCGTAGTCTACAATATGTCTTTACTCAGAGAGATTTGAATTTGAGACAGAGGAGATGGATGGAACTACTGAAGGACTACGACATCACTATTTTGTATCATCCGGGGAAGGCGAATGTTGTAGCGGATGCTTTAAGTAGAAAGGCGGGAAGCATGGGAAGTCTAGCTCACTTGCAAGCTTCTAGACGCCCATTGGCTAGAGAAGTTCAGATTCTGGCTAACGACCTTATGAGATTAGAAGTAAATGAGAAGGGAGGATTGTTGGCCAGTGTGGAGGCGAGATCTTCTTTTCTTGACAAGATCAAGGGGAAACAGTTTGATGACGAGAAACTAAGCCGAATTCGAGATAAGGTGTTGCGAGGAGAGGCTAAAGAAGCGATAATGGATGAGGAAGGTGTTTTGAGAATCAAGGGAAGGGTATGTGTACCCCGTGTTGATAATTTGATCCACACTATTCTTACAGAGGCTCATAGTTCCGGATATTCTATACACCCTGGTGCAACCAAGATGTACCGTGACCTAAGGCAACACTTTTGGTGGAGTAGAATGAAGTGTGATATTGTGGATTTTATTGCCAGATGTCCAAACTGTAAACAAGTAAAGTATGAACACCAAAGGCCCGGAGGAACACTTCAGAGAATGCCCATTCCGGAATGGAAATGGGAGAGAATTGCAATGGACTTCGTGGTTGGTCTTCCAAAGACATTGGGCAAGTTCGACTCCATTTGGGTGATTGTGGACAGATTAACTAAGTCTGCTCACTTTATTCCGGTTAAGGTGACTTACAATGCCGAGAAGTTAGCCAAGATATATATCTCAGAAATCGTTCGATTGCATGGGGTTCCACTATCCATCATATCAGATAGAGGTACGCAGTTTACTTCTAAGTTTTGGAGAACATTGCATGCGGAATTAGGTACTAGGTTGGACCTTAGTACTGCATTTCACCCTCAGACCGATGGTCAGTCTGAGCGAACGATTCAAGTGTTGGAGGATATGCTCCGTGCATGCGTGATAGAATTTGGTGGTCATTGGGATAACTTCTTACCCTTAGCGGAGTTTTCATACAATAATAGCTATCACTCGAGTATTGACATGGCTCCATTTGAAGCACTGTATGGTAGGAGATGTAGGTCCCCTATTGGTTGGTTTGATGCATTCGAGGTTAGGCCTTGGGGTACTGATCTTTTGAGGGATTCGATAGAGAAAGTGAAGTCCATTCAAGAAAAGCTTCTAGCGGCGCAAAGTAGGCAAAAAGAATATGCAGATCGAAAGGTTAGAGACTTAGAGTTCATGGAGGGTGAACAAGTCTTGTTGAAAGTTTCGCCAATGAAAGGGGTGATGCGGTTTGGTAAAAGAGGAAAGCTTAGTCCAAGGTATATTGGTCCATTTGAAGTTCTGAAGCGAGTAGGGGAGGTGGCTTATGAATTAGCTTGCCTCCAGCACTCTCCGAGTACACATCCGGTATTCCATGTGTCGATGTTGAAAAGATACCATGGGGATGGAAACTACATTATCCGTTGGGATTCAGTGTTGCTTGATGAGAATTTGTCTTATGAGGAAGATCCTGTTGCTATTTTAGATAGAGAAGTTCGCAAGTTGAGGTCAAGGGAGATTGCATCCATCAAGGTGCAATGGAAGAATCGTCCGGTTGAAGAAGCTAATTGGGAGAAGGAGGCAGATATGCAAGAAAGATACCTACATCTGTTTACAGACTCAGGTACTTCCTTTCACTCTTGTTTTTCTTCTCGTGATCGTTCGAGGACGAACGATGGGTAAATTGGTATCTATTGTAACGACCTGTTTAGTCGTTTTGAACAGCAGACTTTATTTCTGGGAAATTGGCTGAAATGACGGAACCCACGACGGACCGTCATGGGCACGACGGACCGTCGTGGAGGTCTCGTCCCATGACACTTAGAAATTCTGAAATTGGGTACTGAAAATCGACTCTCTGAACGCCACGACGAAATGGCAGGACGGACCGTCTCAAGCATGACGGCCCGTCACAAGACTTTTTACAAAAATCAGGTGTCTGACCCTTGCGACGGACAGCAGGACGGACCGTCGCAGGCACGACGGCCCGTCACGGGCTGCGTAATCCCAGGCGGGGTCGGATTTCTGATTAATTAATTTAAGGGGCGTTTTGGACTATTTCCTGCTTTAATTATAAAGTAATGGATTAATGTTAATAAGTCTAAATACTTGAAGGTTAAAAGAGGTAACCTTAAGTTAATTAGTGGATTATTAGTGCCATCTTTTAAAACTTAATTATATGATAATTAGGGTAAAAGAAAGAGGGTTTGAATAAGAAAAAGAAAAAGAACAGCAGAAAGAGAGGGGAATCGAGCAAGAGAGAGAGAAAACGAAGAGACAACAAGGATTTGAGGAATTTGCTTGCTTGATCACGAATCTTCGGTGGAGGTAGGTTATGGTTTTTACACTATTCGTAGTAAATTCTTAATAGCGAATGATATGTGTTGGTTAGTATTATAGACTCTTCTTTATGCTTAATTGCGTGTATATATGATTGTGATGAAACAAGCATGATTAAGCTATTGAATCCCAAATCTTGATAAAAACCTAATCTCTTGTTAATGATGATGCATTGATATAAAAGAAGGCTTGATGAACTAAAGTGATGAGATGATGATGCCTTGGTATAAAAGAAGGCTTGATGAATTAATAGAATGAGATTAGTGGATCGGAGTGTCACGTACCGACACATAGAATTAGTGGGACGGGTGTCACGAACCGACACGTAGATGTAGGGGATCGGAGTGTCACGTACGGACACATAGAATTAGTGGGACGGTGTCACGAACCGACACGTAGATGTAGGGGATCGAGAGTGTCACGTACCGACACATAGAATTAGTGGGACGGGTGTCACGAACCGACACGTAGATGTAGGGGATCGGAGTGTCACGTACCGAAACATAGAATTAGTGGGACGGTGTCACAACCGACACGTAGATGTAGGGGATCGGAGTGTCACGTACCGACACATTGAATTAGGGGATCAGAGTGTCACGTTCCGACACATAGTAGTAGAGGATCGGAGTGTCACGTACCGACACAAAGAGGAATAAAGATAATGAATCTGGAAAGATGATATATACTCAATCTAAAGAACATGTATCCAAACGAGTATGGTATGGAGGCTTGAGTCCTCACAGATGTGTTCGGTGATGCTATAAATGATGTTTGTACTTGTTGCTATCACATGTTAAGAATATTAGTTGATTTTATGATGTTATCTGAGATATATTGCTTTCTATTTTGAGTTGGCCGATGATATCTACTCAGTACTTGTGGTTGTACTGACCCCCTACTTTTATGTTTTAAACTTGTTTATTTGTGGAGTGCAGCAAACGTGCCGTCGTCTTCAACTCAACCACAATTCTAGCCAGTCTTCGTCACACCGGATCTTCAGGGTGAGCTAATGCGTCTAGCTTGGACTGGATCTCCTTCCTCATGTCTTGATGCCTTGAAGTTCCGGCATAGACTAGCTTTTGTTATTTTAGCTTTTTAGAATACTCTTAGTTTAGTAATTTGATCATAGATGTTCTTGTGGTGATGACTTCCAGATTTTGGGGATAATAATAGATGTTGAATTTTAGAAGTTATTGAATTGGTTTTTATTAATGAGTTTAAGTCTTCCGCATTACTTTCTATTGATATTACATTGAAATGTTAAGGTTTAGATTGGTTGGTTCGCTCACATAGGAGGGTAAGTGTGGGTGCCAGTCGCGATCCAATTTGGGTCGTGACACAAAACTTACTTGTCTTTGTAAATGCCCAAAAATGCAGAATATAACGTAAATTCTCCAACATAGCCAAAAAATTAAGAAATACAAATAAATAATACACAAAACATCTCAAAAAGATTTGGACTTGCACCAACGACGTTAGAATACCGTGATCAATAACAGAACAAACCTTTATTTCTTTTCTTAACTGCCCTAATATTACATAATTTCCCCAATATAAGAGAAAAATCAAGAGACACATGAAACAATACAAAAAACCTCAAAAAAGTCTCGACTTGCACTAGGGACATTAGAATATCGTGATGAATAACTAAACAAAACTTTACTTCTCTTTGTAACTTACCAAAAATACTGAAAATTACATAACTGTCCCAAAATGGCTGAAAAACCAAGAAACACACATCAAATAATACAAGAAAACACCTCCAAATTTTTTTGACTTACCCCAATGACCTTAGAATATCAACAGAATTAACATAACAAAACTTTTTTTCTTTTCGTAATTTCCTCAAAATTATCGAATATTACGTAAATACTCTGAAATGGCTAAAAAAATAATAAACACAAATAAACAATGCAAGAAAATACCGTTAACAAATTGTGATTTGCACTAATGACCTTAGAATATTGTGATGAATAACAGAACAAAACTTTACTTCTCTTCGTAACTTCTCTAAAATAGCCGAATATTAAGTAAATGGCCGAAAAATCAAGAAACACACATAAATAATACCAGAAAAGCCTCAGAAAATTTTTGATTAACACCAATTACCTTAGAAAATAACGACGAATAACAGAAGAAAACTTTACTTCTTTTCCTAACTGCCTGAAAATGGCTGAAAACACTACAAAAAATACCTCATAATTTTTTTGACTTGCACAATGACCTTAGAACATCGTGACGAATAAGAGAACAAAACTTAACATCATTTTCATAACTAGCCGAATATTGCGTAAATGCTGCAACATGACCAAAAAATCAAGAAACACATAAATAATATAGAAAATGTGTCAAAAGTTTTTGACTTGCACCAATGACCTTAGAATATCATGACAAATATCAAAAAAATAATTTACTTCTTTACAAAACTGCCCGAAAATGATCAAATTTTATGTAAATGCCCAAAATGACCAAAAAATTAAGAAACATTAAAACAATACAAAAAAGACCTTAAACTTTTTTGACTTGCACCAGTGACCTTAGAGAATCATAATGAATAATAGAACAAAACCTTACTTCTTTTCGTAATTGCCTGAAAATGGCTGAATATTACATAAATGCCCAACATTGGTCGAAAATTCAACAAACACACATCAACAATAAAAAATGCCTCAAAAAAAATTTCAAATTGCACCTACGAACTTAGAATATCATGACGAATGACCGAGCAAAACTTAACTTCTTTTTGTAACAGCCTGAAAAACGGCTGAATATTACGTAAATGCCCAAAAATAATGAAAAATCAAGAAACAAACATAGGTAATACAAAAAACTCATAAAAAAAATTTGATTTCTACCAATGACCTTAGAATATCGTGATGACTAAGAGAATAAAGCTTTACTTTTTTTCGTAAATGCTCGAAAATGGTTGAGTATTACTCAAATCCCTCAAAATGACCGAATAATCAAGAAACACACATAAAAAATACAAAAAATGCTTCAAAAAATTTGACATGCAATAACGACACTAGAATACGATGACAAATAACGGAACATTACTTCTTTCCGTAACAACTTGAAAATGATCGAATATAACATAAATGCCCCCCAAAAGGTTGAAAAATCAAGAAATGCACATAGGCAACACAAAAAACACATAAAATTTTGAACTTGCACTAATGACCTTAGAATATCGTGAAGAATAATAGAAAAAATCATACTTGTTGTTGCAACAAGCAAAAAATGACCAAAAAATCAAGAAACACACATAAAAAATACAAAAAACATCTCAAAAGAATTTCAACCTGCACAAATAAACACAAAATTTCATTACTAATAACAGAACAAAACTTCACTTTTTTCATAACTTATGCTTCAAAATTGGCGAAAATCAAGAAACACATAAACAATGCAAATAACTCCTCAAAACGATTTTCACTTGCACCAATGGACTTAGAATATCATGACAAAAAATATAGCAAAACATTACTTCTATTCAGAACTACTCGAGAAATGGTCTAATATAACGTAAACGTCCTAAAATGGCCGAAAATTAAGCACACATAAATAATACATAAAATACCTCCAAACAATATTGAGTTACATCAGTGAACTATGAATATCGTGAAGAATAGTATAATAACTTTACTTCTTTTCGTAAATGACACAACATGACAAAATGTTACGTAAATGCCCCAAAATGGCCAAAAATCAGGAAACACATATCAACAATAAAAAAACGTCTCAGAAAAATTTTGACTTGCACCAATGACATTAGAATTTTATGAAGAATAAAAGTACAAAACTTTATTTTTATGTAACGACCCAAAAATGACAAATTATTACGTAGACGCCCCTAAAATAGCCAAAACAAATCAAGAAACACATACAAACAACACAAAAAATGCCTTAATAAAAAATCAACTTGCACAAATGATCTTAGAATATCGTGATAAATAGCACAACAGAACATTACTTCTTTTCGCAACTACCAAAAGAGACCGAATATTACGTAAACACCCCAAAATGAACAAAAAATCAAGAAACACACATAAACTTTAAGAAAAGCACCTCAAAGATATTTTGACTTGCACAAATGACGTTAGAATATCGTGATGAATAACATAACAAAACTTTATTTCTTTTCGTAACATCTAACAATGGCTGAATATTAAGTACATGTCAGAAAACGACTGAAATATCAAGAAACAACATAAACAATATCAAAAAACGCTTAAAAATATTTTGAATTGAACTAATAATATTAGAATATCATGAAGAAATACTTAACAAAAATTTACTTCTTTTAATAACTTATTGAAAATGGTCGAAATTAGGCAAATGCCCAAAATGGCCAAAAAATCAAGAAACACACAAAAACAATACAAAAAATGCCTCAAAATTTTTTGGCTTGTACCAATGAACTTAGAATATCGTGACGAATAAAACAAAAAAACTTTACTTCAGTAACCATCAAAAAAAGACTGGATATTAAATAAATGCGCTAATATGGCCAAAAAATAAAGAAACACACATAAATAATACAAAAAAATTCCTCAAATTTTTTGGACTTGCACCAATGACCTTAGAATTTCTTTGCGAATAACATAACAAGAGTTTTCTCTTCGTAACTGGTTGAGAATGGCAGACTATTACGTAAATGTTGTAAAATGGCTGAAAAATCAAGACAGACACATAAACAATGCAAAAGTCGCCAAAAGAATAATTCAACTTGCACCAATGACCTTATAATATAAAGAAAATAACAAAATAAATCTTTACTTCTTTTGGTAACTGCCCGAAAATGACCGAATATTACGTAAATGGCCAAAAAATCCCTAAACAATGTAATACAAATACAATACAAAATTTAACTTCTTTTCGTAACTTACCAAATATTACGCCGATGTTGAAAAATCAAGAATCACACATATACAATACAAAAATGCTTCAAAAAATTTTGAGTTGCACCAATGACCTTAAAAAATGGTCACATATAAGAGAAGAAACCTTTACTTAACTTCCAGAAAATGGTTAAAAACTACGTAAATGTCCCAAAATGGCGGAAAAAAATCAAGAAACACACATAAACAATACAAAAAACACCTCAAAATTGTTTCACTTGCACCAATGACCTTAAATATCATTACGAATAACACAACACAACTTTACTTCTTTCTGTAACATCCTTAAAATTGTTCAATATTATATAAATGCCCCCAAAATGGCCGAAGAATCAATAATTACACATAAACAATACAAAAAAACGCCTCAAAAAAATTTCAACTTGAACCAATGACCTTAGAATATTGTGACACATAACAGAACAAAACTTTATTTCTTTTCTTAGCTGTCCAAAAATGGCCAAATATTACGTAAAGTCTTCGAAATGACAAAAAAAAATCCAGAAATACACATAAACAATACAAAAAACACCTCAACAAAATTTTAATTTGCACCAGTGATTTGTTGTCAGATCGGGGGAGTACCCCTCAGACGTAACCGGCGTCTTCCTTGGAGAGATCTAAGATTATCCTTGTAGCATTCATCATTACATTCATAGGTTAAAAGTGTGGAAAATTAAAACTTATTCCATCTACATCTACTTCATGAGGCATACTTAAACCTCTCGCTTACACATAATATAAATTCATAACGATTATACATAGATCCCTCATATAAGAATATTACATAGTCTTCTACTTTTATTGCATATATATATATATAAGATACATAATATAGTCTTAAAAGGGACGTCTCATATTAAACCATTCAAACAGAATCGAACAATATGGGCATGAGCCCTTAGACAATGTATAACTGCCACTTACGACTTACAACAATATTTTGAAACAAGTAAAATGAAATGATCGTCTTTAGACTATAACAAAGAAACATAGCTAGAGTAAGAAAAAGGCATCATCCTCGGACTTGAGGACATATCCACACTTCGAGAATTGTTCCAAGCCTTCCTTTCAAATGGAAACAATCTCCTGAATGATCGATACCTAAAATGTTGGGGAAAAAGAGAGAAATGGGGTTAGCACATCACTAGTACTAAGTATGAAATCATATGCACAAACAATATAGAAATCATGCCAAAAGGGACATTTTATAAAAGCATGCTAAGTTACTTTAAAAATACATTATGCACCACACAAGAAAATATACATTATGCACCACACAAGAACACATATAAGCCAAGAATCATCTCTCTCTCAATGATACAAGCATATTAAACACAAGACCAACCTACTTAAATTAAGCCAAGTCAACATGTGTATAGCATAATAGAACTCATAATCAATACAACTCTACCATCATAGTATAACCACAAAACATATTCATGAGTATATAACATTGCAACATAAGTAAAGACCCTTATCCATAACCCTTCACAAAGTCTACTAGTGCAATGGTTAAATAAAGCCCTATAAACTCACTCAAATAAGAAAACTAGTCAAAGGATTATGAATATGTACATATCATATCATAATAGGTATTCCTCCTCACATTTAGCAATATGGACCATTAGCATGAAGAATCAACATAAGCATAACATATAAGGACATCTTTCTAAGACTTCCCTAAAGTCTAACTAGTGCAATGTATAGGTAGAGTTCCATAGCCCTACCTAGACTAAGTCAAATCCCTTAGGTCATCCTACTTAGAATTCACTTTATTATTCCATTTAAATTTTGGGAACATCTTGCCTTTAAATGACATTGACCACTTGAGATAATGTTGAATCCGGTGTCATGGAACCCTACACCGAAAGAAGGTAGATTACTTGCCAAGGTAGTACCGAAATATAAACATAACATCTATGTGGATCCACTATCTAGTATTCCGACAACATAGTTCAAGAACTAGAAGATGTGTTTGGGACCCTCTTTATTCTACATGCATTTTATTCTCCAATCTCATTGGTACAATATTGATCCTACCTTTGCGATGTGGGAAGGGACACTCCTCACTACTAGTTTACTCGGTGCTAAACTAGAGTCCTTTTTAAAATGTCTTACATTGATTATCATAACGTACTTTAGGTCATAGGGTCCATCCCTTATATATTCATATTCATTATATCAATAGGAATTGCATGAGTAGGTATTTCAATACAATTCATACATGTGATGTTAGCACATTTACATCACCATATCATAATAAGTCACATCGTTAATTGATCACCAATCTTATATCATCATATCCTAGACAAAAATTCACAAGCCATAAATCAAGAAATTTTAATTAAACATCATACCAACCCTAATAAATCTTATCATAAGGTGTTGTTCTATAAAACGTCATCACTAAACACAAGTAATCATAATTGAAGTGAAGGTTTCAGATCACAAGACTTACCCCATCTCCTTCACAAGACATCATCTAAGGTTTTACCATAAACCATCCAATTAACCTCGAAAATGGGTGTAATATCATAATACAATAGTAATTAATACAATAATGAAGTCAATTAAACTTAACAAATCTGATAAAGAACATGAACTCCAAGAGAGCTACAAGAACTGATGTAGTTAGGGGAAAATGTTTAGGATTTTTTAAAAAAAGAAATGGGTAATGGATTTTAATGGGTCGGGTGGATCCGGGTGGATAGGGTGGTTTAGGTCAAACTAATTATATTTTAATTAATTAAATTTCTAACCAATTACAACATGCCACGTAATAAATAAAATAATTAAATATATTGACTAAGTAGTCTGTTAAAGGTTAACCCCAAGTGTATTTTAAGGCCAAAAGATAAACGAGGGGTATTTTTGTACAAATTCTAATAATATAAGGGTATTTTAGACCCTTCTCCGGTTTTGAAAATAATGTACATTTTGTTCTGTTATTCATCACGATATTTAAAGGTAATTGGTGCTAGTAAAAAAATTTGATTTATTTTTTACTGGTTATGTGTGTTTCTTGATTTTTTTTTACTATTTAGGGGCGTAATATTTGAGAATTTTTTGGGAAGTTACGAAACGATGTAAATTTATGTTTTGTCATTCGTGACGATATTCTAATTGCATTAGTGCGAGTTGAAAATTTTTTGCGGTGTTTTTTTTTTTTGTATTATTTATGTGTGTTTCTCTATTTTTCAGTCATTTTTGGGCACTTACGTAATGTTCGACCATTTTCGGACAGTAATGATATGAAGTGAAGTTTTGTTCTGTTACTCGTTCCATTATTCAAAGGTCATCGGTGCTAGTAAGAATTTGTAAAGGTTTTTATACTATTTAGATGTGTTTTTTGATTTTTTTTCATGCATTTTTGAGCATTCTAGTAATATTCCGTTATTTTTGGAAGTTATGCAAAAAAGTAAAGTTTTGTTCTTTTTTTTGTCACGATATTCTAGGGTCATGGGTCAAGTCATCATTTTATTATGGCGCTTTTTTATTGTTTAAGTGTGTTTCTTTATTTTTCGGTCATTTTCGGGCTGTTACAAAAAGCAGTAAAGTTTTGTTATGTTATTCATCACAGTATTCTTAGGTTATTGGTTCAAATCAAAAAAGAATTAAGGCGTTTTTTCGTACTTTTATGTATCTTTCTAGATTTTTCGGGCATTTACATAATATTCGGTCATTTCCAAGGAGTTACGAGAAGAAGGTACGTTTTGTTCTATTATTCGTCACAATATTCTAACTTCATTAGTGCAAGTCAAATATTTTTTGAGACTTATTTTTTGTATAAATTATGTGTATTTCTTTATTTTTCGGCCATTTTGAGGAATTCAGGTATAACGTCAATTTTCGGGCAGCTATAAAAATAAGTAAAGTCTTGTTCTAGTATTCGTCATGATAACTAAAGTCATTGGTGCAAGTAAAAAAAATTTGAGGCATTTTTGTACTGTTTATGTCTATTTCTTGAATTTTCATCCATTTTAAGACATTTACGTAATATTCAGACATTTTCTGGTAGTCACAAAAAAAATGTGAAGTTCTGTTCTGTTATTTGTCATGATATTTTAAGATCATTGGTGAAAGTCAAAAAATTTTGAGGCTTTTATTGTACTGTTTATGTGTGTTCCTTTATTTTTTGGTCATTTTGGGCATTTATGTAATATTCAGCCATTTTCTGGGCGGTTACAAAAAGAAGTAAAGTTTTGTTATGTTAGTGTCACAATATTATAAGGTTATTGGTGCTAGTTGAATTTCTTGAGCCGTTTTACATATTATGTATGTGTATTCTTGATCTTTTGGCCATTTAGGGGGATTTACGTAATATTTGGCCATTTTAAAATAGTTAAAAAAAGAAGGTTTCTTCTATTAGTCATCATGATATTCTAAGGTTGTCCATGCAAGGCGTAATTTTGTTGAGGTATTTTATGATTTATATCTGTTTTTTGATTTTTTTTGACTTTTTAGGGGATTTACGTAATATTCGGCCATTTTTGAGGAGTTATAAAAAGAAGTAGAGTATTTTTATGGTATCTGTCACAATATTCTAAGGTCATTCGTGCAAGTCAAAAATTTAGTGAGGTGATTTTTGTAATGTATATGTGTGTTTCTTGATTTTGGGCCATATTAGGGTATTTAGGTAATATTCAGTTATTTTCAAGCAGTTACAAAAAGATGCAGTTTTTTTTAGTAATTCGTCACGATATTCTAAGGTCGTTTGTGCAACTT
Source organism: Solanum habrochaites (assembly GCA_027704765.1). Lineage (NCBI taxonomy): Eukaryota > Viridiplantae > Streptophyta > Magnoliopsida > Solanales > Solanaceae > Solanum > Solanum habrochaites. Next base: position 471,856 of record JAKWJA010002490.1, on the reverse strand, counting down.
GAAATTTTTATGTGACCTTTTTTGTATTGTTAATGTGTTTTTTATTATTCGGTCATTTTAGGCATTGACGTAATATTCAGTGAGTTACAAAAAGAAGTAAGGTTGCGTTCTCTTATTCGTCAAGATATTCTAAAGTCATTGATGCATGTCAAATTTTTGGGGCGTTTTTGTACTGTTTATGCTTGTTTATTGATATTTCGGCTATTTTGGGGGCATTTACGCAATATTTGGCTAGTTTTGGCAGTTATAAAAAGAAGTAAAGTTTTGTATTATTATTCGCCTTTTTATTCTAAAGTCATTGGTTCAAGTCATAAAATTTTGGGGCGTTTTGTATTGTTTATGTGTGTTTCATGATTTTTCAGCCATTTTGGGGCATTTACGTAATATTCTGCCATATTCAGCAGTTACGAATAACAGGCATAGAAATTGTAATGTGGCAATATAGCACAGTCTTCTTCATTTGCTCCACCAGACAGGGCTGCACCTAGAGGAGCTATATCCGGGTACTGGCAGAGGAAGAAACCGCCTCTATGTTATCACCTGACGCCAAGAGCAAGAGGATTCTCCAGATGTTGTTACTAGTATGATCCAAGTCTTTCAATTTAATGTATATGTTTATCTAGACTAAAGATCAAGTTTATCCTTTGTAACTCTGTGTGTTGCGATGAATTTTAATATTCCTTTGGAGAATCTTTGTGAATCCTTAAGCGTTTCTACACATGTTTGTGAGTCTATTCTAGCATAGAGTCTATTGTGATAGTCCTATTTTCGTCAATCACAAGATTTTGATGGTTGATTTAGTCTAGTTAGACATGGTAGATTTCGATGTCATTCTTGGTATGGACCGACTTCATGCTTGTTATGCCGCAGTTGATTGTAGAACTCAAATTGTCTAGTTTTAATTTCCAAATGAGCTAGTCTTAGAGTGGAAAAGAGTTAGTCAATGCCTAAGGGTCATTTTATTTCGTACTTAAGGCAAGGAAGTTAGTTTTTAAGGGATGAGATTGTCACTTAGTTCGATTTAATGACTATAATGTTAAGATACATCCTATTAAGTTAGATTCAGTAGTAAACGAGTTTCTAGAATTCTTTTCAGATTATATACTCGAAGTCACTCCTGAGAGAGAGATAGACTTCGACATATATATTCTTCCAGATACTCCTCCTATATCTATTCCATCATATAGGATGGCAACAACAGAGTTTAAGAGCTTAAAGAGTAGTTGGAAGACCCCTAGAGAAATCTTTTATTCGACCAAACATCTCACCTTAGGGCGCTCTAGTCTTATTTGTGAGAACGAAGGATGGTTCCCTTAGTATGTGTATAGATTATTATAAGTTTAACAATGTTACCATCAAGAATAAGTATCATCTTCCAAGGATTGATGATCTTTTCGATCAAATTCGGGATGCCTCATTTTTCTCTAAGATAGACCTTAGATCAGGCTACCATCATTTAAGAGTGACAGAATGAGATATTTCAAAGACAACATTGAAGACCCATTATTGTCATTATGTGTTTTTGTTATGCCCTTTGGTTTGATCAATGCGCCGTCGATATTAATGGACCTTATGAATAGAGTATTCAAACCTTATTTAGATATATTTGTTATCGTATTCATTGATGACATACTAATCTATTCGAGGAATGAGGAAGCTCATGCTAGCCATATCAATATAATTCAATAACTTCTAAAGAAAAGGGGTTTTATGCTAAGTTCTCTAAATGTGAATTTTGGCTCAAGTTTGTGGTGTTCTTGGGACACATAGTTTCCGGTAATGGAATTAGAGTTGATACCTAAAAGAGAAAGGCAATGCAAAATTGGCCTAGGCCCATATCTCTAACCGATATAGGGAGTTTCTTATGTTTGGATGGATATTAAATCTCTAACCTATATTAGAAGTTTCTTGGAGTTGGCTGGATACTATAGAAGGTTCATAGAGGGGTTCTCATCCTTTCGTCTCCTTTGACCAAGTTAACCCAGAAAATAGTAAAGTTTCAATGGTCTGAAGCTTGTGAGAAAAGCTTTTAGGAAATGAAAAAGAGATTTACTACTGCCCTAGATTTGACCTTACAAGAAGGTACTCAAGGTTTTATGGTGTATTGTTATGCATCTACAGTTTGTTTTGGTGGTGTATTAATGCAAAATGGCAAAGTTATAGCGTATGCCTCCAAAAAGTTGAAAGTTGATAAGAAGATTTACCTAACCCATGACATAGAGTTGGCTGCTATAGTATTTGATTTGAAGATATGGTGTCATTATTTTTACGGAAAAGGGTCTAAAATACCCTCAAAGTATTGGAAATGGTACAAAATTACCCTCCATCCACCTATTGGTTCCAAAATATCCTTGCCACCCACTTATTGGGTCCAAAATACCTTTGTCATCCACCTTTTGGTTCAAAATTGACCATTTATTTTACAGTTTTATATTTAAACTATTTAAATATTTTTTTAAATATGTGGCGCTCAACTATTTCTTATAATTTAACTTATAAGTATAATTTATAAATCAATCCACTATCCATCCATTACTAATTAAACCCTCCAAATTAATAAATCACTCACATTATTAATGCAACAATAGAAAAGCTACTGCCAATTGAGTGTTTTAAAAAATTTGAGACGAAAATATCTATAGAAGTTAATTATCATATATTCAAGTGTCTAAATAAAAATTACCGATAAACTTAAAAGTCTGACTATGTTCATCTTAATTATTCTTACATCCCAATTATGTGATGTTACTTCATAGGTAACTTTTTTTCAAAATAATATATTAAAAGTTTTAAAACAAATCATAAATTTCTAATTCAATCTTGAATGAGAATCAAATTGAAAGTGTTCTCCTAAATAAGCGGCTCAACGTAAATTTAGTTGGGGATTCGATTCGGACTCGAATAATTTTGGATGTCATTTTCATTAATCTATAATTTCATCGTGTTTTAGTAGTGTTTATGACGATTTTGTTGATTTATAGTTGGATTATTAATTGGGGGGGTTTTAGTTAGTAATGGGTAGTGGGTAGTGAGTTGGTTTATAAATAATACAAATAAATTAAATTATAACCAATAGTTGAACATCAAGTATTTTAAAAATATTTAAATAGTTTAAATTTAAAATCATTAAATAAGTGATCAATTTTGAACTCAAAGGTGGTTGACAAGAGTATTTTGGAGCCAATAGGTGGATGAAAAGGGCATTTTGGAGGCAATAAGTGGATGAAGGATAATTTTGTACCATTTTCAATACTTTAAGGGTATTTTAGACCCTTTTCCGTTATTTGTATGGTGTTTATGTTGATATATTCAATTATCAAAAGATCATTCAATATGTGTTTACTCAAAAAAAGCTTAATGTCAGACAAAGGAGCTGGTTAGAACTACTCAAGGATTATGATAGACTTCGGTATAAGTATTCTTATAAATACTATTCTCATTCATTTCATCTCCTTTGAAAAAATTGACTCAGAAAATAGTAAAGTTTCAATTTTCATAAGTTTGTGAGAAAAGCTTTCAGGAATTGAAAAAGAGGTTGACTACTGCCCAGTTTTTACCTTACAAAAGGTACTCAAGGTTTTGTGGTGTATTGTGATGCATCTAAGGTTAGTTTGGGTTGTGTATTAATGTAGAATGAAAAAGTTATAACTTATGCCTCTAGACAATTAGAAGTTCATAAGAAGAATTACCCTACCAATGATTTAGAAATGGCTGTTGTAGTATTTGGTTTGAAGAGATGTGACATTTTTTGAATGGTGTTCATGTTAATGTATTCACTCATCACAAGAGCCTTCAGTATGTGTTTACTGAAAAACAACCTAATCTAAGAAAAACGAGGTGGTTATAACTACTCAAGAGTTATAACATGAGTATTATGTATCACCTAGGTGAGGCTAACATTGTGTTGATGCCTTGATCAGGTTGTCTATGGGTAGTACCACCCATGTTGAGGAAGAAAGAGAGAGTTGGCAAAAAATGTGCATAGACTATCACACCTACGAGTCCTAATAATAGATTCCACAGAAGGCAGTGATGATGAATGGGGCTAAATCATCATTAGTATCCTAAGTGAAATATAAGAAAGACCAAGATCAAAGTTTTTCTTGAATTGAAGGCAACTATTCACAAGCAAAAAGTATTATCTTCTGAACAAGGGCGACATGGTGTATTGAGCTATCAAAGTAATTTGTGTATGCTAATGGTGGATTTACTGAAAGAGAGTATCATAGAGAAAGCTCATAGCTCCAGAAATTCCATACATTTGGTTACACAACGATGTATCATGACGTGAGAGAGGTGTATTAGTGGAATAGTATGAAGAAAGACAATGCAGAAGTTGTTGCTAAGTGTCCATATTGCCAACAAGTTAAAGTAGAGCACCAATGGATTAGTGATTTAGCTCAGAATATGGAAATTCTTTAATGGAAGTGGGAGATAATTAATATTTATTTCACCACAAACATGATTTTATTTGGTTAATTATAGATCGCATGACCAAATCAACACACTTTTTTGAGATAAAGACTACCCATTCGGCAGAAGATTTTGATAAGTTGTATCTTAAACAAGTACTTAGACTTCATGGGGTTCTAGTCTCCATTATTTCAGATAGAGGTGCACAACTTACTGCACAATTTTGGTAGTCATTCCTAAAAGTCTTAGGTTCAAAAGTGAACTTAAGTATTGTTTTTCATCCTCAAATAGATGGTCAAGAAAAGCGCACTACTTAGACCTGAGAGGATATATTAAGGTCTTGTGTGATTGATTTCAAAGGGAATTTGGATGATCACTTACCTTCCATCGAGTTTGCTTACAAAAATAGTTACCACTTTAGCATCCAAATGGCTCCTTATGAATCTCTTTATGGAAGAAGAGGGAGATCTCCCATTGGATGGTTTGAAGTTTGTGAAGGAGGGATGACAGGTACGAATTCAGCTGATCAAGCTATGGAGAGTAATTCAAGAGATGTAGAAAATGGTTTATAATCGACATAAATCCTACACTGTTGTTAGGAGAAGGGAGTTAGACTTTGAAGAAGATGATTGGGTATATATTAAAGTTTCACCGATAAAGAGTTTCATGAGATTTAGTAAGAAGGGGAAGCTTAGTCCTCGGTATATTGGACCTTATCAAATAGACAAGAGGATTGGCAAAGTAGCTTATGAATTTGAGCTACCACAAGAATTAGTAGCAATTCATCCGGTATGTCACATCTCTATGTTGAAGAATTGCATGGGGTTGATCATACCAACCGATATTAGTGGGATGAAGGATAGTTTATCTTATGAAGAGATTCCTGTTCAGATTCTAGATCGCCAAGTTTACAATTTGAGATCAAAAGAGGTAGCATCAGTTAGAGTCCTTGGAGTAACCAATTTATTGAGTAACCTAATTGGGAAACTGAAGATGATATTAAGAAGAGATATCCATATCTCTTCGAATCTGGTAAAGTTATTAATTAAGGTACTTATCCTTTCTTGGTATTTATTTATAAGTTGGTATGTTGTTTTGCATTTTCTTATTGGGATTTGAACTGAATGTTTGATATTACAGCCTTAGCCTAGTATGAGTAATCTCACTCGAGGAAGAATGTTCCCAAGGGAGAAATTTTCTAAATCTCACAATTTGAAATAACTAAGAAGAAGCTTAGAATTGGAAATAGTCATTTTTCGAAATAATGAAAATCTAGAAAATTTTGTTTAGTTAGGAAAAACTGAGTTTGGTCCACTTCACACAACCATAACTCCTTTCTCAATATGATTTAGGTGTAATTCAAGATATGCTAGGAAATCTATTGGAATAATATTTCCAACATCGCTGAGTTTGCGTGATTCCTAGTTCATATGAATGAGTTATGCCCTTTTAAATTTGGGTTGTTCGAATGAGGAAAGTCCAATCCGGATTTTGAAGGGTAACTTTGTCTTTTCCTTACCCAATTAGTTAATTTGTTTTTAGGACTTTATAAAAGTTTAAATTAATGCTAGGGTCTGGAAAAAAGATAAAATATGAGAAAGGAGAAGAGAAATCAAGAGTCGTCAAAACATTCGAGTTTTGCTTGTGGATTTCGCCAAGGGTTTAATCCTACTAGGCATGTGAGATTACATAGAGTTGGGGTAGTTCAATCAGGCACCAATCATGATTCGATTAAGCGAAATGTGTTTTATTTGAAAGTGAATCCTTTGACTTATTGATGAAACCTTGATATTCAAAGAGCCTTACGCTAGTTTTCATAGATTAGTAATCGCATTCTAAATGAAGCAAGAGAGAGAACTTTTGATTTCAAATTACAGAGGGAAGTATGTTTTTAAAATTTAGAGTTAGTATCCTATTTTTGGAGTAGTATTAAGTACCGATATGAGGGAGAGTTCAGATAACTCAAAGCCCCCATAAATCATGTAACCACCATGGGTAGAAAAGAGTCATACTTTATAGACGATTCCTTAGTTATTTATAGAATAGACTAGTGTATAAACTTAGTAGTTTAGGTTTTTTGCCCTCGACAAGGTATAGGATGACCCCGACAGTGTGAGGCAACATGCTATATCATCACAACAGCTCTTATGTGATGGTTGTCGGTTATAGATACTCCAACACAACTAATTTTATTATTATATACACATTTTATGGTATTTTTACTATCATTTTCAGAGTTATAGTACATAGAGTTGATATCATGTCTCAAACCACTTTTCTTTATATTGCACTTGTTTTAGACTTCTTTATATTGAAATGAGTTCAGTTATGTTGAGTTGAGTTGAGCAAGGTAAGTTTTTCATATTCTTTTCAAGCTTATGTTGTCTTTAACATTCCAACTTGTATACACACACATTCAATGTACTAATGTAATTTGCCTACATCATCTTATGATGCAGACGCAGTAACAAGGACAATCACCCAACGCCTCGTTGATCTAGTTTCGCACTAATAGTTAGTTGGTAATCATTCTTGCATTCCAAAGGACTTCTTTTACTTTGCTTTCAGTATTTTATTGTTTGAATGATCAATGGTATTTTCCCGACATTTCTCTTTGTTTTAGGGGCTTCATATACAGTTAACAATTAGTTGTCTTTACATTATCCTTTCATTTGTTAATACTTGAGTTGCCATTTTGTCCAAGTTGAATATTTGACGTTTAAATGTTCTAAGTGAACAACTGAGAAGAGATGTATTAAATCTTTGTATTTATGCTATTAAGTTTTCCGCTGAGTAAGTAAACCAGGCAAAGGGTTTGCTTTGGGCCAGTAATGGTTCTCTAGTGTCAAACACGTCCAGGGTGTAGGCTCGAGGCATGACAAATGTAACACTCCAAAAGTTTATAACCTAATATAGAGCCTCACATGAATGTATAAGGCCTATAACACTGTTTTGTGGTCAATAATAGTGTATAAAAGTTATTTAGGAAGTTTTAGATTCAAAACGTCAAGGAACACCCATGACATTCAGAGACTAGTGTAAAAGGTGCTAGTTTGCCTTAGCCTATTTGACAAGGTTTTAAGAGTCGTAAATTGATGAAATTTGGTAATAAGGTGTTTACACGTATTAGAGTAGGTTTAAGGTCGAAACGTCTGGGTACGAATTTCCAAAGACCACTCAAAGGGTACTTGAGGTGGACCCTTCCATTTTGACAAAAAATCTGTGATGGACAGTGTCTACCAATGAAGGCAGACGACAGGGCATGTACTAAACGACAAGGCATCTATTGCCTCCATCGATGGTCACTTAAATTTTTTTCATAAAGTTCATTTGGTAACTCTCTGACCAAAATGACGGTTGCACAGGATGGAGGGGGCTCTTTGCCATCGACTGACCTACGGCCCTAGGTTAGGCCCGTGTTTGTTGTCTAGCTTTGAGTTGCTTCATATTATTAAGTTAGTTAGTTAGTGAGTTAACTAGTGATTAGGGTTGTTTAATTAGGTTAGTTAATTAAATATATAACCTACCCTAAGTCTAAAACCTCACTTAGCACCTCTCAATTCTCAAACCCAAATTTCTCTTCCTTTTCCCTACTTTTTCTCTCCCAAAGAAGAACACAATTGAATGGCTAGGTCAAGGTCATTAGGGAAGCAAGAAGGGTACTTTTCTCCATCAAGATTCGACAATTAAAAAGTTATGGAATCCTTTCACCTTTAGGATTCCATTCCCCAAAGGGTTCTTCAAAAATTGATTTCAAAAAGACGAGTTTCATGTGGGTTTCTTTCTAATATGATTTCGGTCTTATAAATTGTATTGCCTATGGTTTCTTTGGATTAATATTCTTAATTATGATTTATTATGATTCCATTATGCCAGTTCTTGATGAAATAACCTAGTAGGTAAAGTAGATCATGAAATCGACCAATGTCCATAACCCTAAGTTATGAATTAGTTGATGTGTAGTGATTCAGTTAAATTTATTATTGTATTACAACTGCGTAATGATATTACACCAATTTTTGGGTTGAATTTGATGGTTGATGTTAAAACCTTGAATGATGGCTTGTGAAGGAGATGGGGTAAGTGTTGTGATCTAAAACCTTTACTTAAATTATGATTACTTCTGTTTAGTAATAAAGTTCTATTCAAGCACACCTAATGATAAGATTGAGTAGGGTTGGTATGATGTTGAATCGAAATGTCTTGATTTATGTCATTTGAGTTGTTGGCTAGATGTGATGATATAATATTTTTGATTAATTGCCTATGTGTCTTATTATGATATGGTGATACATGTGAATGTGCTAACCTTAGATGTGTGAATTGTATTGAAAGGACCTACTCATGCAATTCCTATTGAGATAATGACTATGACTATATAAGGGATAGACACTATCACCTAATATAAGTTAAGATAATTAATGAAAGACATTTCAAAAAGGACTCTAGCTTAGCATTGAGTGAACTAGTAGTGAGGAGTGTCCCTTACCATATAGGGAAGGTAGGATCAATATTGTATTCATGAGATTGGAGACCACAATGCATGTAGCATAAAGAGGGTACCAAACACATCTCCCAGTTCTTGAACTATGTTGCCCCCATAGAAATACTAGCTAGTGAATCCACACAGATAATATGTTCATGTTTTGGTACTATCTTGTCAAGTAGTCCACCTTCTTTTGGTGTAGGTTTCCATGACACCGAATTCCATATTATCTCATGTTTACTATGTCAGTTAAGTCAAGATGTTCCCAAAAGTAAAACTTAATAATAAATTTAACTCTAACTAGGATGACCTAAGGGGTTTGACTTAGTCTAGGTAGGGGTAATGGACTCTACCTATACATTGAACTAATTATCCTTGAGAGAAGTCTTAGAAGGATGTGCTTATATGTTATGCTTTTGTTGATTCTTCATTTTAATAGTCTATATTTCTAAATGTGAGGAGCAATACTAATTATTATATGATATGTACATTATTCATGATGCTTTGACTAATTTTCTTGGTTGAGTGAGGTTAAGGGGCTTCACTTGACCATTGCACTAGTATACTTTATGAAGGGTTATGGATAAGTGTCTTTACTTATGTTGCAATGCTATATACTCATGAATATGTTTTGTGGTTATACTATGATGGTAGAGTTGTATTGATTATGAGTTCTATTCTGTTATATATATGTTGACTTCTCTTAAGTTAAGTAGGTTGATCTTGTGTTGAATATTCTTGTATCGTTGAGTAATATATTATTCTTGGCTTATATGTGTTCTTGTGTTGTGCATTATGTATTTTTAAAGTAACTTGGCATGCTTTTATAAAATGTTATCTTTTTTTTGCAAGATTTCTATGTTGTATGGGCATATGATTCCATACTTAGTACAAGTGATGTGCTAACCCCATTTCTCCCCCCCCCCCAAACATTTTAGGTGTCGACGGTTGAGGATATTGTGGCAGTTTTAAAGGAAGGCTTTGATTTATTCTCCAAGTGTGGGTGTGTCCTCAAGTTCGTAAATGATGTGTTGTTCTTACTCTAGCTATGTTTCTTTGTTATAGTCTAAAGATAATCATTTCATTCTACTTGTTTCAAGAAATTGTTGTTAGCCCTAAGTGGCATTTCTATATTATATAAGGGACTATTCCCATATTGTTCTATTTTGTTTAGATTGTTTAATATGAGACATCCCTTTTAAGACTATTTTGTGTATCTTGTATATATGTTCTATAAAAGTAGAAAATAATGTAATCTTATCATACGATGGGTCTATGTATAGTCACTATGAATTTATTATGAGTAAGCGAGAGGTCTAAGTAAACATCATGAAGTAGATGTAGATGAACAATTTTTAATTTTTTCACTTTTAACCTATAAGTGTAATGATGAATGCTAAGAGACTAGTGTTAGTTCTCTCCGAGGAAGACGATGCCGATTATGACTAGGGGGTTCTCCCGGATATGACAAAACTGGTATAAGATCATGCGGTTGAATATCCCCAGAATTGATGTCTTATTAAACTACGTCTATGTATATTTTTATTCATAATTGTGAAGCTTGCCACACTTATAAATGAGAGACTATGTGATGCTTAGGATTCTCTCATCTTCTTGTATTTTTATGTCGTACCTATAGAGTCTTATTATGTACTTTCACCTAATCCTTTTATTGTGGTTATAAATATGAATACTCGAAGATCAGCTGCTATAAGGGCCGAGCAAGAGATGTCTAAGGTAGGGTAATAAAGTTTTGGTTGTTCTCTACTGATGGTCGATGATGAGATAAGGGAAACTTTTCTCAATTTGTCCCAAGCTATGACATCTCAAGCTAATGCCTTCACTTATCAAGTCCAAGCTATGACGGCCCAAGTGAATAGGGTGGTTGGACCTCGAGTGCCTCAACATTCTAAAACTATGGCCTCTAGTTTGAGAGACTTTACTAGAATGAGTTCACCTATTCTCTTTGTGTCGAGGTGGGATGAGGAACCTCAAGATTTCCTCGATGAGGTCTATAATAATCTCTATGATTTTGGTGTGACTTCAATTGAGAAGGCCGAGTTAGCATCCTATCAACTGAAAGATGTGGCCCAAACTTGGTACGTTCAATGGAGGGATAATAGGGCACTAAGGGGTGGACCGGTGACATGAGAGATCTTCAAGAGGGCTTTTCTTGATAGGTTCTTTCCTAGAGATTTAAAGTAAGTTGAGGTGGAAGAATTCATCAACCTTCATCAAGGAGGTATGAGTGTACTTGACTAATCTTTGAAATTCACTAAATTGTGCAAGTATGCTCCATCTTTAGTGTCAAACCCAAGGGATGAGATGAGTCATTTTCTCACTGGGGTGCCCGAAGACTTGGTTGAATAATGTCGTTCGTCTATACTATATGACAATATGAATGTTTCTCGTCTCATGGTTCATGCTCAACAAGTTGAATAACGTAGGTTAAGGAGGAAGAATAAGGATTCCAAGAAGGCAAGGTCTTATGAAGGTGGTTCTTCAAAGGGTAGGCTTGACATTCAAGACAAGCCTAGGTTCAAGAGGAGTTTTTCTAATCAAGTTCCCTCAAAATTTCCCAAGGCTCGTGATGATAGAGTATCTAACCCTAAGTGTAACGACCTGTTTAGTCGTTTTGAGCAGCAAATTTTATTTCTGGAAAAAAATAGGCTGAGGCGACGGACCCCACGACAGACCGTCGCAGGGTCTCATTTCAAAACACTTGGAAAATCTGAAATTGGGTACTGAAAATTGACTCTCTGAACTTCGTAACGAAATGGCATGACGGACCGTCACAGGTGTGACGGCGTCACAGGTGTGACGGACCGTCACACAGTCTTCAGTGGAAATCCACTCTCTGGACCTTGCGACGACCTGCAGGACGGACCATCGCAGGCACGACGGGCCGTCGCAGGTTGCGCAATCCCTGTCTGGGTCGGATTTCTTTATACGTTTTAAGGGACGTTTTTGGACTATTTCCTGCTTTAATTATAAAGTAATGGGTTAATGTTAATAAGTCTAAATACTTAAAGGATTAAAAAAGGTAACCTTAAGTTAATTAATGGATTATTAGTGCCCTCTTTTAAAACTTAATTATATGATAATTAGGGTAAAAGAAAGAGGGTTTGAACAAGAAAAAGAAAAAGAATAGAAAGAGAGAGAGAGAATCGATCAAGGGAGAAGGAAGAATACAGCCTTGGGACGATAGCTTGTTGATCACAATTCTTCGGAGGAGGTAGGTTATGGTTTTTACACTATTCGTAGTAAACTCTTAATAGCGAATGATATGTGTTGGGTAGTATTATAGAGTCTTCTTTATGCTTAATTGTGTGTATGCATGATGTGATTTTATATATATATGATTGTGATGAAACAAGCATGATGAAGCTATTGAATCCCAAATCTTGATAAAAACCTAATCTCTTGTTAATGATGATGCCTTGATATAAAAGAAGGCTTGATGAACTAAAGTGATGAGATGATGACGCCTTGGTATAAAAGAAGGCTTGATGAATTAATAGAATGAGATTAGTGGATTGGAGTGTCACGTGCCGACACATAGAATTAGTGGGACGGGTGTCACGAACCGACACGTAGATGTAGGGGATCGGAGTGTCACGTACCGACACATAGAATTAGTGGGACGGGTGTCACGAACCGACACGTAGATGTAGGGGATCGGAGTGTCACGTACCGACACATAGAATTAGTGGGACGGGTGTCAAGAACCGACACGTAGATGTAGGGGATCGGAGTGTCACGTACCGACACATTGAATTAGGGGATCGGAGTGTCACGTTCCGACACATAGTAGTAGGGGATCGGAGTGTCACGTTCCGACACATAGTAGTAGGGGATCGGAGTGTCACGTACCGACACAAGAGGAATAAAGATAATGAATCTTGAAAGATACTAATATACTCAATCTAAAGAACATGTATCCCAAATGAGTATGGTATGGAGGCTTGAGTCCTCACAGATATGTTCGGTGATGCTATAAATGATGTTTGTACTTGTTGCTATCACATGTTAAGAATATTAGGTGATTTTATGATGTTATCTGAGATATATTGCTTTCTATTTTGAGTTGGCCGATGATACCTACTCAGTACTTGTGGTTGTACTGACCCCCTACTTTTATGTTTTCTTCTTGTTTATTTGTGGAGTGCAGCAAACGTGCCGTCGTCTTCAACTCAACCACAATTCTAGCCAGTCTTCGTCACACCGGATCTTCAGGGTGAGCTAATGCGTCTAGCTTGGACTGGATCTCCTTCCTCATGTCTTGATGCCTTGAAGTTCCGGCATAGACTAGTTTTAGTTATTTTAGCTTTTTAGAATACTCTTAGTTTAGTAATTTGATCATAGATGTTCTTGTGGTGATGACTTCCAGATTTTGGGGATAATAATAGATGTTGAATTTTAGATGTTAATGAATTGGTTTTTATTAATGAGTTTAAGTCTTCCGCATTACTTTCTATTGATATTACATTGAAATGTTAAGGTTTAGATTGGTTGGTTCGCTCACATAGGAGGGTAAGTGTGGGTGCCAGTCGCGATCCGATTTGGGTCGTGACAAACTTGGTATCAGAGCATTAGGTTTGTTGGTCTCATCACACAAGAACAGGTCTAGTAGAGTCTTAAAGAACGGTAGGGGGACGCCTTTACTTTTCTTTGAGAGGCTATAAGACTTTAGGAAAATTCCATTCTTTCTTTCTTTCTTTCGTGCTATTACTTGGATCCAATTGGTATCTAGGTGATACAAATTGGTATCTGACCATCTTCACTCTATTTCGCAGATGGTTAGAACTAGAGCAACGACTACGCCAACATCAACATCAGCAAGACAAGATGCATCTGAGCCAGCGGGGCTGTAGCTCGAAGTGTAACAGTGGCAAGAGGCCGCGGTAAAGGTCGTGGGAGGACGTCCTCTAGAGGGAGAGGACGAGCACCTAGCCCATCTGGTGCTAGGGCAGTGACTCCTCCACCGACTGAGGAAGTAGTAAGAGATGGGGAGGATGGGGAGAATGAACAAGTACAGAATGAGGAAATGCCACCCCAACCTACCCCAGAGATGATCAATCAGGTTCTCGCTTATCTTAGTGGGTTGTCTGATCAGGGTCAGGCACCACCAGTGTTTTCTGCACCAACACCTCCGGTTTCAGAGGTACAACATGCAGCCACTATGGCCCCTCGTATGGATGCCTCATTGGACATAGGCACGTTTTCACGCCTGACTACTGGGCCTATAATGACAAATGATCATCATGAACTTTTCAATAAGTTCTTGAAATTGAAACCTCCAGTCTTCAAGGGTGCAGAATCTGAGGATGCTTACGATTTTCTGGTTGACTGTCATGAGCTACTACACAAGATGGGTATAGTAGAACGGTTTGGTGTTGAGTTCGTGAGTTACCAGTTTCAAGGGAACGCCAAAATGTGGTGGCGGTCACATGTTGAGTGTCAACCAACAGAGGCACCACCTATGACTTGGGCCTCATTCTCTAGCTTGTTTATGGAGAAGTATATCCCCCGACTTTGAGGGATAGGAAAAGGGATGAGTTCTTAAGCCTAGAGCAAGGTAGGATGTCGGTCAATGCATATGAGGCTAAGTTTCGTGCACTATCCAGATATGCCACCCAACTTTGTTTCAGTCCACAAGAGCGGATTCGCCGTTTTGTGAAGGGGTTGAGATCAGAGTTGCGAATTTCAGCTTTACAAGTAGCGGCCACAGCGAAATCTTTTCAAGAGGTAGTAGACTTCGTAGTAGAGGTGGAAGGAGTGAAGCCAGATGAATTCACCATGGCATCGACATCAAAGAGGTTTCGAAAGGGGGGTGAGTTTAATGGTTCTTACTCTAGAGGACAGGGTTCCGGAGGTTACGCAGTTCGACCCATTCAGTATTCACTACAGACTGTAGTTGGGGGACCACCTCAGACCGGTCAACATTTCTCTGAGAGACCCATGCGTGAATCTAGAGAGTGTTATGGATGTGGGGAGACTGGACATATTAGGAGGAATTGTCCAAAACAGAGTAATAGACCCCCAATAGCTAGAGGGCGTGGTGGCCGAGGTAATGGTGGTCACCAAAACGGCCGGGGTGATGGGAAAACGGGAGCCACTACATCACAACATGGTAGGGACAACGGAAAAACAAATGAAAGGGCCCATTGTTATGCTTTCCTTGGGAGATCAGAGGCGGAGACATCTGATGCTGTCATCACAGGTAATCTTCTGGTTTGTGATTGGATGGCTTCTATATTGTTTGGATGGCTCCTTGTGATTGGATGGCTTCTTATGTATCTTCCTCATTTGCTAATGGTCTAAATTTACATTGTGAATTACTTGATATGCCTATTCGTGTTTCTACTCTGGTGGGTGAGTCTGTGGTAGTTGAAAAGGTATATAGGTCTTGTTTGGTGAACTTTGTAGGGAGCAACACTTATGTAGATTTGGTTATCTTAGAGATGGTTGATTTTGATGTAATTCTGGGTATGACTTGGCTTTCTCCGCAATTTGCGATCTTGGATTGTAATGCTAAAACGGTGACGTTAGCCAAGCCTGGGACAGATCCGTTAGTGTGGGAGGGTGACTACACTTCCAATCCGGTGCGTATCATCTCCTTTCTTCGTGCTAAGAAAATGGTTAGTAAAGGGTGTTTAGCTTTCTTGGCTTATCTCAAGGATGACACTACCCAAGTACCTTCGATTGAGTCGGTTTCGGTGGTCCGTGAGTTTCTGGATGTGTTCCCTGCAGATCTTCCTGGTATGCCACCAGATAGGGATATTGACTTCTATATTGATCTTGAACCGGGTACTCGCCCCATTTCTATACCCCCCTTATAGAATGGCTCCCGCGGAGTTGAGAGAGTTAAAAGCCCAACTTCAAGAGTTGTTGAGCAAAGGCTTCATTAGACCAAGTGCATCTCCTTGGGGTGCTCCGGTTTTGTTTGTGAAGAAGAAGGATGGGAGTTTTCGGATGTGCATAGACTACCGGCAGTTGAACAAGGTAACCATAAAGAACAAGTATCCTCTTCCTCGCATTGATGACTTGTTCGATCAGTTACAAGGTGCTTGTGTCTTCTCTAAGATTGACTTGAGATCCGGTTATCATCAATTGAAAATACGGGCAACGGATGTGCCAAAGACTGCTTTTAGAACCAGGTATGGGCATTACAAATTTGTAGTGATGTCTTTTGGTCTTATGAATGCCCCTGCTGCGTTCATGAGTTTGATGAACGGGATTTTTAAGCCATATTTGGATCTCTTTGTGATCGTATTTATTGATGATATACTGATATACTCTAAAAGTAAGGAGGAACATGAGGAGCATTTGAGAATGGTATTGGAAATGTTGAGGGAGAAAAAGCTTTATGCCAAGTTCTCTAAGTGTGAGTTTTGGCTAGATGCAGTGTCCTTCTTGGGGCACGTGGTTTCTAAGGATGGAGTGATGGTGGATCCTTCTAAGATTGAGACAGTGAAGAATTGGGTAAGACCTACTAATGTGTCGGAAATAAGGAGCTTTGTTGGTTTAGCCAGTTACTACCGTCGATTTGTCAAAGGATTCTCTTCCATTGCTTTCCAATTGACGAACTTGACTAAGCAAAATGTTCCATTTGTATGGTCGGATGAGTGTGAGGAAAGCTTTCAGAAGCTCAAGACTTTGTTGACTACTGGACCAATTCTCACCTTGCCAGTGGAAGGTAAGAATTTCATTGTCTATTGTGATGCATCCTATTCGGGGTTGGGTGCAGTGCTAATGCAAGAGAAGAATGTGATTGCTTATGCTTCAAGACAATTAAAAATGAATGAACGTAACTATCCAACTCATGATTTGGAATTGGCCGCAGTGGTGTTTGCATTAAAGCAATGGAGACACTATTTATATGGGGTTAAGTGTGAGGTCTATACGGATCATCGTAGCCTACAGTATGTCTTTACTCAGAAAGATTTGAACTTGAGACAGAGGAGATGGATGGAACTACTGAAGGACTACGACATCACTATTTTGTATCATCCGGGGAAGGCGAATGTTGTAGCGGATGCTTTGAGTAGAAAGGCGGGAAGTATGGGAAGTCTAGCTCACTTGCAAGCTTCTAGACGCCCATTGGCTAGAGAAGTTCAGATTCTGACTAACGACCTTATGAGATTAGAAGTAAATGAGAAGGGAGGATTTTTAGCTTGTGTAGAGGCAAGATCTTCCTTTCTTGACAAGATTAAGGGAAAGCAGTTTAATGACGAAAAATTGATCCGGATCCGAGATAAAGTGTTGCAAGGAGAGGCTAAAGAAGCGAAAATCGATGAGGAAGGTGTTTTGAGGATTAAGGGAAGGGTATGTGTACCCCGCGTCGATGATTTGATCAACACTATTCTGACAGAGGCTCACAGTTCAAGGTATTCGATACATTCGGGTGCAACCAAGATGTACCGTGACCTAAAGCAACACTTTTGGTGGAGTAGAATGAAGCGTGATATTGTGGATTTTATTGCCAGATGTCCAAACTGTCAACAAGTAAAGTATGAACACCAAAGGCCCGGAGGAAAACTTCAGAGAATGCCCATTCCGAAATGGAAATGGGAGAGAATTGCAATGGACTTCGTGGTTGGTCTTCCAAAGACATTGGGCAAGTTCGACTCCATTTGGGTGATTGTGGACAGATTAACTAAGTCTGCTCATTTTATTCTGGTTAAGGTGACTTACAATACCGAGAGGTTAGCCAAGATATATATCTCAGAAATCGTTCGATTGCATGGGGTTCCACTATCCATCATATAAGATAGAGGTACACAGTTTACTTCTAAGTTTTGGAAAACATTGCATGCGGAATTGGGTACTATGTTGGATCTTAGTACTGCGTTCCATCCTCAGACCGACGGTCAGTCTTAGCGAACGATTCAAGTGTTGGAGGATATGCTTCGTGCATGTGTGATAGAATTCGGTGGTCATTGGGATAACTTCTTACCCTTAGCGAAGTTTTCATACAATAATAGCTATCACTCGAGGATTGACATGGCTCCATTTGAAGCACTGTATGGTAGGAGATGTAGGTCCCCTATTGGTTGGTTTGATACATTCGAGGTTAGGCCTTGGGGTACTGATCTTTTGAGGGATTCGATAGAGAAAGTGAAGTCCATTCAAGAAAAGCTTCTAGCGGCGCAAAGTAGGCAAAAAGGATATGCAGATCGAAAGGTTAGAGACTTAGAGTTCATGGAGGGGGAACAAGTCTTGTTGAAAGTTTCGCCAATGAAAGGGGTGATGCGGTTTGGTAAAAGAGGTAAACTAAGCCCGAGGTATATTGGCCCATTTGAAGTTCTGAAACGAGTAGGGGAGGTAGCTTACGAATTAGCCTTGCCTCCAGGGTTGTCCGGAGTGCATCCGGTATTCCATGTGTCAATGTTAAAAAGATACCATGGGGATGGAAACTACATTATCCGTTGGGATTCAGTTTTGCTTGATGAGAATTTGTCTTATGAGGAGGAGCCTGTTGCTATTTTAGATAGAGAAGTTCGTAAGTTGAGGTCAAAGGAGATTGCATCCATCAAGGTGCAATGGAAGAATCGACCCATTGAAGAAGCCACTTGGGAGAAGGAGGCAGATATGCGAGAAAGATACCCACGTCTGTTTACAGATTCAGGTATTCCTTTTCGCCCTTGTTTTCCTTCTTGTGATCATTCGGGGACGAACGATGGGTAAATTGGTATCTATTGTAACGACCTGTTTAGTCGTTTTGAGCAGCAAATTTTATTTCTGGAAAAAAATAGGCTGAGGCGACGGACCCCACGACGGACCGTCATGGGCACGTCGGACCGTCGCAGGGTCTCGTTTCAAAACACTTGGAAAATCTGAAATTGGGTACTGAAAATCAACTCTCTGAACTTCGTAACGAAATGGTAGGACGGACCGTCACATGTGTGACGGACCGTCACAGAGTCTTCAGTGGAAATCCACTCTCTGGACCTTGCGACGACCTGCAGGACGGACCGTCGCAGGCAAGACGGGCCGTCGCAGGTTGCGCAATCCCAGTCTGGGTCGGATTTCTTTATACGTTTTAAGGGACGTTTTTGGACTATTTCCTGCTTTAATTATAAAGTAATGGGTTAATGTTAATAAGTCTAAATACTTGAAGGATTAAAAGAGGTAACCTTAAGTTAATTAATGGATTATTAGTGCCATCTTTTAAAACTTAATTATATGATAATAAGGGTAAAAGAAAGAGGGTTTGAACAACAAAAAAAAAAGAATAGAAAGAGAGAGAGAGAATCGATCAAGGGAGAAGGAAGAATACAACCTTGGGACGATAGCTTGTTGATCACAATTCTTCGGAGGAGGTAGGTTATGGTTTTTACACTATTCGTAGTAAACTCTTAATAGCGAATGATATGTGTTGGGTAGTATTATAAAGTCTTCTTTATGCTTAATTGTGTGTATGCATGATGTGATTTTATATATATATGATTGTGATGAAACAAGCATGATGAAGCTATTGAATCCCAAATCTTGATAAAAACCTAATCTCTTGTTAATGATGATGCCTTGATATAAAAGAAGGCTTGATGAACTAAAGTGATGAGATGATGACGCCTTGGTATAAAAGAAGGCTTGATGAATTAATAGAATGAGATTAGTGGATCGGAGTGTCACGTGTCGACACATAGAATTAGTGGGACGGGTGTCACGAACCGACACGTAGATGTAGGGGATCGGAGTGTCACGTACCGACACATAGAATTAGTGGGACGGGTGTCACGAACCGACACGTAGATGTAGGGGATCGGAGTGTCACGTACCGACACATAGAATTAGTGGGACGGGTGTCACGAACCGACACGTAGATGTAGGGGATCGGAGTGTCACGTACCGACACATTGAATTATGGGATCGGAGTGTCACGTTCCGACACATAGTAGTAGGGGATCGGAGTGTCACGTTCCGACATATAGTAGTAGGGGATCGGAGTGTCACGTACCGACACAAGAGGAATAAAGATAATGAATCTTGAAAGATACTAATATACTCAATCTAAAGAACATGTATCCCAAATGAGTATGGTATGGAGGCTTGAGTCCTCACAGATATGTTCGGTGATGCTATAAATGATGTTTGTACTTGTTGCTATCACATGTTAAGAATATTAGTTGATTTTATGATGTTATCTGAGATATATTGCTTTCTATTTTGAGTTGGCCGATGATACCTACTCAGTACTTGTGGTTGTACTGACCCCCTACTTTTATGTTTTCTTCTTGTTTATTTGTGGAGTGCAGCAAACGTGCCGTCGTCTTCAACTCAACCGCAATTCTAGCCAGTCTTCGTCACACCGGATCTTCAGGGTGAGCTAATGCGTCTAGCTTGGACTGGATCTCCTTCCTCATGTCTTGATGCCTTGAAGTTCCGGCATAGACTAGCTTTTGTTATTTTAGCTTTTTAGAATACTCTTAGTTTAGTAATTTGATCATAGGTGTTCTTGTGGTGATGACTTCCAGATTTTGGGGATAATAATAGATGTTGAATTTTAGAAGTTATTGAATTGGTTTTTATTAATGAGTTTAAGTCTTCCACATTACTTTCTATTGATATTACATTGAAATGTTAATGTTTAGATTGGTTGGTTCGCTCACATAGGAGGGTAAGTGTGGGTGCCAGTCGCGATCCGATTTGGGTCGTGACACTAAGTCTCAAAAGGGAGGAGGTACTAGCTCACCAAGTAATAATCCAACTTGTAGAATGTGTGGCAAGAAGTATGTATCACACGGATCAAGCAAAGAATAAACATCAATACAGAAGACTTGTAACATACCGGTCACCACATCGGGAGAACTCTCTTGTTCACCCCTAAAGCGAAGAGCATAAAAAGGATTCTTCTTTGGAACATTCACATTAGAACCACTAGCTTGAGTTTTCCCACTTCCTTTATCTTGCCCATTCAAATTAAGGCAATCCCTAACCTTGTGGCCACTCTTGCCACACCCGAAGCAATTGTCCGTCCCAACAAGGCAATAACCATAATGCTTCTTGCCACACTTTCAACAAGATTGCTTCTTACTTGGTGAGCTAGTACGTCTTCTCTTTTGAGACTTAGGGTTAGACACCCTATAATCACGAGCCTTGGGAAATCTGGAGGGAACTTCATTAGAAAACCTCTTCTTGAACCTAGGCTTGTCTTGAATGTCAATCCTACCCTTTGAAGAACCACCTTCATAAGACCTTGCCTTCTTGGCCTCCCTATTATTCCTCCTTAGCCTACTTTCTTCCACTTGTTGAGTATGAACCATGAGATGAGAGATATTCATATTATTATGTAGAATATCCTAACGACATTCTTCAACCAACTCTTCAGACACCCCCGTGAGAAAATGACTCATCTTATCCCTTGGGTTTGATACCAAGGATGGAGCATATTTGGACAATTTAGTGAATTTCAAATAATAGTCAAGTACACTCATACCTTATTGACGAAGTTTGATGAATACTTCCACCATAGCTTCCCTCAAATCTGTAGGAAAGAAGCTATCAATAAAAGCCCTCTTAAAGATCTCCCAAGTCACCGGTCCATTTTTTATTGCCCTATTATCCCTCCATTGCACGTACCAAGTTTGGGCCACATCTTTGAGTTGATAGGCCGCCAACTCGGCCTTCTAAATTGAAGTCACACCCATAGCATAGAGAATCTTATAGACCTGATAGTGTAAATCTTGAGGTTCCTCATCCGTTCTCGACCCAAAGAACATAGGTGGACTCATTCTAGTAAAGTATCTCAAACTAGAGGCCATAGTGTTATCATGTTGAGACACTCGAGGTCCAACCTTCCTTTTCACTTGGGACATCATTGCTTGGACTTGATAAGTGAAAACATTAGCTTGAGAAGTCATATCTTGGGCCGAATTAAGAAAACCGACCCTTATCTAACCATCTGTCATCGGTGGAGGAACAACCTGAACTTCATCACCCTTAGCAACTTCTTCAAGTAGAGGCACTTGGTTGTCTTGTGAAGGCACTTTGTTGTCTTGACCCTCTACTTTATCCATCTCATCCTTGGACTTTCTATAAGTTTCTCTTCAAGTTTTCATACCTATAACCACGATACAAGGTTATGGTGAAAGCACATAATAATATTCTAGAGGCACGACATAGGATTTCAAGAAGATGAAAGTTTCCTAAGCATAACATAGTCTCTCATTAATAAGTGTGGCACTCTTCACAATTATGAATAAGAATCTACATAGTTGTGGTTTAGTGAGACATCAATACTAGGGATATTCAACCTCATGCTCTAATGAACATCCGGGAGTACCCCCTAGGAGCACCAGCGTCATTTTCCTTGGAGAGAACTAAGACTAGCCTCTTAGCATTCATCATTATATTCATAGGTTAAAAGTGAGGATATTTAGATAGTTTTCATCTACATATACTCTACGAGGTTTACTTAGACCTCTCGCTTACACATAAAATATTCATAGCGAGTATACATAGACTCCTCGTATAAGAAAATTACATAGTTTTATACTTTTATGGCACATATATATAAGATACTCAATATAGTCTTATAAGGGATGTCTCATATTAAATCATTTAAACAATTTCAAACAATATGGGCAGAAGCCCTTACACAATGTATAAATGCCACTTAGGGCTTACAACAATATCTTGAAACAAGTAAAATGAAATGATCGTCTTTAGACTATAACAAAGAAACATAACTAGAGTAAGAAAAAGGCATCATCCTTGGACTGGAGGACATACTCATACATGGAGAATGATTCCAAGCCTTCCTTGCAATTGTCCACAATCTCTTTAACGGACGGAACGTAAAATGTTTGGGGAAAAGGGAGAAATGGGGTTAGCGCATAACTTGTACAAAGTATGGAATTCTATGCACATACAAAATAGAAATCAAGCAAAAAAGGGACATTTTATAAAAGCATGCCAAGTTGCTTTCAAAATACATTATGCACAACACAAGAACACATATAACACAAGAATAATATATTTCTCAATGATACAAGCATATTCAACACAAGAGCAACGTACTTAAGTTAACCCAAGTCAACATGTATGTAGCATAATAGAACTCATAATTAATACAACTCTACCATCATAGTATAACCACAAAACATATTCATGAGTATATAAAATTGCAACATAAGTAAAGACCCTTATCCATAACCCTTCAGCAAGTCTACTAATGCAATGGTCAAGTGAAGCCCCATAACCTCACTCAACCAAGAAGACTAGTCAAAGGATCATGAATAATGTACATATCATATCATAATAGGTATTCCTCCTCACATTTAGCAATATAGACCATTAACATGAAGAATCAACAAAAGCATAACATATAAGAACATCCATCTAAGACTTCCCTCAAGGCTAACTAGTGCAATGTATAGGTAAAGTGCCATACCCCTACCTAAACTAAGTCAAACCCCTTAGGACATCCTAGTTAGAGTTAAATTTATTATTTCCTTTTACTTTTGGGAACATCTTGCCTTAATCAAAATAGACCACATGAGGTAATGTGGAATTCGGTGTCATGGAACCCTACATTGAAAGAAGTTGGACTACTTGCCAAGGTAGTACCTAAACGTGAACATAGTATCAATGTGGATCCATTAGCTAGTATTATTATGGGGAAACATAGTTCAGGAACTAGGAGATGTTCTTGGGACCCTCTTTATGCTACATGCATTATTGTCTCCAGTCTCATGAGTACAATAGTGATCGTACCTTCCCTATGTGGGAAGGGACACTCCTCACTACTAGTTCACTCGGTGCTAAGCTAGAGTCCCTTTTGAAATGTCTTTCATTAATTATCATAACTTAGGTTAGGTCATAGGGTCTATTCCTTATTTATTCATAGTCATTAGGTCAATACGAATTGCATGAGTAGGTCCTTTAAATACAATTCACATATGTGAGGTTAGAAAATTTACATCATCATATCATAATAAGGCACATAGGAAATTCATCACTAATCTCATATCATCACATCGTAGCCAACAGCTCAAAATACATAAATCAAGACATTTCAATTCAACATCATACCATACATAATCAATCTTATCATAAGGTGCGCGTCAACAGAACTTCATCACTAAACACAACTAATCATAATTGAATTAGTTGTTTGAGATCACAAGACTTACCCCATGTCCTTCACAAGAATCATCAAAGGTTTTATCATAAACTATCCAATTCAACTCAACAATGGGTGTAATATCATCATGCTACAGTAATTAATACAATAATTAAGTCAATTGAATCACTACATATCAATTCATCACTAGTTCGTAACCTATGTTAGGGACTTGGGTCAATTTCATGATCTACTTCACCTACTAGGTGAATTCATCAATAACTGGAATAATTGAACCATAATACATCATAATATAATCATAATAGTCCAATGAAACCATACACAATACAATGTATAAGATCAAATTCGTATTAGAAAGAAACCCACATGTAACTCATTTTTTTGAAATCAATTTTGAAAGAACCGTTTGGGGAAAGGAATCCCAAAGGTGAAAGGATACATACCTTGTTAATTGTTGAAGATTGATAGATAAAACTACCCTAATTTCTTCCCTAAAGACCTTGACCTATAACTTCAATGGTTTTTTTATTTTGGAGAGAGAAAGTAGAGAGAAGGAAGAGCAATTTGGGTTTGGGAATTGAGAGGTGTTAAGTGAGGTTTGTGACTTACCGGTGGTTATATACTTAATTATCTAAACAAATTAACAAACCCCTAATCACTAAATAACCCCCTTACTAACTAACTTAATTAAATGAAGCAACTAAAACTAGACAACAAACACAGTCCTGACCTACGGGTCGTAGGTCAGTCGACAACCAAGACCCCCCTCCGTCCTGTGCAACTGTCATTTTGGACAGAGAGTTTCCGAATGGAATTTTTAAAAAATGGTTATGTGAACATCAACGGAGGAAATCGATGCCCCTTTGATTAGACCACGCCCCGTCGTCTGCCTTCTAGGTAGACACTGTCCATGACAACTTTTTGGTCAAAATAGAAGGGTCTTCCTCAAGGACCCTTTGGGTGGTCCTTGGGGAGTCTTACCTAGATGTTTCGATCCTAAACCTACTATAATAAGTTTTATACACCTTATTAACAAATTTCATCAATTTAAAACTTTTAAAACCTAGTCAAATAGGCTAAGGCAACACTAGCAACTTTTGCACTAGTCTCTAGACGTCATGGACGTTCCGTGACATTTTGACTCTAAAACTTCATAAATGACTTTTATACACTATTATTGACCCCAAAACAGTGTTTTAGACCATATAAAATCATGTGTTTCTATAGATTAGGTTTAATACTTCCCAAATATTACATTTTTCACACCCTCAGCCTATACCCCGGACGTGGTTGACACTCAAGAATCATTGCTAGCCCTAATCAAACCCTTTGCCGATTTACTTACTCAGCGAAAGACTTAATAGCTCAAATATAAGGATTTAATCCATATATTCTCAGCTGTTCACTTAGAACATTTAAACGTCAAACTTTTAACTTGGCCAAAAAAGCAACTCAAGTATTAACATATGAAAGGAATATGTAAAGACAACTAACTATTAATTATCTATGAAGCCTCTAAAGAAAAGAGGAATGTCAGGAAAATACCATTGATCATTCAAACAATTAAATACTGAAAGCAAAGTAAAAGGAGTCCTATGGAATGCAAGGGGGCTCACCAACTAACTATGAGTATTAAACTGGATCAATGAGGCGTTGGGTGATGGTCCTGGTTAACCTACTTCTGCATCATAAAATGATGTAATCCAATTGACATTAGTACGTTGAACTCTCTGAAATGTGTGTAAAACTACCATAAATTGTGTTTATAAGAATACAATTACTTCTTTGGGAATTTGTATAACCGACAACCATCACATAAGAGTTGTTGTGATGCTATAACATTTTGCCTCACGCTGTCAGGGTCATCCTATACCTTTTCGAGGGTATAGAACCTAAACTACTAAGTTTATGCACTAGTCTATGCTAGCAATAACTAAGGAATCATCTAAAGAGTATGACTCTTTTCTACGCATGGTGGCTACATGGTTTATTGGTGCTTTGAGTTGTTTGAACTCTCCCCCATATCAGTGCTTAATACTACTCCACAAAGAGGATGCTAACTCTAATTTTTAAAAATTACTTCTTTATGTGATTTGAGATAATTGCTCCAAAACATGGCTCAAAGGTTATCTTGGAAATCAAAAGTTCTCTCTCTTGTTTCATTTAGAATGTGATTACTCTTTTATGAAAACTTTCTCGAAGGCTCTTTGGATATCAAGGTTTTCTTTATTGTTCATATGTAAATAATTTTACTATTTGAGAATATTTAGTACCGATTTACTCTTTTGAATAAATGAACTTCAAACTTTAATCTTTACTCAACTTGAACTTTAAGTCTTAAAACAAAGTCTAAACATTTGTGGGAGACTTTTGAAAACTTTATAACTTCTCTTTGATTTGGTTCTTAACTTCTAGACTAGACTATAAACTTTTCTTGAATTGAATTATGGATTCAAGGTTCATGCTCTCATGTTTATGGATGATTTCATGATGTTTAGATTTATCTAAGAGTGTTGGAATCATGATACTTAGATGTAGATAAGAGTGTTGGAATCAACTATAAAACATAGGTACGTTGCTAAGGAACTAGTATGAAAATATGGGGAACGAATGTGAAGAATTGGCTCCTTGTCGCTTTGAGAAGCGTGGGGTTCCTGCCCTTGATGTTCAGAGATAGACCTGGGGCGCGCTTTTCTTGCTCGTTTGTCAAATCTAAACCCCCTAAAATCCAATGGTTGTTTCCCCCAAACACTTAGAATCGTATAAACTATCAAAATACATCAGATTGTACTTGAAATCACAACTAAAATCATGAACCAAACTCAAGAAACTAAAAACAACAAGAACCCCAAGAATTCAAATGAATTTCATCAAGAACTCAAAGATTCACTTTCAAATCAAACATAGTTTGCTGAATCAAATCATGATTGGCACGTGGGTGAACTAACCCAACTCTATGTGATCTCACATACCTCGTAGGGTTAAATACTTGGTGAAATCCACAAGCAAAACTGAACGTTCTTGACAACTCTTGATTTCTCTTCGCCTTTATACTCTTTTATGTTTTTTCCAAGCCCTAGAGTTAACTTCAACTTTTCTAAATTCCTAAAAACAAATGAAACAATTGGGTAAGGAAAATACAAAAATACCATTCAAAATCTTTATTGGACTTTCTTCATGCGAACAACCCAAATTTGAAAGGACATAACTCACTCATATGAACTCGGAATCATGCAAACTCGGCAACATTGGAAATATTATTCCAAGAGATTTCTACCATATACTTAAGTAAACCTAACTCATATTGATCTAGGAGTTATGGTTGTGTGAAGTTTACCAAAACTCAATATTTTCTAACTTATCAAAATTTTCTAGATTTTCATTATTTTCAAAAATGACTATTTTCAATTTTTATCTTCTTCCTAGTTATTTCAAATTGTGAGATGTTAGAAAATCTCCCCCTTGAGAACATTCTTACTTAAGTTAGATTACACTTACTAGGATAAGGCTGTAATATCAATCCTCCAGTTCAATTCTAACAAGAAAATGCAAAACAACATGCCAACTTATATATAAATAACAAGAAAGGATAAGTACCTTAATTCAGAACATCTCCAGATTCAAAGAGATGTAGATATGTCTTTTTCTTATCCTCTTCTGTTTCGCAATTACCTTAGTAAATAAATTGGTTACTCCAAGGACATTGACTGTTGTTACCTCTTTTGATCTCAAATTGTGAACTTGGAGATCTAGAATCTGAACAGGAATCTCTTCATAAGATAAACTATCCTTCATCCCCCTATCTTCAGTTGGTATGATCAATGAAGGATTGCCCATGCATTTTTTCAACATAGAAATGTGAAATACCGGATGAATTTCTACTAACTCTTGTGGTAGCTCAAATGCACATCCTCTTTGCTATTTGATAAGCTCCAATATACCGGAGACTATATACCAATGACTAAGTTCTACTAAATCTCATAAAACCCTTTATGGGTGAAACTTTAATATATACCCTATCATCTACTTCAAACTCTTATTCCCTTATCCTAACATCAGTATAGGATTTCATTCAATTCCACACCATTTTCAACCTCTCTTGAATTACTTTCATCTTCTCCATAAATTGATAAACTAAATCTGGACATATCATCCCTTCTTCACAAACTTCAAACCATCCAATAGGAGATTTGTCTCTTCTTCGATAAAGAGATTCATAATGATCAATTTGGATGTTGTTGTGGTCAAATTGAACACGCAAGTGCACGTGATCGTACAAGAAATATAATGACTCTTGTTAAGGAGTCGGTTCATACCCACAGGGACTACAAATTAGAATCAATTAACTTTTCCAATTCCTAACTTAAATAAGTTCAATATCAGGATTTTATAAATAACAGTACAAAGATTTATATCTAACTAAAATTGACTACAACGATTAAAGTTCTTGACTTGTAAACAATTATTATGAGCGAGATCCAGGACTACAACTTTTATCAGGACTTATGAAGTTGCTATCATCTAATAAAGGTTTTATGATGTTATCTTATCGATGAACAGAAGGGTTAGATGTATGATCATGGTCTCTCGACCTCTAACCGCCTACAACAATTACAACCTTAAATACATCGTTGAGAGGGGATAAGATAAATAAAAGTTAAGCATTCAGTTATCTTCATGTATGATGATCCACGTAACTCTAGGTATATCTCTATCCTAGAAACGAATCAACCCTAGCTATTTAGAGTCAACCAAACTTATTACTTTCCATATTCTATCCTCTTATTCCTCTCTCGAGTTCAATTTGGACAATCGATTTATTTCTATGGTGTCCGGTCATGAAATACAACAAACAAGAAAGTAAGAACGAATCATAGATAACTCTTGATAAACCCTTAAAAAATTAATCAAAGTTCATTCATCCTGTAGCAACAACCCTAGAGTTAGGGTATTTAGCTACTCATTCTCCTCAGAACAATATTCAGAATTGTTGAAATCATTCCAAAGAATTACCAAAAAATAAGAAATAAAAAGTAACCCTATAAACTACAAGGTCTCGTTCTTAATGCCCCTCGTTCTAAAATTGGAAAAAGAATAATTGTAAAATTACATTAAGGCCCTATTTATACTAAATTCCGTATTTACAATGTAGGACTCTGAATCGCACGACACGGGGATGGCATGAGGTTTACTGCTTTACGATTTATTTTCAATTGAGATTCTACTCTTAAGTGCACGACGCGGAGACTACACGCAGTCTTCTGTGTAGAGAATTCATTCAAGACCAAGATTTCTCTCCCTTGTGCGTGATGCGGAACTGGAACGAAAATGCCTTATGCGTATTTCTTGGTTCATTTTTTTTCTTTATCTTTAAATTTTCTTGTCACTTATTTTTAACCCCTTTTAGTACAGTTATCTTTCACCTCACCTTCCTCCACATCTAATCATGTTTGTTAGTATGGAAACACGGAATTCACTAACTAACACTCTCAATCTAGACTTAACAACTTCAAATTAACCCACCAAGTGGGCATAAATATCATTATGGGCATGTAAATATGCCCAACATCACTACCCCACACTTAAAAGATTTGTTCGTCCTCGAACAACTTCTAATGACTCCTAGACATGGACGCTACTTAAATCGTGCTTCTATTATCTTCTCTTTATGCTTCCTTATATGACATGCTATTGATTCAATCATGCTAAGACAACTTCCTACACCCATACTCGTAATTCTCTATGTACTTTTTTGTATCACTTTGCCTCCTACAACAAGTGCCTCTCACGTGAAAGAATAATCTTCTAAGTCAAAACATTATTTCACATCATCGACGGATTTATCATCAAACCATATCACTCTCCAAAAAAGAAGTCACATGCATGCGTTGAGAACCATAAGATTTCCCATTATGTATATCTCTACTACTGATATGTATTATACTCAAAAATCAGCCAGGACTTTTTATGGTTGTAATGTTGGCTCAGGGTCACGAGAGATTTATGCATATGAAAATAGTAACTTGTTCTCCCTAATGCACTATGATTGACTTTGACTTTGAAGATCACATTTTTCTTCTTCACCTTCCTGTTTAACATGTTTTCTCAAATTTAATATTTCCCTCTTTTCTTTTTTTCGTATCCTATTTTTTTTTATCGTTTTATAGATTAAGAAAATTTTTAAATTACACACCGGGCATTATTTTTGCCTTTACGTTTTATTTCCCTTCATGAATACTCCCTCTATTCCTTTGGACATATGTCCTTGTTTTAGTCCTTCATCCTAACACAATGCATTAAGAATCGGTCTCTATCTTAGGGGCTCAATAAAGGGGATACAACTTATTTTCAAGGTTTCAACACAAGGGTAGGTTAAAAGCTCAAGGGGGTTAACTAAGGAATGAGATGAGGCTTCATTTCTACAGTAATTTCCAAGAAAGGTTTGCTATCATCTTTTTGAGTACCACACAATCATATTTCGCTTCAATAACAACCTGGGAAAGTAATAGACTCAATTAACATAACATTTACTATACAATAACTCACCACTCGTGGCACATGTTGCATTCAGAACGATCAACTAAGCCCATTATATGTTACACTAGAGGGTCATTTCAACTTACGTTGTACTTTTCCATAGCATAACAAACAGTTGCACTTCATATATCCTTCAACTTAATATCTTTTTTTCGTACAAAAATTTTTCATTTTCAGCACGACCCACCCTAGACTCGTTTTTACCACGTACAATGACAAAGTAAGAGCGAGTGTCGGGAATCCAGTTAGCATAAAATTCACGAACCATGCTCAGGTTGCAGTCATCTGGTTCCTGAACTATAAACCCCAACTGCAACTGTTTTATCCGCCTCACTATATGGGGGAACTCCCTGAGTAGACTTTCCCATTGAACACACACATCTAAGAAATAGGATGACTTGGTATGCTTCCTATACCACGTATTTCCCTCCTTGGCTACCACTTTCAGTCTATAAATGCGAGTCTACACTCTGGGAGCAGGATGTGCAGGTGGAACATTCCCACTTC
The DNA here is from genome assembly GCA_027704765.1 of Solanum habrochaites. NCBI lineage: Eukaryota > Viridiplantae > Streptophyta > Magnoliopsida > Solanales > Solanaceae > Solanum > Solanum habrochaites. The sequence goes on along the minus strand of JAKWJA010002490.1, from coordinate 440,822 downwards.
TAGGCCTCTTCTTCTGAGACCCTTCAGCAACTGTGTGTCCTAAACTCTGTGACGAAGACATAGTACCTGGTAAAGGAAACACAATTGAATTCAGTTCATGCCTAACTACGGAACATTCCACCCTACACTTGATAACCAACAACGTCCAATTTGGATACACATATTATCCCTAACGCTACTATCACACCCTTAACCCATTAAATCATAGAAAGGAATGCTCACCAATTTGACAAAAAATTACCGACTTTTATAAACAGTTATTACACCTCCCCAAAATGTCACAACACAGGACACATATGCTCAGCGAGATTATTAGATATTCAAGAATTCATCTACCACTTAAAAATATAATTCTCAATTTATAACAACCACACATGAAAACCAACAATTCCAAATGTCTAGTGATGAGAACCACAACCCCCCCTAATTTTTTCTACCCTATGCTTGTATGAATACTAATTTGTACTCAAGAATAAAGAAGCAATTTGAGGCTTGGGCGATGCGAGAAGATGTATGATCGTTGGGAAACTAGAGAGAAAAGATGGACAGAGGCGCGACGGCGGAACGGAATTAGGGTATTAGGACCGGTTTTATTTTGTTAAAGGGGGAATTGGGTCGGGTGTATTCTATTTAGAAACTGGTAAAACCTATTTTAATTATAGACAATCAAGATACCCACCTAGACATCGTGATGCGCGAGTGAAATGAGGTCCACTGGAATTTTAATTCTAATTGACCCAAAAATACTCACATCTCGCGCGACGTGAAGCTGTCACGGGCCAATGTATTTGTGTGACGTAAATCACTTATACTGTTGAAATCAATTTGTCCCTCTTACTCCGCAATGCGCACTCGACATAAGGTATTCTGCCTCGAATGTCTACAGATGAGGCTAAATAAGAGACTAGCCTTGTAACGCGCAACTGTTACACGGTTCACTATCTGCAATTTCAGCAATGCACTTTGCGATGCGTAGCTATCACTTCATCCACGACCTCTTCGTCCTTTGATAATAAAATCCTTCATACAAATGTTTTATTCAAACCTTGATGGATTGCCTCTCATCCTGCGTTGTAGTTACGGTCAAGGCATGACTCATATTTTTTTAAGCTAAAGCAAATCAAACCTAAATATTACAATAAATCATGGGTTGCCTCCCATGGAGGGCCTAATTTATTATCGCAGCACGACCCATCTTAGAACTCACTATGCATTCAAAGTGATCTCTTCAACCTCACGATCCACATCCTTTCCAACATAGTGTTTGACCCTCTTTCCATTTACAAGGAACGTGTATTTATCGCCATTATTTCGTAACTCAACTACATCATCTTGAGTCATTCGCACCACCTCAAACGGACCACTCCATTTCGAACAGAGATTCCCTGGAAACAATTTCAACCTGGAGTTGAACAGCAACACTAGATGGTCTAGATCAAAAGTGTGTGACTATGTGTTTGTCATGCCACTTTTTAGTTTTTTTCCTTATACAACTTTGTATTCTCATATGTATGCAGCCTGAACTCCTCGAGCTCATGCAATTGGGTTATTCTGTTCCGGGTAGATAACTCCACATCTAGATTTATCTTCTTTATTTCCCAATATGCCTTATGTTCTAACTCAACGGGCAAGTAGCATGCTTTTCCAAACACCATTCGGAGGGAGAAGTCCATATAGTCTTGTACGCAATTCTATAGCCCATAAAACATTTTAAGCTTATCTGAGGAATCCTTCCTTTGAGCATTTACAGTTTTCTACAGGATCTGCTTAATTTCCTTGTTTGATACTTCAATCTTTCCACTAGTTTGAGGATGGTATGAAGTTGCCACTTTATGCCTTACCCCATACATAGCCAATAAGCTATAAATGGAGTTATTTATAATATGATTACCTCCATCACCAATTATCTCCCTAGGAGTGCTAAACCTGGTGAAAATATGTTTCCTTATAAAGTTCACAACCACTTTGGAGTCATTAGTTAAGTAAAGCTACTGCTTCAACCCACTTGGATACATAATCTACCGCTACTAGAATGTTTTAATTCCCTCTAGACGATAGAAATGGTTCCATGAAATCGATCCTCCATACATCAAAGATTTCCACCTCTAGAATGTTACCCAAAGGCATCTCATGCCTTCTTGAAATGTTTACCATTCATTGGCACTGGTCACATCCTTTTACAAACAATACCGCATCTCTAAATAAGGTAGGCCAAAAGAATTCAGATTGTAATATCTTATGTGTAGTTCGTTCGCCCCCATGATTCTGGATATGGTGAAGTGTGACAACTTTCTAACGCTTTTGGGGCCTTTTCCTCAGCTATACATCTTCTCAGCATTTTATCTCGACCCTTCTTGAAAATATAAGTCTCATCCCATATATAAAATTTAGCATCGTACCTCAATCTTTGCATCTGATGTGTTGATGCCCCAGGTGGGATTAAGCCACTCACCAAATAATTCTCAATTTCAGCATACCAAGGTACCTGTGTAATGTCCAGTGCTAAAAGCTATTCATCAGGGAACTCTTCCCGGATATTTCCTCCTCTGCCACATGAGATGAATCTTCTAATCTAGACAAATGATCAGCTATCTGATTCTCTGAACCCTTTCTATCTTTTATCTCTAAATCAATTTCCTGGAGAAGTAAGACCCATCTGATCAATTGGGGTTTTGCATCCTTCTTATTGAAGAGATATTTGATGACTGCACGATCAGTGTAGAATATAACCTTTATTCCCACCAAATATAACATAAATTTTTCAAACGCATACAGTAAGGTTAACATTTATTTCTTAGTTACGGTGTAGTTTTCTTGGGTTGCATCTAGTGTATTACTCGCAAAGTATATGGAGTAAAACACATTATTTCGTTTTTGCCCAAACACTGCTCCAACTGCCATATCACTCGCGTCCTACATCATCAATTCAAACAACAATTCCCAATTTGGTACTACAAAGATAGGGGCTTCAATCAACTTTTGTTTCAACACTTCAAAGGCCTCTAAATTGTTCTTTTCAAGCTTGAATTTCACCTCTTTCTCTAATATATAGCATATGGGTTTTGCAGTCTTGGAGAAATCTTTAATGAATCTTCAATAAAACCTGCATGGCCCAAAATGCTTCTGACCCCTTTAACTGATACTGGAGGTGTTAATTTCTCAATTACTTCAATCATGGGTTTGTCCACATCTAGACCATTCTTCGATACCTTGTGACCCAATACAATCCCTTCTCTTACCAAGAAGTGACACTTTTCCCAGTTTAAAACCAAATTGGTTTCTTCATATCTTGATAAGGCTCTATCAAGATTTAACAAGCATTTCCCAAAGGACTCACCAAACATTGAGAACTCATCGATAAATACTTCCACAAAATCTTCCACTATATCGTGAAAGATTGCCATCATGCATCTCTGAAAAGTAGCTGGAGCATTACATAACACGAATGGCATGAGTTCGAAGGCATAGTTACCATAAGGGCATGTAAATGTTGTATTCTCTTGGTCCTCAGGTGCAATTACAACCTGGTTATACCCTGATTATCTGTCAAGAAAGCAATAATATTCCTGACGTGCTAATCTGTCCAACATTTTAAATGAAAGGAACCGAATAATGATCTTTTCTGGTGGCTTCATTTAACTTCCTGTAGTCCATGCATATTCTCCATCCTGTTACTGTTCTAGTGGGGATCAATTCATTTTTGTCATTGGTTATTACAGTCATTCCACCTTTCTTGGGCACACACTGTATTGGACTTACCCATTTATTGTCCGATATTGGGTACACTATCCCTGAATCTAACCACTTGATTACATCTTTTCGAGCCTCATCCTTCATTAAAGGATTTAATCATCGCTGTTGTTGAGCACTTGCTTTATATCCTTCCTCCATATAGATCTTATGCATACACAAAGATGAACATATACCTTGGATGTCTGACAGCTGCCATCCAATTGCTGGATTGCGCTTCTTCAAAATCAACAATATTGTTTCCACCTGTTCATCTGATAATGCTCCAGACAAAATAATAGGTAAAGTATAATTTACACCTAAAAATGTACACCTTAAATGTCCTGGAAGGTCTTTCAATTCGAACTTAGGGGCTTCTTCAATGAAGGGCTTAGGTGGAGGCCCAAATACTTTGTTCAATTGTTCCCATCTTATGCCCAATTCTTCAATCAAGGCCAAGTCTAACATCTACACAATTTCCTGTCCCTCAGCATCTCCATAGATCTCATCACCCCTCATTACTCGTTCAAGAGGGGCTTCAGCAAAGATGTGTTTACCATCTACCACCAGATCTACCACAGTGATGGCAGATGCCTTCTTATACAGTGGTGGAATTTTTAAGGCTATATATACATCAAAAACCTCTACTTTATCGTGAGCTCTCATAGTAAGTTGACTAGCAACTACGTCGATCATTGTTTTCCCAGTGGCTAAAAATGGTTTTCCTAAGATGAACGGAACCTCAGGATCTTCCTTAAAGTTTAATACCACAAAATCCACCGGAAAAATAAAAGATCCCATTTGAACTAGTACATCTTCTACAACTCCTTCAGGTATGGCTATTGATTATCAGCCAATTGTAAAATTACGGTGGTTGGCTTAGGGATACCCAACCCCATTTTCTTATACAATAAAGTTGGCATTTAATTAATGCTAGCCCCGAAATAGCACAAACCTCGTGCATGGATACTCTGGACGATGGTAATTTATACCGTAAAGCTACCTGGATCTTTCATCTTCATGGGAAACCTGTTCAGAATTCTGGAGCTACACTCTTCAGTAAGTGCAATTGTCTCGTATGCACACAATCACTTTTTATTTGCTACAATTTCTTTGACATTTTTTGCATACCTGGGTATACCTTGCAAAATATCTACCAAAGGCAAATTAATATGAACATGTTTTAACGAAGATAGAAACTTACCAAAGCATTCATCACCTTTTTGTTTCTTGAACTTCTGAGGGGATGGAGGAAGTGGTCTTACTATTGGTTGCACCTTTTCCACAGGTGCCACTTCTTCCTTGTTCTGGGGTTCACCTCTATCGATAACGTTTTTCTTTGGATATAATTCCTCCAATTGTAGCCTAGTATGATTACTAACAGCAGTGTTCTGTTTAGAATTTGGATTTGTGTTTCTAAGCAACCCTCCTTGTGGGGTAGAATTTTGGGCACTAGCAAATTGCCCAAATTGCTTTTCCAAATTATGGGTAGCTAACAACTTATTTCTTATATCAGCCTCTAACTGAGCTTGTGTCACTGATCTCTAGAATGTTCTGAATGTGAACTGTGGGATCCTCATGAGAGAGACCAGTAAACTGCCCATTTGAGTGCAAGATTTGCAACATGCTCTGTTATAATTCAAATCTTCCACCAGCCTCAAGTTTTGAATACAAGAAGTAACATTAGTGGGTCGTAGGATTGCCACATCTCTAACTCTTATTTCAGTAGTAGCCATTGTTTCATGTGTCAACTCTCATTCTTCAGTTTGGTGAACTAGAGTTGATGATTCCCAAACTCTAGAGGAATTGAATGCTCTACTTGATCAGTTTCCTATGTATAAATCTGTCAGGATCTGACAGTAGTGACAACAGGTCACGATCGTAGTCCAGTTTTGGAGTATCTAAACACCTACAATAATGAAACAATAATATCAAGTTACCAATACCTGTGACTAGCTTTTAGAAATAGAAAAATAGTATGTCTTCTAATTCTTGTAATCCGCGGCGGCAAAAATTTACTGCAGTCAAATCGCACATGCAAGTACACGTGATCGTACAAGAAATATAATGGATCTTGTTAAGGAGTCGGGCATCGTACCCAAAGGGACTACAAACTACACTCAATTAACTTTTCCAATTTCTAACTTAAACGTGTTCAATTTCTAGATTTTATAAATAATAGTATTAAGATTAATATCTAATTAAAATTTACTACAATGATTCAATTTCTTAACTTGTAAACAATTATTATGAACGAGATCCAATACTATAGCTTTTATCAGGACTTATGAAGTCGCTATCATCTAATACAGATTTATAGACGTTATCTCATCGCTATACCACAGGGTTAGATGTACGATCATGGTCCCTCTACCTCTAATCGCCTATAAAAATTACACTATTAAATACATCGTTGAGCGGGGATAAGATGAGTAAAACTTGAAAATTAAGTTATCTTCCTGTATGATGATCCAAGTAAGGTCTCTAGGTATATCTTTATCCTAGAAATGAATCAACCCTAGCTATTTAGAGTCAACCAGACTTCTTACTTTCCATATTCTATCCTCTTATTCCTCTCTCGAGTTTAATTTGGACAATGGATTTATTTCTTTGGTGCCAAGTTATGAAACATAACAAGCAAGAAAGTAAGAAATAATCATAGATAACTCTTGATAAACCCTTAAAAAATTAACCAAACTTCATTCATCATATAGCCACAACCCTAGAGTTGGGGTATTTAGCTACTCATGATCCTCAGAACTATATTCAAAATTGTTGAAATCATTCCAAAGAATTACCAAAAAAGAAGAAACAAAAAGTAACCCTAAAAACTTCAAGGTATTTTTCTTGATGACCCTCGTTCAAAAATTGGAAAAAGAAAAATTGAAAAATTACATTTAGGCCCTATTTATACTAAATTCCAAATAACCAATGTAGGTCTCTGAGTCGCGCGATGCGGGGCTAGCACGAGGGGCACTATTTTGCGATATATTTGCAACTGAGATTCGGCACGTAACTGCACAACCCGGAGACTACACACAGTCTTCTATTTAGAGAAATTATTTGAGCCCAAGATTTCTCTAACTTCTGTGTAATGCAAACTTGCATGAAAATGACTTTTGCGTTTTTCTTGGTTCATTTTTCCTTGATTTATCCTTAGATTTACTTGTTCGTTCACTTTAACCCCTCTTAGTGCAGATATTTTTGACCTCGCTTTCCTGCACATCTAATCATGTTGGTTAGTATGGAAACACGGAATTTACTAACTAAGACTCTTAATCTAAACTTAAAAACATCAAACTAATCTACCAAGTAGACATAAATAGCATTATGGGCATGTAAATATGTACAAGATTAGATGCTAAAGTGGTAACTATTGTTGTAAGCAAACTCGATGAGAGGTAGGTGATCATCCAAATTCCCTTAAAAATCAATCACACAAAACCTCAACTTGTCTAGTCAGGATTGAGTAGTACGCTTTGCTTTCCCATTTTCTTGAGTTTGAAAGGCAGTACTTAAGTTCACCTTTGAACCTAGTACTTTTATGAATGACTTCCAAAATTGTGCACCTCTTTCTGAAATAATGGAGAACGGAACCCCGTGAAGTCTAACTGCATCCTGAAGATACAACTTAGCAAAATCTTCTGTCGTATGGGTAGTCTTTATCGCGAAAAAGTGGGTTGATTTGGTCATGCAATGTACAATCACCCAAATAAAATCATGTTGTCTACGAGACCTTGGTAAACATGTGATGAAATAAATATCAATTATCTCCCACTTCCATTAAGGAAGTTCCATATTCTGAGTTAAATCACCGATCCTTTGGTGCTTTATGTTAACTTGTTGGCAATTTGGACACTTGGCAACAACTTCTGTAATGTCATTCTTCATACTATTCCACCTATACACCTCTCTCAAGTCACGATACATCCTTATGGAACCCCAATGTATGGAATATCTATAGCTATAAGCTTCCTCCATGATTCTCTGTTGGAGTAAATCCATCATTAGTACACGCAATTTACCTTGATATATCAATACGCCATAGCCCCCTTGTTCAGAAGGTAATACTTTTTCCTTATGAATATCTGCCTTCAATTAAAGCAAAATTGGATCTTGTTCTTTCTTCTCTTTCACTTCAGACACTAATAATGATTTATCCCTATTCATCACCACAATTCCTCCCTATGTGGAATCCATTATTTGGACTCCTATGTGTGCAACTCTATGCACATTTTTTGCTACTCAACATGGGCGGTTCTACCCATTGACAACCTGATCAAGGCATCAAAAACAACATTAGCCTCACCTAGGTGGTACAGAATACTCATGTCATTATCCTTGAGTAGTTATAATCACCTCACTTGTCTGAGATTAGGCTCTTTTTCAGTAAACACATACTGAAGGCTCTTGTGATCAGTGAATACATTAACATGAATACCATACAAATAATGTCGCATATCTTCAAAGCAAATACTACAACAACCATTTCTATGTCATGGGTAGGGTAATTCTTCTCATGAACTTTTAATTGTCGGGAGGCATAAGATACAACTTTGGCATTCTACATTAATACACAACCCAAACCAACCTTAGATTCATCAGAATACAACACAAAACCTTGAGTACTTTTTGGTAAGGTCAAAGCTAGGCAATAGTCATCCTCTTTTTCAATTCCTGAAAGATTTTCTCACAAGCTTCAGACCATTGAAACTTAACTATTTTCGGAGTCAACTTGTTCAAAGGAGATGAAATGGATGAGAAACCCTCTATGAACCTTCTATAGTAGACAGGCAAACCCAAGAAACTCATAATATCAATTGGAGATGTGGGTCCAGGCCAATTCTTCACTACCTTTATCTTTTGGGTATTAATTCTACTTCCATTAACAGAAACTATGTGGCCCAAGAATGCCACAAACTCAAGAAAAAACTCACATTCATAGAACTTAGCATATAGCCCCATATCTTACAAAGTTTGAAGAACTGTTCTAAGATGTCTAGCATGATCTTCATCATTCCTAGAATAGATTAGTTAGTCATCAACGAATATGATAAAAACATATCTAAATACGTTTGAATACCCTATTCATAAGGTTCATAAATGTCGCAGGGCATTGGTCAAACCAAAGGACATAACTAAAAACTTATAATGACCATAATGGTTCTTAAATGATGTATTTTTAATATCACATTCCCTCACTCTTAACTGATGGTAGCCTTATTTGAGGTCTATCTTAGAGAAACATGAGGCACCCTGAAGTTTTTGAAAGATCATAAATCCTTAGAAGTGGATAATTATTCTTGATGGTAACCTTGTTCAACTGACGATAATCTATACACATCCTAAGGGAACCATCCTTCTTTCTCATAAATAAGACCAGAGTGCCTCAAGGTGAGACAATTGGTCAAATAAAACCTTTCTCTAAGAGGTCTTTCAACTACTCTTTTAACTCTGCTGGTGTCATCCTATATGGAGGACTAGATATAAGACAAGTATCTAGAAGAATATGTATACCGAAGTTTATCATAATCCTTGAGTAGTTCTTACCACCTCATTTTGACATTCAGCTCCTTTTGAGTAAACACATATTGAAGTCTCTTGTGATCAGTGAATACATCAACATAAAAACCATACAAATAATGACACCATATCTTCAAACCAAATAGTATAGGAGCCAACTCTAAGTCATGGGTTAGGTAAATCTTCTCAGGAACTTTCAACTTTCTGGAGGCATAAGCTTTAACTTTGCCATTTTGCAATAATACACAACCAAAACCAACGGTAGATGCATAACAATACACCAGAAAACCTTGAGTACCTTCTGGTAAGGTCAAACTGGGGCAGTAGTCAATCTGTTTTTCAATTCCAAAAAGTTTTTCTCAAAAGCTTCAAACCATTGAAACTTCACTATTTTCTGAGTTAACTTGGTCAAAGGAGATGAAATGGATGAGAACTCCTCTACGAACCTTCTATAGTAGCCAGCCAAACAAAGAAACTCCTAATATTCTTTAGAGATGTAATATCCATCCAAACCTAAGAAACTCCTCATATCGGTTAGAATATGGGCCTATGACAATTTTGCATCGCCTTTCTCTTTTGGGTATCAACTCTAATTCCATCACTGGATATTGTGGCCCAAGAACACCACAAACTTGAGCCAAAAATCACATTTAGAGAACTTAGAGTATAACCCCTTATCTTTCAAAGTTGAAGAGTTGTTTTGAGATGGCTAGCATGAGCTTCCGCATTCTTCGAATAGATTAGTATGTCATCAATGAATACGATAACAAATTTATCTAAATAAGGTTTGAATACTCTATTCATAAGGTCTATTAATGTCGAAGGCGCATTAATCAAACCAAAGGTCATATCCAGAAACTCATAATGACCATAACGCGTCCTGAATGTTGTCTTTGGAATATCACATTCCCTCAATCATAACTGATGGTAGCCTGATCTAGGTCTATAATATAGAAACATAAGGCACCCCAAATTTGTTCAAAAAGATCATCAATCCTTCGAAGAGGATACTTATTCATGATGGTAACATTGTTAAACTTACAGTAGTCTATACACATACTAAGGGAACCATCCTTCTTTCTCACAAATAAGACTAGAGAGCCCCAAAGTGAGACACTTGGTCGAATAAAACCTTTCTCTAGGGGTCTTTCAACTACTCTTTAATCTCTTTAAACTATGTTGCTACCATCCTATATGACGAAATAGATATAGGATGACTTTATGCAAGAATATCTATATCGAAGTCTACTTGTCTCAGCAGAGTCTTGGGTAGATAATCTGAAAAAGATTTCTAGAAACTCTTTTATTACTGAAACTAACTTAATAGGATGTATCTTAACACTATAGTCATTTAGTCGAACTAAGTGACAATCTCATCCCTTAGAAACTAACTTCCTCTCCTTAAGTATGAAATAGAATGACCCTTAGGCATTACTTAACTCTTTTCCACTTTAAGACTGGCTCATTTGAAAGATGAAACTTGACAACTCGAGTCCTACAATCAATTGCGGCATAACAGACACGAAGTCAGTCCATACCAAGAATGATATTGAAATCTACCATGTCTAACTAGACTATATCAATCATGGAATCTTGTGTTTGACGAAAACAAGGCTATCACAAAAGACTCCCTTTGCTATAATAGATTGACAAACATGTGTAGAAACTCTTAAGGGCTCACAAAGTTTCTCCAGAAGAATATTAAAATTCATCACAACATACTGAGTTACAAAGCATAAACTTTCTCTTAAATATAGAAAAGCACATTAAAGATAAAGACTTGGATCATACTAGTGATAACATCTGGAGAATCCTCTTGCTCTTGGAGACAGGTTATAACATAAAGGCGATTTATTCCTCTGCCAGTATCGGATGTGGCCCCTCTAGGTGCATTCCTGTCTGGTGGAGCAAATGAAGAAGAATAGGCTCTATTGCCCTATTACAATTTCCATGCTTGTTATTCGTTTCTGTCCGAATATGGCAGAATATTAAGAAAATGCCACAAACTCGCTGAAAAATAAAAAACACACACATAAACAATACAAAAAACACCCCAAAAGTTTTATGACTTGAACCAATGACCTTAGAATAAAAAGACGAATAATAGAATAAAACTTTACTTCTTTTCGTAACTCCCATAAATGGCCTAATATTGCATAAATGCCCCTAAAATAGCCAAAATTTCAGTAAGGAAACGTAAAAAATATAAAAACGCCCCAAAAATTTGGACAAGCATCAATGACTTTAGAATATCTTGATGAATATCAGGACGAAACTTTACTTCTTTTTATAACTGGCTGAATATTATGTCAATGCCTAAAATGGCCGAATAATAAAAAACACACATTGACAATAAAAAAAACGTCTTACAAAAATTTCAACTTGCACCAACGACTTTAGAATATCATGACAAATAACTGAAAATAATATACATCTTTTGGTAACTGCTTGAAAATGACCGAATATTACCTAAATGCCTCAATATGACCAAAAAATCAAGAAACACACATAAACATTACAAAAACACCTCGCTAAATTTTTGACTTGCACGAATGACCTTAGAATATTGTGACGAACAACAGAAAGTTTTTTACTTCTTTTTATAACTCCTTGAAAATAGCCGAATATTACGTGAATGCTCTAAAATAGCCGAAAAATCAAGGAACAAACATTAACCATAAAAATACCTCAAAAAATTACGCCTTGCACGGATGAACTTACAATATCATGATGAACAATAGAAAAAACTTCTTTTTGTAGCTGCCTGAAAATAGCCGAATATATCAAGAAATACACATACATAATGTATAAAATGCCTCAAAAAATTTTAACTTGCACCAATAACCTTATAATATCGTGACAATAACATGGAAAAACTTTACTTCTTTTTGTAACCGCCCGAAAAATGGCTAGATATTATGTACATGCCCAAAATGGCCAAAAAATAAAGGAACACACACAAACAGTACAAGAAAAGACTCAATTTTTTTTTGAATTTCACCAATGATCTTAAAATATCATGACGAATAACATAACAAAACTTCACTTCATTTTGTAACTACTAGAAAATGTCTAAATATTACGTAAATGCATCAAAATGCACGAAAAATAAAGAAATAGAGATAAACTGTACAAAATTGCCTCAATTTTTATTGACTTGCATCGATGAGCTTAGATATTATGAAGAATACTAGAACAAAAATTTACTTCTTTCCGTAACTTCCCGAAAATTGCCGACTATTACGTAAATTCATCAAAAATGGCCAAAAAATCTAGAAATACACACAAACTATACAAAAAATGCCTCAATTTTTTTTGACTTGCACCAATAAAGTTAGAATATATTGACAAAATAACATAAAACAACTTAACTTCTTTTCGTAACTCCTTGAAAATGGCCGAAATTATGTAAATGCTCCAAAATGCCCAAAAATCTAGAAACATACAAAAAATACAAAAAATGCCTGAATTATTTTTTATTTGAACCAATAACCTAAGAATACCATGATGAATAACATAACAAAACTTTAGTGCTTTTTGTAACTGTCCAAAAATGGCCGAGTATTATGCAAATGCCCCAAAATGACCGAAAAATAAAGAAACACACATAAACATTAAAAAGACACCATAATAAAATTATGACTTGATCCATGACCCTAGAATATTGTGACGAATAACAGAAAAAAACTTTACTTCTTTTCTTAACTGTCCAAAAATAACCGAATATTACATAAACGCTCAAAAATGCAAGAAAAAAAATCAATAACCACATTTAAATAGTATAAATAACCTTTAAAAATTCTTACATGTATCGATGACCTTATAATAATGCGACGAGTGATAGAACAAAACTTCACTTCGTATCGTTACTGCCCGAAAATGGTAGAATATTATGTAAGTACCCCAAAATGACAGAAAAGTAGAGAAACACACATAAATAATACACAAAAACACCTCAAAAAACGTTCAACCAACTAATGCCCTTAGAATATCGTCACGAATGACAAAACAAAACTTTACTTCTTTTTCATAGCTGCCCAAAAAATGGCCGAATATTACATAAACGCCCCTAAGTAGTCGAAAAATCAAAAACACACATAACAATTAAAAATCACATCAATTTTCTTTTACTAGCCCAATTACCTTAGAATATTGTGACGATAACAGAACACAACGTACTTTCTTTTCAAAACAACTCGAAAAATGCTGAATATTGTGTAAATATTTAAGAGAGGCTAAGATTCAAGAAACACACATAAACAATACAAAAAACTCCTCAAAATTTTTGAGTTTCACCATTAACCTTAGAATATCATGAGGAATAACAGAACAAATCTTCACTTTCTTTTCATAACTGCTCGAAAATGGCTAAACATTACGTAAATATCTCAAAATAGCAAAAAAAAATAAAATAAAGAAACACACATACAATGTACAAAAAGCTCATCAATTTTTTTTGACTTCGACCGATGACCTAACAATATTGTTACAAATAACAACATAAAATTTTACTTCTTTCATTAACATCTCAAAAACGACTGAATATTTTGTAAATGCCCTAAAAAGATCGAAAAATCAAGAAACATACATAAATAATTAAAAAACTTCTCAAAAAAATTCAACGTGCAGCTAGTACCCTACTTATCGCTACCAATAACAGAAAAAAATTACATTATTTCATAATTGCATTAAAATGGCATATTATGTAAATGCCCAATATGAACGAAAAATCATGAAACACACATAAAAGTACAAAAAAACAACTCAAAAAATTTAGACTGCACAAATTATTTTAGAATATTGTGACAAATAATAGAAAAAACTATACTTCTTTTTATAACTGCCCGAATATGGCCGAATATTATGTAAATACCCTAAAATGGCCGAAAATCAAAAGACAAACATAAAGCTTAAAAAAATGCGTCAAATAAATTATGTCTTTCATGAATGACTTTAGAATATCGTAATGAATAACTAAAGAGAAGTTTACTTCTTTTTCATAGCTACCCAAAATATTACGTAAATACCCCTAAATGGCAAAAATATCAAGTAAAACATATGAATAGTACATAAATTTCTTAAAATTTTTTGTCTTGCACCAATAACCTTAGAATATCGTGACAAATAACAGAGCAAAACTTTACTTCTTTTTAAAACTGTCCGAAACTGGCCGAATATTATATATATGCCCCAAATGACAAAAGAATAAAGAAAGACACATAAACAGTATAACAAAAGCCTCAAATTTTTGTTGACTTTCATCAATGATCTTAGAATATCATGACGAGTAACAGAATAGAACTTCACTTATTTTAGTAACTACACGAAAATGTGTAAATGTTACATAGATGCCCGAAAATAAACAAAAAATCAAGAAACAGACGTATGCAGTACAAAATATGCCTCAATTTTTTTTTGACTTGCACCAATGACCTTAAAATACCATGAAAAATACTAGAATAGAACTGTACTTTTTTTCATAACTGCCTGAAAATTGACTAATATTACGTAAATTCTTCAAAATGGATGAAAAATTAAGAAACACACATAAACTATATAAAAAATGCCTCAAATTTTTTTTGACTTACATCAATGAATTTAAAATATTGTGACGAGTAACAGAACAAAACTGAACTTCTTTTCGTAACTCCTCGAAAATGGCCAATCAATAAGTAAATGCCCCCAAATGATCAAAAAATTTAGGAAAACACAAAAAATACAAAAGTGCCTCAATTTTTTTAACTTGAACCAATAAAGTAACAATTCCGTGACGAATAAAAAAATAAAACTTTAATACTTTTTGTAACTGCCCGAAAATGATTGAATATTATGTATATGCCCCAAAATGGCCGAAAATAAAAAAACACACATAAACAATACAAAAGACCCCTTAAATTTTTTTACTTACACCAATAACCTTAGGA
Organism: Solanum habrochaites; assembly: GCA_027704765.1. Taxonomy (NCBI): domain Eukaryota; kingdom Viridiplantae; phylum Streptophyta; class Magnoliopsida; order Solanales; family Solanaceae; genus Solanum; species Solanum habrochaites. Next base: position 425,646 of record JAKWJA010002490.1, on the reverse strand, counting down.
TATCATTACAAATAACATACCAAAACTTTACTGCTATTCATAATTGCCCGAAAATGACCGAATATTACTTAAATGCGTAAAAATGCTAGAAAAAAAATCAAGACACATCTAAATAGTATTAAAAAACCTTAAACTTTTTTTGACTTGCACCGATGACCTTAGAATATTGTGACAAATATCAGATAAAACTTCACTCTGTATCGTTATTGCCCAAAATGGTCGAATATTACGTAAATATCTCAAAATGACCAAAGAATAAAAAAAAACACACATAAAACAATAAAAAAAAACACATCAGAAAAAATTTGACTAGCACTAATGACAATAGAATATCATCACGAATAATAGAACATCACTTTACTTCTTTTTGTAACTGCCCTAAAATGGTTGAATATAACATAGATGCCCAAATAGCCAAAAAATCAAGAAACACACATAACCAGTACGAAAAACATGTCAAATTTTTTTTTACTAGCATCAATGACCTTAGAATATCGAGATGAATAACAGAACAAAACATACATTATTTTCATAACTATCCGAAAATGACCGAATATTACATAAATAACGCGAAATGGCTAAGAGGTCGAGAAACAAAACATAAACAATAAAAAATGCTTAAATAAATTTTGACTTGCACCAATGACTTTAAAATATCATTATGAATAATAGAACAAAACTTCACTTCTATTCGATTGCCCAAAAATGGCTGAATATTTCATAAATGCCCTAAAATAGCTAAAACTAAAGAAACACACATAAATTGCACAAAAATGCCTCAATTTTTTCTTTACATTCATTGATGACTTTAGAATATTGTGGAGAATAATTAAATAAAACTTTCCTTCTTTTCGTAACATCCCAAAAATGGCCAAATATTTCATATATGCCCCAAAATGGCGGGAAAATCAAGAAACACACATTAACAATAAAAACCATCTCAAATTTTTTTTTGACGTACATCTAGGACCGTATAATATCATGACGAATAACACAAAAGAACTTTACATCTTTTTGAAAAAACCTTAAAAATGTCGAATATTATATAAATGCCCAATATGACCGAATAATAAATAAACACACATAAAAGGTACAAAAACACCTCAAATTTTGTTGACTTGCACCAATGACCTTAAAATATTGTGACAAATAACAGAACAAAATTTTGCTTATTTCGTAACGGCCCAATTATTCCCTAAATGGGCAAAATGACCGAAAAATCAAGAAACAAGCATAAACTATACAAAAAATTCCTCAATTTTTTTGACTTGCTCTATGAGCTAAGAATATCGTGACGAATAACAGAAACAAACTTCACTTCTTTTCGTAATTATATAAAAATGATCAAATATCACGTAAATGCCCTAAAATGCCAAAACATAAAGAAACAAACATAATCAATACAAAAAGCTCCTCAAAAAAAATTTTCTTGCACCAATGAACTTAGAATATTGTGACGAAAATAAGATTAAAAATATACTTCTTTTTCGTAACTGCCTGAAAAATGAATGGATATTACGTAAATTCCCCTACATGACTAAAAAATATAGAAATACACATACAAGATCCAAAAATGCCGTAAATTTGTTTTGAATTGAAGCAATGACCTTAGAATATCCTAACGAATAAAACAACAATAACTTACTTGTTTTCGTAACAACCAAAAATTGCCCGACTATTACGTAAAAATTCCAAAATGATCAAAAAAAATCAAGAAACAGACATCCACAATATAATAAATGTCTTAGAATTTTTTAGCTTCCACCAATGACCTTAGAATATTGTGATGAATAACAAAATAAACTTTACTTCTTTTCGTAATCTCCCGAAACTAGTAGAATATCCTCTGAATGTCCTAAAATGGTCGAAAAGTAAAGAAACACACATAAAAAGTACAAAAACAACTCAAATTTTTATTTGACTTACACCAATGATCTTAGAATATCGTAAGGAATAACAGAACAAAACATTCCACTTTTTGTAACAGCTTGTAAATAGATGAATATTACATAAATCCTCTAAAATGACCAAAAAATAAAAAATACACATAAACAGTACAAAAAACCTTAAACATTTCAACTTGAAGAAATGACCTTAGAATATCGTTATGGATAAAAGAACAAAAGTTTACTTCGATTCGTAACTATACGAAAATGACTGAATATTACGTTAAATGCCCCAAAGTAGATGAAAAAAATTAAAAGCACACATAAACAATATAAAAAAACCTCAACAATATTTTGAGTTGCACCGATGACCTTAAAATATCTTAACGAATAAGATATCAAAAGTTCACTTCTTTTCGTACCTATCCAAAAATGGCCGAAAAAACCACAAACCACACGTAAATACTAAAAATACCCTCGAAACAATTTCTCCTTGCACCAATGACCTTAGAATATCGTGATGAATAACAGATCAAGACTTTTACTTCTTTTTCGTAATTTCCTGGAAATGGCTAGTATTATATAAATGCCCTTAAATGCTGAAAAATCAAGAAATACACAAAAACCATACAAAAAACACTTCTAAAAAGATTCTACTTTCTCCAATGACCAAAAAACTGTAACATCTTGTAACTACTAATATCCAAGAATAAGCTTACAAACTAAAAATTATCAATTTTGGAAAGAATAGGAAATTTTGGACAAATTCCTAAGTTAAGAAAGTGAGTTTTGGTCATTTTAAAATGACCATAACTTCTATATCATTATGATTTAGAGACACTTCTTTATATGGTTGGAAGACCCTTGGAGAGGTCTTTCTAATAACGAAGAGTTTGTGCAGTTGCAATATCGTATGAGGGAGATATTCCTATTAGAAGTTGGGATGTTGGGTTGAGGAAGGTCCCAATCCGGATTTTAGTAAGGGAAAAGTTGTCATTTCACCCAATTATTTCCAAATTTGTTTTAATGGTTTATTAGGAGTAAAAATTATACTTAATTCAGTTTTAGAAAACCAAATCACTCTTAGGGCTTGGCAGAAAAGAGAAGAGAAGGAGATAAGGAGAGAAAAATCTAGAATCCATCAAGAACACTAAGGTTTCGCGAGTGGAATTCGTCGGAGGTGTTCCCATTGAGGTATGTGAGATATTTCTGTGTAGGGTTAGTTCACCCACACACAAATTTGATTAATTAGAGAAGTTTGAATGGATTTAATGATATGAACATTGAAATACTTGATGAACAATGGTTAAATTCTTGTTGGATAATTTGTAGTATGATTTATTAGATTGGATTCGTGTTTCAGGTTGCTTTATGGGTCTTGAGGTTATTATTTATCCTAAGTTATTGGGGAATGATCCATGGGAGTTTAGAAGGTTTAAGGTTGAAAAACATTGAAGAAAAGATGAAGATCCTGACTGACAATGCCCTTCAGGGCAGGCTCTGTCCGACAAGAACTGGTGTGCCGCGCCATCCAGAGACTCTCAGGACAACCTCTCTCTGTCAATCTTTTGCTCCCGCACCCCTCTGAGCGTCAGGGTTGCCTGGAGACACTATTTTTGCCACTACCTCTTCGTACCAATTCCTACGTGATGTACCTACAATTCCTGATTGATTCTAATGATCTAAGTTACATCTAAACATCATGAAATCATCCATAAAAATGAATCACGAAACTTTAATCCATAATTCAATTTAAGTAAAGTTAGGATTAAAATCAAGGAAGTTAAGAAGTCAAGTCTAAAGCTATGAAGTAAGTTAAAGTAAAGTATATAAGAGCCTTATTTAAATGTTTTAACTTCGTTTTAAGGCTCATCCTTGGAGTTAAATAAAGAGTAAAAGTTGAAAGCTTTATTTAAAGAAGTCTAAGGGAACTATGTATTCCCTAAAGAGTTGATTAAGATCAAAAGTTTCAAGTCAAGGAAAGAGTAAAGAGTTGTGTCCATTTCTCAAAAGATATAAGGTATCTAAGTGTTCCCAAGAAATTTTATAAATGTTTTTTTCATTTAAGTTAAGAGGAAACTAAGATTTCCCAAAACATTTTTGAAAAAGAAAAGGGAACATTGATTCCATGAGAGCTTTTAAAGCTAAGTGTTGAGCAATTATCTAAACCCAAAGAAAGCAAGTTATTTTAAAAGCATGATCAAAGGTATATTGTGGGAGTAGTATTGAGCACCGATGTAGGGATAAGAGTTCATATTAACTGAAGTCCCCATGTAAACGATGTAGCCATCATGGGTGTTAATGGGTCATACTTTTTGGATGATCACGTAAGTTAAGCTAGTGGATCTACTAAGTTAAGTAAGCACCAGTACTGATGGCAAGGTATAGGATGGTCCTTGGCAGCGTGAGCTAAAACTTTGTATCGTTACTTAGGCTCACAGTGATGGTTTTTGGTTTGAGAATCTCCCACATAATTTATACTACTTTAAATGAGTAAAGTTAAGTTTGTTATTGTTATATTTTAATGAAATAAGATTTTTTCAATTTCTTTAAAGTTTTATTTTTATTTATAACCCTTTTTATTATTCCTTATATATATTGAGTTGAGTCCCCACGAGTTGAGCAGATCCAAGGTAAGTGTTTCTCCTCACTCCTTTCAAGCTTAAGTTAGGTTAGCATTCTAACTCGCATACTCGTGCATTCAATATATTGATGAATGTTGGCCTATATCGTCTTATGATGAAGATGCAGGTTACCTAGATTAACATCCAGCGCACCGTTGATCCAGTTTGAGAACTGAGAATTAGTGGTGAGCCTCCTAGCATTACAGAGGATCCTTTTTATGCTTTCTAGTCTTTCAATTTCAGAATGTTGTGGGGTCTGTCCCAATATTCATCATAGTATTATTTTTTAGGCTTCATAGACGGATAGTTAGTATTCCAATTAAGTCTCTTCTATTTCAGATATTATATTTGAGACTGAAGTGCCATTTTTTCCAAGAGGTTGAATTAAGTTAATTATGAAGATGTTCTTTTTTAATATTGGGTTAAGTATTTTTGCGAGTTCAGTAAGCTAGGAAAAGGGTTCGCTCAAGTCCAGCAATGGTCATTGGATGTCAGCCACGTCCAGGGTGTAGGCTTAGGGCGTGAACAACATGATATCAGAGTAAAAGTTTCAAGAGTCCTAGGGAGTTTATGAAGCCGTGTCTATAGAGTCTTAGTCATTGGTGTGAAGAGAGCCACATCTATGATTAAAAGGCTGCGACATTTAGGAATTTCTCACTTCCTTTATCTTCCTTTTTCATCCATTACATTTTATCTCTAAAAAGTCTATCTCTAATTCGTGCTTGCACGTGTTTAGGATCATCATTCCTCCACAAAGAACAGTCAAAGGTCGTCCATCCAAAAGAAATGTAGAGGAGTCGGAGGTACTCAATGCACCAAATGTGCAACCTTAAGGAGAGGTCACCTATGTTGAGTTCCGTGAGGCTATCCAGATATCAACCCTAGAGGTGACTAACCAAGTTTGTCAATAGAGAGGATTTCGATGGGAAGAGGCTGACATCTCCAGGATTTGTTAATTCCTGAGAATTAATCCTCCCAGTTTCACGATTCAAGCATTACTAAGGATTCAGAAAATAGTGTGGAAGATTTGAAGAAGGTTGATGTGATGCCTATGGTTGATACAGAAAGGGTTGAGCTATCTGCGTATCAACTGAAGAATGTGGCTAGGACTTTGTTTGAAAAGTGTAAGGAGTGCGGATATGACGATGCACCACATCCAAGATGGGCATATTTCGAAGAGGCTTTCTTGGGGCGGTTCTTTTTTGAGAACTGAAGGAAGAAAAGGTACAGGAGTTCCTTACTTTGAAACAGAAGGGGAACGCACCATCATATGCTAGTGCACCTGCACCCAAAAACAAAGTTAAGTATAATGGACAGAATTCGCTAAAACTTTAAGGCTAGGCCAACACAATCCCAAGGTAGTGTTGCACAAAGAGGTAGTTGGGCTACTGCATGTGGTAGGTGTTGTAGGAACCACTCGCATAAATGTCATGATGGCAGTTAGGTTTCTATAGTTGTGGTCAAGAGGGTCACTTCATGAAGGAGTGCCCTAAGCACATGCAAGGTAGTGGAAATCCTTGTAATGAAGCTCAGTCTTCATCAGTTCCTCCACCAGAAAGGGCCGCACCTAGAGGTTCCACTTCTTGTACTAGAGGAGGGTCAAACTATATCTATTCAATCATTAGCCGCCAAGAGCAAGAGAATTCTCTAGATATTATTACGGGTATGACCAAAGTCTTTAATTTTGATGTATATGCTTTGTTAGACCAAAAAGTAAGTTTATGTTTTGTAACTCCCTATGTTGCAAATCAGCTTGAGATTCTTCCAGAGAAACTTTGTGAATTCTTCTATGTTTCTATTCCTATTGGAGAGTCTATTCTAGAGGAAAGAGTCTATAGTGATTTCCTATCTCTATCAATCACAAGAACACCATGATTGACCTAGTGGAGTTAGACATAGTAGATTTTTATGTCATTCTAGGTATGGATTGTCTCCATGCTTGTTATGTGTCAATGGATTATAGAACTCGAGTTGTCAAGTTTCAAATTCCTAATGAGCCAGTCATAGAGTGGAGTAGTAGTTCATCAGTGCTCAAGGGTCATTTTATTTCATACATTAAGGCGAGGAAGTTAGTTTCAAAGAGGTGTATCTATCACTTAGTACGAGTAAATGACTGAAGTCTTGAGGTACCTTCCATTCAGTCAGTTCCTATAGTAAAAGAGTTTCAAAAGTTTTTCCTAATGATCTCCTTAGAGTCCCCCCCCCCTCCCCGAGAGAGATAGACTTTGGCATAGATATTCCAGTAGAGTTAAAAAAGTTGAAAGAGCAGCTAAAAGAATCTGTTAGATAAAAGTTTTATTCAACCAAGTGTCTCACCTTAGGGCGCTCTGGTCTTATTTATGAGAAAGAAGGATGGTTTCCTTAGGATGTGTAAATACTAATGCAATTTGAATAAGGAGACCTCAAGAATAAGTATTCTCTTCCAAGGATAGATGATCTTTTTGACCAGCTTCAGGGTGCTTCTTGCTTCTCGAAAATTGATCTTAGATCTGGCTACCATAAGTTAAGAGTTAGAGAATGTGACATTCCAAAGACAACCTTTAGAACCAGATATGGACATTATGAGTTTTTGGTTATGTCTTTTGGTTTAACATGTGCTTCTGCGCCCTTCTTGCTTGTACATGTACTTCTGCGCCCTTCTTGTTGTCCCAAGGATCCTCACTATGTCCTTGGGAACTTCTTAGTACACATGATCATTTTAAATGGTTATGTGTTATGGTATCTAGGCTTGACACTTGGATGTATTTTACCTAATGTGTTTGCTGATTGATTACGAATTTTAGCCTAGGGTCTTCATTGCAGGTATACTTCCTAAACAAGCTTGGATTAGGGAATTTTAACATCAAGGTGTATTCTATGTTTTATTAATTCATAGATATTGGCTTACACCCTTTTAGCCAATATTCTCTAACATGCCCAATATTACTCAATAATGGAAATTGTGATGCCTATTTATCCCAACACCTCTTCTTAAAACTTAATAGGCTCTTCACTAGACAAGTACATTTAATGAAATGTTACAGAGAAGGCTGTTAGAGTTTGAGGTGGACAATAGGATATATCTTAAGGTTTCACCCATGAAGGGGTTATAAGGTCTGGTAAGAAGGGGAAACTTAGTTCTCGTTATATTGGACCTTACAGAATATCCAAGAGAGTTGGCAATGTCCGGAGAGGATGCATATCAAGGTACTGATTCTCTTCTTAGTACTTTATGAACCATGAGTAAACATGATTGTTGTTTAGTTTTGGACTGTTAAATGTAGAACTTGATGTTACTATCTTGAGCATAATGGATGAAATATTATTAGAGGATGAATGTTCCCAAGGGGAGATATTGTAACATCTCCTAACTGGTAATAGTCAAGAATAAGCTAAGAAACTAAAAATAATCACTTTTGGAAAGAAAAGGAAAAATCTGGAAAATTTCCTAAGTTAAGAAAGTAAGTTTTGGTCATTTTCGAATAGTCATATATTCTAGATCTGGATGAGTTAGAGCCAGTTATTTATATGGATGATGGAAAGGCCCTAGAGAGTTTCTTTCAAACATATCTAAGTTTTCAAAATTTCAATATTGTATGAGGGAGATATACTTATGAAAAGTTGGTTGTTAGGTTGAGAAAGGTCCCAATCCGGATTTTAGTTAGGGTAAACTTGTCATTTCACCCAACTACTTCCAAATTTGTTTTAAGGATTTATTAGGAGTAAAAATAAGACTTAAGTCAATTTTAGAAAACCAATTCATGCTCAGGTCTTGGGAGAAAATAGAAGAGAAGGAGAAAAGAAGAGAAATATCAAGAGTCCATCAACAACGCTAAAGTTTCGCGTGTGGAATTCGTCAGGGGTGATCCCTTTTGAGGTATGTCAGATCTTTATATGTTGGGTTAGTTCACCCACATACCAATTTGCTTAATTCAGCTATGTTTGAATAGATTGAATGATGAACATTGAAATTCTTGATAAACAATGGTTAAATTCTTGTTGGATGAGTTGTAGTATGTTTTTAGTTAATTGGGTTCATGCTTCCTGGTTGATTTTTTGGGTCTTATATATTGGGTATTGAGGTTATTAGTGATCCTAAGTGATTGGGGAAAGATCCATGGGAGTTTAGAAAGTTTAGAGTTGGAAAACGGAGAAGAAAAGACGAATATCCCATTTTATTGGACCCGGGGAGCCGCACCTGCTAGAGCTTCTCCGGACAGGCTCTATCTAGCAGGGTGTAGCACGTATTTCCATACAGAGCCTCTCAGGACAGCCTATGGTTCCCCGCGCCCCTCAAAGTGCCAAGGTTACCTTGAGACCAAATTTTCGCTCCATCTCTTCGTACCAGTTTCTAAGTGATGTACCTATAATTCCTAATTGATTCCATAACTCTAAGGTACATCTAAACATCATAAAATCATCCATAATAATGAATCATGAACCTTTAATAATTAAAAAATTCAAGGAAAATTAGAATCAAAGACAAGGAAGTTAAGAAGTCAAGTCTAAAGCTATGAAGTAAGTTAAAGTAAAGTTTCTTAATGTTTCCAACAACCTTATTTAAAAGTTTTAACTTTATTTAAGGATCAAAATTTGAGTTAAATAAAGAGTAAAAGTTGAAATCTTTCCTTCAAAGAAGTATAAGTGAATTAAGTATTCCCTAAAGAGTTGATTAAGATCAAAAGTTTTGAGACAAGTAAAGAGTAAAGAGTTGAGTCCATTTCTCAAAAGATATAAGGGGACTAAGTATTCCCTAGAAAGTTCATAAATGTTTTTTTTTTCATTTAGGGTAAAAGGAAACTAAGATTTCCCAAAAGTGTTTTGAATAAGAAAAGGGAGCATTGATTCCAAGAGAGATTTTAAAGCTAAGTGTTGAGAAGTTATCTCAACCTAAATGAAGGAACTTCATTTAAAAAATGAGCTAAAGTATATTTTGGGAGTAGTGTTGAGCACCGATATGGGGATAAGAGCTCATATTAACTCAAGTCCCTATACAAGTTAAGCTAGTTGATCCACTAAGTTAATTAAGGTCCTATAACTATGGCAAAACATAGGATAGTCCTTGGCAGCGTGAGGTAAAATGTTGTAGCATCACTTAGGCTCATAGTTATAGTTGTCGGTTAGAGAATCTTCCACAGAGTTATACTACTTTAAAAGAGTAAAGTGAAGTTCATTATTGTATTATTTTTATGAACTGAGATTGTTTCAGTTGCTTTAAAGTTTTATTTATATTTATAGAGCATGTGTTTTACTACATTATATGTATAGATTTGAGTCTCCATGAGTTGAGTAGAGACAAGGTAAGTGTTTCTCGTAAGTACTTCCACTCTTAAGTTATGTTAGCATTTCAACTTGCATACTGATACATTCAATGTACTGATGCAAGTTGGCATGCATCGTCTTATCGTAGATTTTATGTCATTCTTAGTATGGACTGGATCCATGCATGTTATGCCTCAGTTCATTGTAGAACTCGAGCTGTAAAGTTTCAGTTTCCTAATCGTTGACACCCAATTTTGGCCTAACATTTTAAAAATTCGTAATTTTGAAGTTTTATTTATTTAATAACTTAAAATAATTTTTTAAATATAGTTTAAGAAAGTTTATCGATAACTATCTTTAGTTATAAAAATTTAGGATTTTTGTTAGTTAGTTTTTTTTTTTAAAAAAAAAATTGCATTTCACATGTCATTAGCTACGTTCATTATATTATTTTAAAATTTCATTTTTATTTGTTACATTTGTTAATATTTATGTGAATTTAGAACAGTCTAAAATACAGTCAAATACAAAAAAAATTAATTAGAAATTCTATTTAGATAATTTTGGGCCACGATGCTAAGCGCATCATTTGAGACCATTTTGTGTTTTTTTTTTATTTAAGTTATTAACTAGGTCAAAATATGGGGGAAGAATTAATATTCAGAAAAGAAAAAAAACCCTAAAAAAAACTCTCTCCTCTTCCTCTCTCTTCCCTATCCCTTTTCCCTTTTCCGCCTCTCCTCCTCCCCTTTCTCCTTCCAGCCGCCCCTTCCTCTTCCTCCCATCCTCCCTGTTCCTCCCCCTCTCTTCTTCTTCTCATTGCCATTCTCTTTTCCCTTTTTCTCTTTCTCCGGCGAGTAACAGCCAGCGAGCCAAGCAGTGCCGCCCTCTCCCTTTTCTCTCTTCTCCCTTCACCTCTCCGTTTACTGGAAACAACCTCCTCTCCCTCTCTCGCCTCCCTGTTCTCCTCTTTCCCTCCCTCTCCCAGCCGTCTCTCCTCTCTCTTTCACCCCTTCCTCTCCCTCACAGCAGCCTCCCTCCCCTTCTTCCCTCTCCCCGTAGCCTCCCTCTCCTCTCTTCCCCTCTCCCGTCGCTTCCTACCGCCTCTTCCTCTCTTCTTTCTCTCTTCTTTCCCTCTCCTTTTTTCCCTCCTTCCAGCAGCCCCTTCCCCCCTTCCTCTTCCTCCCATCACCCTTTCCCCTTCCTCACCTCTTCCTCCTTCTCACAGCCCCCTTCCTCTCCCTCTCGCTCCATTTCTTTTCACCTATATATTTTTTTGCAGGCAGCAGCGATGCCGGCGAGAACCAGCAGCTTCCAACAACTCCGAACAGCAGCCACTAGCGACAACAGCTCTGTAAAAGATGAGCAGTGAAACCACGAGGCAGCAGGCTCCGGCAAACAACAACAGCAGCTCCGGTGATGCAGTGACTCACCGACATATTCCGGCGACGCCATAAATAACACACCACCGCCTCAATCCCACAACTACCAGCGTGGCTCCAACTCCGATAATCTCTTTCAGCGTTTTTTCTTTCAGATCTGGCTGGGGGAGTCAAACTCCGCCCATTGTTGTCTTCCAAGCGATATTTTATTCCCTCCTCCGGTGAATGTTGCTAATTTGATGCTTATTGCTTTCATTTTGATGTGCAGCTTTTATTATCATATTCTTTTGTTTAGCTTTTCTTTTGTTAATATATTACTACTGTTATTATTATATATCATTGTTCATTGATAAAAAAAAATGGTAATACATATTTTAGTTTTGATGGGTTGTTTATTTATATTGGTCAGAATTGATATCACTTTATTTTCACTTAGTGCTAGATTTGCTTCATGAGTTATTGTTATTTTTATTATTTTGTTTTGGGTAAAGTTTTAATGACTATTTTAGTTTTCAAATAATTGTGATTGCTTTTATTAATACATTGTTATTGTTAGTTGCTATTATATTTAGGATATATTATTCTTGTCCACTACTTTGGTTTGGCTGATTTCTTTTTAATTGCATTTCTTTAGTTTATAAAAAAATTATTAAGTTGGTTTTATTTTTGTTATTTATTGTAAATAGATGTTATGGCTGCCACTCATAAGTTAAGTTTCCTGTTTATTATCATTTTATTTATTTATTTTTTCTTTAGATTTTCAGTCGTTTATTTTTTCTCTTTTCTCATTTAGTATAGTATATTTATGAAGTGGGTATGTCTTAGTGTTTCATTTTTCTCGAGGTTATTACTATACGTATTATTTTTCTATGCTTAGATTGATCTGGTATTTACCATGATAATTTTACTTGAACAATAGTTTATTTTGAGTTGAAATGAGTTAAATGGCCAATGAAAAATCTATCCGTCGTGTTTAGAGGCCTTTTCATTTTGAAAGACGAAAATCTAATTCAAGTTTATATATAATTTTAGTTGTTGGAATTGGCCGATGAAGAAATTATCGTCGATTTCCAAGGCCTCCCATGTTAATAAGACAGATTTTTATTTTTTAGTTATTATTTGAGTTATTCATTTTTATTTATATTTATTTTGGTACTAACTCTTTTATTAAGTGTGTTTACAGGTACCCAAAACTTGCTTTCTTGAATCCATTCAAAAAAAAGCTCGAATTGTATTTTTATGTCATTATTATGTAAATATTGATGTTAGGCAAACCTTAGGCCGATAATTATTTTATTTTATTTTATTGTGTACATTGCATGTTTATTATATTTGTACATTATTATATTCTTCCTCAATTTGAAAAAAAATGAATTCAGTCGGGAACCACAATTGTGGATTCCGAAGGATGCCTAACTCCTTCCTTTCGGAATAACTTGAACCCCTTACCTAGAATCAATTTGATTTCATAGATTAATAATTGGTTTCCTAGTTTTCCTAAAATTAGGTGGCGACTCTTTTCAAAACTCGTTTATTTTTAAAATTTTGTTAAAATTGAATCAATTAATTACTTTCGAGTTGCCGCGACGTTTTGCCCTATTTTGACAGAGTATGGATGTAAAAACTAATGATCCATTCTTAGAGAGGAAAAGTAGTTCAATGGTGCCTACGTGTCATTTCATTTCCTACCTTAACGCAGAGAGGTAAGTTTCTAAGGGGTGTGTCCATTAGATGGTCCTAGTTAATGACTCTAATGTTGCGATACCTTTGATTAAGGTAGTTTCAATAGTAAAAGATTTTCCAAAAGTCTTTCCAGATGATCTACCCAGAGCGCCGTCTGAGAGAGACAGACTTCAATATAGATATGCTTCTAGATATTCATCCTATATATATTCCACCAAATAGAATGGTACGATCAGAGTTGAAAGAGCTTAAAGAGCAGTTGAAAGATCTCATTGATAAGGGCTTTATTCGACCAAGTATCTCACCTTGGTGCGCTATGGTCTTATTTTTGAGAAAGAAAGATGGTTACATTAGAATGTATAGATTATTGCCACTTGAACAAGGTTACCATCAAGAACAAATATCTTCTACCTAGAATTAATGATATTTTTTTATCAACTTGAGGTACCACCTTTTTGTCTAAGATAGATCTCAGATCCTACTACCATTAGTTAAGATTAAGGGAACGTGGTATTCCAAATACAGCCTCAGAAATTGTTATGATCATTATGAGTTTCTGTTCATCTCGTTTGGTTTAACCATTGCATCTTCAAAGTGCATGGACCTTATATATAGATTATTCAAACCTTACTTAGATATATTTGTTATCGTCTTCATTGATAACATACTTACTATTCGAGGAATGAAGAAGATCATGCTTGTCATCTCAGAATACTTCTCCAAATTCTAGAAGATAGAGAGTTGTATGCCAATTTCTCTAAGTGTGAGTTTTGGCTTGATTCTATGACATTCTTAGTTCACATTTTGTTTGGAGAGGGAATTTGTCACGACCCAAATCAGGGACGCGACTGGCACCCACATTTACCCTCCTATGTGAGTGAACCAACCCATCTAAACCTTAACATTTCAAGATATATCAACAGAAAATAATGCGGAAGACTTAAACTCATTAATAAAAACAATTCAATACTATTATTATTATCCCCAAAATCTGGAAGTCATCATCACAAGAACATCTATCTCAAATTACTTAACTAGGAATGTCTAAGAACAAAATAACTAAAAAGCTAGTCCATGCCGAAAGTTCAAGGCATCAAGACTTGAAGACGAAGACCCAGTCCAAGCTAGACGCATTAGCTCACCCTGAATTTTCGATGAAGTGAAGACTGGCTAGATCTGCTGTTGAGTTGAAGTTGACGGAACGTTTGCTGCATTACACAAATAACAAAGAGGAAAACATAAAAGTAGGGGGTCAGTACAACCACACGTACTGAGTAGATATCATCGGCCAACTCAAAATAGGGAACAGTATATATCAATAATAATGTAAATCAACTACAATACTCAACATGTAGCAATAACAACATGAATTCATCAATAACTATAACCGAGTTCACACATGAGGACTCAAGCCTCAATACCATACTCTTTTGGGAATTAAGTTTATTAGATTGAGTATATTCATTATCTTTCAAGATTCATTATCTTTCTTCCTCTTGTGTCGGTACGTGACACTCCGATCCTCTATTTCTATCCTGGTGCCGGAACGTGGCACTCCGATCCTCATTCTATCCTGGTACCGGAACGTGGCACCCGATCCATATTCTATCCTGGTGTCGGAACGTGACACTCCGATCCTCATATTCTATCCTGGTACCGGAACGTGGCACCCGATCCATATTCTATCCTGGTGTCGGAACGTGACACTCCGATCCTCATATTCATTCTATCCTGGTACCGGAACGTGGCACCCGATCCATATTCTATCCTGGTGTAGGAACGTGACACTCCGATCCTCATATTCATTCTATCCTGGTACCGGAACGTGGCACCCGATCCCCTAATTCATCAAGCCTTCTTTTACACTAAGGCATCATCATTCTCATTATATAATATATCAAGCCTTCTTTCATACTAAGGCATCATCATTCTCATTATATAATATATCAAGTGAATTAGGGTTCTTTCAAGATTTGGGATTCAATAGCTTCATCATGCTTTGTTAATTCATCACAATTTTATAATCATAATCATGCAAGCATACAACTTAAGCACATAGCAGGGTTTACAATACTATCAACACATAATATTCACTATTAAGAGTTCACTACGAATATCGTAACATAAACCATAACCTACCTCCACCGAAGAATTGAATCAACAAGCTATCTTCTCAAAATCCTTGCTATCCTCTTCGTCTCTCTCTCTTGATCGATTCTCTCTCTCTCTTGCTGTTCTTTCTATTTTTCTTTATTCAAACCCTCTTTCTTTTACCCTAATTAATATATAATTAAGAATAAAAGATGGCAATAATAACCCACTAATTAACTTAAGGTTACCTCTTTTAACCCCCAAGTAATTAGACTTATTAACATTAGCCCTCTAACTTTATAATTAAAGAAGGAATAGTCAAAAACGTCCCTTAAAACGTGTAAAGAAATCCGACCCAGACTGGGATTGCGCAACCTGCGACGGCCCGTCGTGCTTGCGACGGTCCGTCCTGCAGGTCGTCGCAACCGTCAGAGAGTGGTTTTCCACCGAAGACTCCGTGACGGTCCGTCACACCTGTGACGATCCGTCCTGCCATTTCATCATGACGTTCAGAGAGTCGATTTTCAGTACCCAATTTCAGATTGTCTAAGTGTTTTGGAACGACACCCTCCACGACGGTCCGTCGTGCCCTTGACGGTCCGTCGTGGCCTCCGTCACATCTGCCAGTTTTTCCAGAATAAAATCTGTTGCTCAAAACGACTAAACAGGTCGTTACAATAGATACCAATTTACCCATCGTTCGTCCCCGAATGATCACAAGAAGGAAAACAAGTGCGAAAGGGAATACCTGAATCCGTAAACAGATGTGGGTATCTTCCCGCATATCTGCCTCCTTCTCCCAAGTGGCTTCTTCAACCGGTCGATTCTTCCATTGCACCTTGATGGATGCAATCTCTCTGACCTCAACTTGCGAACTTCCCTATCTAAAATAGCAACAGGTTCCTCCTCATAAGACAAATTCTCGTCCAACAACACTGAGTCCCAACGGATAATGTAATTTCCATCCCCATGGTATCTTTTCAACATGGACACATGAAATACCGGATGCACTCCGGACAGCCCTGGGGGCAAGGCTAATTCATAAGCCACCTCCCCTATTCGCTTTAGTACCTCAAATGGTCCAATATACCTTGGACTTAGCTTACCTCTTTTGCCAAACCGCATCACCCCTTTCATGGGTGAAACCTTCAACAAGACTTGTTCACCTTCCATGAACTCCAAGTCTCTAACCTTCCGGTCTTCATACTCCTTTTGTCTACTTTGCGCCGCTAGAAGCTTTTCTTGAATGCCCTTCACCTTTTCTAACGAATCCCTCAAGAGATCGGTACCCCAAGGTCTAACCTCGAATGCATCAAACCAACCAATGGGAGATCTACACCTCCTCCCATACAATGCTTCAAATGGAGCCATATCAATACTGGAGTGATAGCTATTATTGTACGAAAACTCTGCCAAAGGTAAGAAGCTATCCCAATGGCCACCAAACTCTATCACACATGCACGAAGCATATCCTCCAACACTTGAATCGTTCGCTCAGACTGACCATCGGTCTGAGGATGGAACGCGGTACTAAGGTCCAACCTAGTACCCAATTCTGCATGCAATGTTTTCCAAAACTTAAAAGTAAACTGCGTACCTCTATCTGATATAATGGATAGTGGAACCCCATGCAATCGAACGATTTCTGAGATGTAGATTTTTGCTAACTTCTCTGCATTGTAATTCACCTTGACCGGAATGAAATGAGCAGACTTAGTCAATCTGTCCACAATTACCCAAATTGAATCAAACTTCCCCAGTGTCTTCGGAAGACCAACCACAAAGTCCATTGCAATTCTCTCCCACTTCCATTAAGGAATGGGCATTCTTTGAAGTGTTCCTCCGGGCCTTTGGTGTTCATATTTCACTTGTTGACAGTTTGGACACTTGGCAATAAAGTCAACAATATTGCGCTTCATTCTACTCCACCAAAAGTGTTGTTTTAGGTCGCGATACATCTTGGTTGCACCCGGATGTATAGAATACCTTGAACTATGAGCTTCTGCCAGAATAGTGTTGATCAAATCATCAATGCGGGGTACACATACCCTTCCCTTAATCCTCAACACACCTTCCTCGTCGATTGTTGCTTCTTTAGCCTCTCCTCGCAACACTTTATCTCGGATTCGCCTTAGTTTCTCATCATCAAACTGTTTTCCCTTAATCTTGTCAAGAAAAGAAGATCTTGACTCCACACTAGCCAACAATCCTCCCTTCTCATTTATTTCCAACCTCATCAAGTCGTTAGCCAGAGTCTGAACCTCTCTAGACAATGGGCGTCTAGAGGCTTGCAAATGAGCTAGACTTCCCATGCTTCCCGCCTTTCTACTCAAGGCATCTGCCACAACATTCGCCTTCCCCGGATGATACAAAATAGTGAGGTCGTAGTCCTTCAGTAGTTCCATCCATCTCCTTTGCCTCAAGTTCAAATCTTTCTGAGTAAAGACATACTGAAGGCTACGATGATCCGTGTAGACCTCACACTTAACCCCATATAGATAGTGTCTCCATTGCTTCAATGCAAACACTACCGCGGCCAATTCCAAGTCATGAGTTGGATAGTTACGTTCATGCACTTTTAATTGTCTTGAGGCATAAGCAATCACGTTCTTTTCTTGCATTAGCACTGCACCCAAACCCGAATAGGATGCATCACAATAAACAATGAAGTTCTTACCCTCTACCGGCAAGGTGAGGATAGGTGCGGTAGTCAACAAAGTCTTAAGCTTCTGGAAGCTTTCCTCACATTCATCTGACCATACAAATGGAACATTCTGCTTAGTCAAGTTCGTCAATTGGGAAGCAATTGAAGAGAATCCTTTGACAAAGCGGCGGTAGTAGCTAGCTAACCCAACAAAACTCCGTATTTCTGACACATTAGTGGGCCTTACCCAATTCTTCACTGTCTCAATCTTAGAAGGATCTACCATCACCCCATCCTTCGAAACCACGTGCCCCAAGAAGGACACTGCATCTAGCCAAAACTCGCACTTAGAGAACTTGGCATAAAGCTTTTTCTCCCTCAACGTTTCCAATACCATTCTCAAATGTTCCTCATGTTCCTTCTTACTTTTAGAATATACCAGTATATCATCTATAAATACGATCACAAAGAGGTCCAAATACGGCTTAAATATCCCGTTCATCAAGCTCATGAACGCAGCATGGGCGTTCGTAAGACCAAAAGACATCACCACAAATTCGTAATGTCCATACCTCGTTCGAAAAGCAGTCTTTGGTACATCCGTTGCCCGTATTTTCAATTGATGATAACCGGATCTCAAGTCAAACTTAGAGAAGACACAAGCACCTTGTAATTGATCGAATAAGTCATCAATGCGAGGAAGAGGATACTTTTCTTAATAGTTACCTTGTTCAACTGTCGGTAGTAGTCTATGCACATCCGAAAACTCCCATCCTTCTTCTTCACAAACAAAACCGGAGCACCCCAGGAGATGCACTTGGTCTAATGAAGCCCTTGCTCAACAACTCTTGAAGTTGAGCCTTTAACTCTCTTAACTCCGCGGGAGCCATTCTATACGGGGGTATAGAAATGGGGCGTGTGCCCGGTTCAAGATCGATACAGAAGTCAATATCCCTGTCTGGGGGCATACCCGGAAGATCTGTAGGGAATACATCAAGAAACTCACGGACCACCGAAACCGACTCAATCGAAGGTATTTGGGTAGTGTCGTCCTTGAGATGTGCCAAGAAAGCTAAACACCCTTTACTAACCATTTTCTTAGCACGAAGGAATGAGATGATACGCACCGGATTGGAAGTGTAGTCACCCTCCCACACTAACGGATCTGTCCCAGGCTTGGCTAACGTCACCGTTTTAGCATTACAATCCAAGATCGCAAAATTTGGAGAAAGCCAAGTCATACCCAGAATTACATCAAAGTCACCCATTTCTAAAATAACCAAATCTACATAAGTGTTGCTCCCCACAAAGTTCACCAAACAAGACCTATGTACCTTTTCAACTACCACAGACTCACCCACCGGTGTAGAAACACGAATAGGCATGTCAAGTAATTCACAATGCAATTTTAAACCATTAGCAAATGATGAAGATACATATGAAAACGTGGAGCCAGGGTCAAATAATACAGATGCCATGCAATCACAAACCAAAAGATTACCTGTGATAACAGCATTAGACGCCTCCGCTTCAGATCTCCCAGGAAAAGCGTAACAATGGGCCCTATCGTTTGTCTGTCCATTGCCCCTACCATGTTGCGTAGTAGTGGCTCCATTTTGCCCATCACCTCTGCCGTTGTGATGACCACCACGTCCTCCAGAAAAGCGGCCTCTACCATGACCACCTCTACCTCTAGCTAGTGGGGTTCTGTAACTCTGGTTTGGACAATACCTCTTGATGTGTCCAACCTCCCCACATCCATAACACTCTCGGGGTTCATGCATAGGTCTCTCGGAGTAGTGTTGACCGTTCTGAGGTGGACCCCAACTACAGTCTGTAGTGAAGACTGAATTGGTCGACTTGAGTAACCTCCGGAGCTCTGGCCTCTAGAGTGAGAACCATTAAACTCTCCTCCCCTTCGAAACCTTTTCGATGTCGATGTCGTGGTGAAGTCGTCTGGCTTCACTCCTTCCACCTCTATCACAAAGTCTACCACCTCTTGGAAGGATGTTGCCGTAGCCGCTACCTGTAAGGCTGAAATCCGCAACTCTGACCTCAACCCCTTCACAAAACGGCGAATCCGTTCTTGTGGACTGAAACAAAGTTGGGTGGCGTATCTGGATAGTGCGCGAAATTTAGCCTCATACGCGTTAACTGTCATCCTCCCTTGCTCTAGACTCAAGAACTCGTCCCTTTTTCTATCTCTCAAAGTCCTTGGGATATACTTCTCCATAAACAGGGTAGAGAATGATTCCCAAGTCATAGGTGGTGCCTCTGTTGGTTGACACTCAACATGTGACCGCCACTACGTTTTGGCGTTCCCTTGAAACTGATAGCTCACGAACTCAACGCCAAACCGTTCTACTATACCCATCTTGTGTAGTAGCTCATGACAATCAACCAGAAAATCGTAGGCATCCTCTGATTCTGCGCCCTTAAAGACTGGAGGTTTCAATTTCAAGAACTTACTGAAAAGTTCATGCTGATCATTTGTCATAATAGGCCCAGTAGTCAGACGTGGAAATGTGCCTATTCCCAATGATGCATCCATGCGGGGAGCCATAGTAGCCGCATGTCGTACATCTGAAACCGGAGGTGTTGGTGCAGAAACCACTGGAGGTGCCTGACCCTGATCGGATAACCCACTAAGATAAGCAAGTACTTGGTTGATCATCTCTGGGGTAGGTTGGGGTGGCATTTCCTCATTCTGCCCTTGTTCATTCTCCCCTTCCTCCCCCTCTCTTATCACCTCCTCGGTCGGTGGAGGAGTCACCGCCCTAGTATAAGATGGGCTAAGTGCTTGTCCTCTTCCTCTAGAGGACGTCCTCCCACGGCCTCTCCCATGGCCTCTTGCCGTTGCTCTTCCTCGAGCTACAGCCCCAGTGGCTGGCTCAATCGTTTCTTGTCTTTCCGTTGTTGCTGCTGGTGCGGTCGTTGCTCTAGTTCTAACCATCTGCGAAATAGAGTGAAGATGGTCAGATACCAATTCGTATCGCCCAGATACCAATTGGAATCAAGTAGTAGCACGAAAGAAGAATGAAAGAGTGAAATTTTCCTAAAGTCTTATAGCCTCTCAAGGAAAAGTAAAGGCGTCCCCCTACCGTTCCTTAAGACTCTACTAGACCTGTTCTTGTGTGATGAGACCAATGAACTAATGCTCTGATACCAAGTTTGTCACGACCCAAATCAGGGACGCGACTGGCACCCACATTTACCCTCCTATGTGAGCGAACCAACCCATCTAAACCTTAACATTTCAAGATATATCAACAGAAAAGAATGCGGAAGACTTAAACTCATTAATAAAAACAATTCAATACTATTATTATTATCCCCAAAATCTGGAAGTCATCATCACAAGAACATCTATCTCAAATTACTTAACTAGGAATGTCTAAGAACAAAATAACTAAAAAGCTAGTCCATGCCGGAAGTTCAAGGCATCAAGACTTGAAGACGAAGACCCAGTCCAAGCTAGACGCATTAGCTCACCCTGAATTTTCGATGAAGTGAAGACTGACTAGATCTGCTGTTGAGTTGAAGTTGACGGAACGTTTGCTGCATTACACAAATAACAAAGAGGAAAACATAAAAGTAGGGGGTCAGTACAACCACACGTACTGAGTAGATATCATCGGCCAACTCAAAATAGGGAACAGTATATATCAATAATAATGTAAATCAACTACAATACTCACATGTAGCAATAACAACATGATTCATCAATAACTACAACCGAGTTCACACATGAGGACTCAAGCCTCAATACCATACTCTTTTGGGAATTAAGTTTATTAGATTGAGTATATTCATTATCTTTCAAGATTCATTATCTTTCTTCCTCTTGTGTCGGTACGTGACACTCCGATCCTTATTTCTATCCTGGTGCCGGAACGTGGCACTCCGATCCTCATTCTATCCTGGTACCGGAACGTGGCACCCGATCCATTTATCTATCCTGGTGTCGGAACGTGACACTCCGATCCTCATATTCTATCCTGGTACCGGAACGTGGCACCCGATCCATATTCTATCCTGGTGTCGGAACGTGACACTCCGATCCTCATATTCATTCTATCCTGGTACCGGAACGTGGCACCCGATCCATATTCTATCCTGGTGTCGGAACGTGACACTCCGATCCTCATATTCATTCTATCCTGGTACCGGAACGTGGCACCCGATCCCCTAATTCATCAAGCCTTCTTTTACACTAAGGCATCATCATTCTCATTAATAATTTATCAAGCCTTCTTTCATACTAAGGCATCATCATTCTCATTATATAATATATCAAGTGAATTAGGGTTCTTTCAAGATTTGGGATTCAATAGCTTCATCATGCTTTGTTAATTCATCACAATTTTATAATCATAATCATGCAAGCATACAACTTAAGCACATAGCAGGGTTTACAATACTATCAACACATATATTCACTATTAAGAGTTCACTACGAATACGTAACATAAACCATAACCTACCTCCACCGAAGAATTGAATCAACAAGCTATCTTCTCAAAATCCTTGCTATCCTCTTCGTCTCTCTCTCTTGATCGATTCTCTCTCTCTCTTGCTCTGTTCTTTCTATTTTTCTTTATTCAAACCCTTTTTTCTTTTACCCTAATTAATATATAATTAAGAATAAAAGATGGCAATAATAACCCACTAATTAACTTAAGGTTACCTCTTTTAACCCCCAAGTAATTAGACTTATTAACATTAGCCCTCTAACTTTATAATTAAAGAAGGAATAGTCAAAAACGTCCCTTAAAACGTGTAAAGAAATCCGACCCAGACTGGGATTGCGCAACCTGCGACGGCCCGTCGTGCTTGCGACGGTCCGTCCTGCAGGTCGTCGCAACCGTCAGAGAGTGGTTTTCCACCGAAGACTCCGTGACGGTCCGTCACACCTGTGACGGTCCGTCCTGCCATTTCGTCATGACGTTCAGAGAGTCGATTTTCAGTACCCAATTTCAGATTGTCTAAGTGTTTTGGAATGACACCCTCCACGACGGTCCGTCGTGCCCTTGACGGTCCGTCGTGGCCTCCGTCACATCTGCCAGTTTTTCCAGAATAAAATCTGTTGCTCAAAACGACTAAACAGGTCCTTACAGAATTAAAGTTTATACTCATAAATAGAGGCAATGCAAAATTGATTGAGGCAATGCAAAATTGACCTAGAACCATAGTTACAACTAATATTAGGAGTTTCTTGGGTTTGTCTAGCTATTATAGAAGGTTCGTAAAGGGGTTCTCATCTATCTCATCCTTTTATTCCAAGTTGACTCTAAAAAAATCAAGTTTCAATGGTCTGAAGCTTGAGAAAAGCTTGCAGGAATTGAAAGGGAGGTCGACTACTTCCCTAGTGTTAACCTTCTTAGAAGGAAGGAAAGGTTTTTTTTGTATATTATGATGTTTATAGAGTTTGTTTGGATTTTGTATTAATGAAGCACGGAAAAGTTATAGCTTATGCCTCTAGATAGTTGAAAGTTCATGAGAGGAATTACCAAGCCCATGTTCTATAGTTGGCTGCCGTGGTATTTTTCTTTGTAGATATGGTTCCATTATCTTTACGGTGTTCATGTGGGTGTGTTCACTGATCACAAGATCCTTCAGTATGTGTTTACTCAAAAAGATCTTAATCTCAGACAAAAGTGGTGGCTATAATTATCAAGGATTATGACATGAGTGTTCTTTATCACCCAAGTAAGGCTGATGTTGCTTCTAATACATGAGCAGGTTGTCTATGGGTAGAACAACCAATTTTGAGGAAGATAAGAAAGAACTAGCAAAGGATGTGCACAGACTTTCATGCTTGGGAGTCCGAATAATGGATTCAACAGAAAGAGGAGAGTGGTGACGAATGGGGATGAATCATCATTAGTGTCAGTTTTAAATAGAAACAGGATCAAGACCCAATTTTGCTTGAATTAAAGGCAGATGTTCATAAGCAGAATGTAATGACTTTTGAACAAGGGGGGATGGTGTATTGAGGTATCAAGGTAGATAGTGTGTACCAAGGGTTTATGAACTCTAATAGAGGATCATGGAGAAAGCTCATTGCTCCAAATATTCCATCCATCCGGGTTCAACAAAGATGTAGCGCAATTTGAGGGAAGTTAATTGGTTGAGTGGTATGAAGAAGGGCATTGTAGAGTTTATTGCTAAGTGCCCGAATTGCAAAGTTTAGGGAGGTATGTATCACAATATAGAACTTCTGGTATGGAAGTGGTAGATGATTAATATTGATATCATTACAGGTTTATTAAGGCCTCGCAAGCAACATGATTCTATTTGGGTGGTTACCAATAGAATGACAAAATCAACACACTTTTTTCTGGTAAAGACTATTTATTTGCAAGAAGATTATTATAAGTTGTATATACAAGAGGTGGTAAAGACTTCATGGAGTTCTCGTCTCTATCTTTTTAGAAAGACGTGCACAATTTACTGCAATATTTTGGAAGTCATTCCAAAAAGGCTTCGGTCCAAAGGTGATCTCAAGTACTGTCTTTAACCCTCAGACCTTAGAGGATATTTTGAGGGCTTGTGTGATTGATTTCAAAGGTAACTGGGATGATCACCTACCTCTTATTTAATTTTCTTACAACAATAGTTACCACTCTAGAATCCAAATGGCTCCTTATGAAGCTCTGTATGGGAGAATATGTAGATCTCCTATTGGATGTTTTGAAGTTGGTGAAGTAGGGTTAATAGGACAAAACTTAGTTCATCAAACTATGGAGAAGGTGAAAGTGATTCAAGAGAGATTTAAAAAGGTGTAGAGTCATCAAAAATTCTACACTAATATTAGGAGAATGGAGTTAGAATTTAAAGTAGAAGATTGGTTATACTTAAAAGTTCCTACCATGAAAGATCTTATGATATTTGGTTAGAAGTGGAAACTTACTCCCCCGATACAATGGACCTAACAGAATATTCAAAGGGTGGTTAATATAGCTTCTGAGTTTGAGACACAATAGGAGTTAGTCGCGGTTCATCTGGTAATTCACTTCTTGCTGTTGAGGAAGTGCAAGGGCGATCCTTCATGATCATAGCAACTAAAGATATTGTGATAAAGGATAGATTATCTTATGAAGAGATTTCAGTCCAAATTCTAGACCGCCAAATTTTCAAGTTGAGGACTAAGGAAGTAGCATAAGTCAAAGTCCTTTAAAGAAATCAATTTGCTGATGAAGCTACTTGGACAGCTAAGGAAGATATGAATAAGAAATATCCTTTGAGTCCAGAAAAGTTCAAAAATTAAGGTGCAAACTATCTTCTTAGTACTATTAAATTTATAAGTTAGCATGTTGTGTTTTCTTTGCTTATTGAGTGTTTAAACTGTATCTTTGATGTTACGCCTAATGTGAGGCCAAAATATATATTTTTAATCATATTGACTCAAATTTATTATTTATATTTGTCCTTTTTGAGCATGAATTTTATGAAAAAACTAAATAGTGTATTTTATTTGTACAAGTAAATTAGTGTAAACTGGAATAAGTTTAAAGCTAAAACGAATTAAACATAAAAGGTTAAACAAGGAAATAAAACAGGCAACTTAATGGATTAAATAGAATAAAATAATATGTACATACATATGAAGCACATATGACTAAAAACTTGCGAATTGTAAATGACATCCTGTGAAATGTATCAGTTTCTAAAGACACCAATGCTTGACGCTGCACATCATTGTTTCACGCAGAAAAGAAAAGGAATGGAATTTTGTTTGGTTTTGGATTCCTAATTTACTTTGGATTCAATTATTTTTGTTTAGAATTTTCTACGTATATAAATAGTCCATAGAAATAATTATAAGACATAAATCTATAGGCGGAGACCAATTAGAAGGTACTTTTAAAGAGAAAGTCGTCAATACCTTTTAGGGTTCTTTTCTTCTTGTTGTTTTCTTAGAGAATAGTAGTTAAACGCCCTTGTTATGGGGCTGTAGATTCAAATGAATTGTTGATTATTAAAGGCTTTTTGAATTAATTATTGGTTATCATTGTAAGTTACTTATATATTTTTATTTTGATATTTTATGCTGGCGCACCATAAGATGAATATATTATCTAATATTAAAATCGGGAGAGAACATGTTAGATAGAGAAGAGAATATAGAGATATCTGTCCACCCATTAGATTGAGGTGATTAGTGTTCAAGAGTGACTCGCAGATGAACACCTTGCTTGATTACAAAATACGATGAAATAAAAATGCTCGCTAGTTAGTCTACTTATCCGCGCTTAACGATGTAGTTAGATAGCTAATTGGGTATGCGAGGAGAGGTGTATAACTCGGATCATATCATAAACCCTATAAATTACTAAATTGACAACTGAAATTAGTTCTAAGCAATAATATGGTACATGAGATTCAATACATGCTGCAACTCTGGGATTTTCCAACCATTGTAATTAATTCTATTGTTTTATTCCTACATTCTTTTCTTTTGGCACTCTTAAATAAAGAATTAGACCAGTATAATTTAGTAAAAATAGTTGATTGATATGTCCTTTGGGTTATGGTTCTTTTAAGAGTCACTATATTACTTGCGCGACCAGGTACACTTGCGTGTGCAATTGGGAGCCACAAGTTTTTAGCGCCACTGCCCGGACATAGAAATTAACTATTCTTCTGGGTTATACTTAATCTTTTGTTAATTTATTACTTTTTTTAATTTGTTCCAACAGTTATTATTTTTTCTTTCTTTGAATAAGTTGATATTCTTATTGATATGAATAATTGGGATAAATTGTGGTTGGGTGGTGAAAGTTCTTTATGATTCTTCTTTTATTTTTGATGTTGGTAGGGGTGATGAATAAGAAAATTCAAAACAAGAGGAATTTGAATGTGTAGCCATGTTGGACAAGGTTAGTTAAAAAATCACCAAAAAGAATTTGAATGCACAACAATGAACACAAAAACCATGGAATTACTAGATAAGCTTGATATTATGCAATTAAAAATTAAAATCCTAACTGAATTAGAAGAGATTGTAATTCAAAAAGAGAAATTTATGGAGAAAGAGATAATGAGCCAATATTGGATACACAAAAAAAATTCAACTTCTAAAGACTGAAAAGTCTTTTCGTGATGAACTGACATATGTGAAAACCCAACTGATGAAAGAAAGTAT
This sequence comes from Solanum habrochaites, assembly GCA_027704765.1. Classification (NCBI taxonomy): domain Eukaryota; kingdom Viridiplantae; phylum Streptophyta; class Magnoliopsida; order Solanales; family Solanaceae; genus Solanum; species Solanum habrochaites. The sequence continues at coordinate 398,946 of JAKWJA010002490.1, read as the reverse complement.
TGAGCTCACACAAGAAATCGATCAGTTTGGCTTAGATATTCATGACTTAGAGTCTCACTTTAACAAAAAAAATATTGTGGCGTCTTAAGCCGAATTATCAATTGTTGTGGATTATGACCAACTAGTGGAGCAAAAAGAGGAATTCCAACATTTCAAATATGCTTTCTTCCTTAATGTCGATGTTGAAAAACAGTACAAAAATGAGAATGTTGTAAATAATGTTGCTTTGGAGTTGAGGCAACTTGAATCTCTTTAAAACACTTTTCTATATAATCTAAACTAATGGATGAGTGTCTTGAGGAGGAACAAGGATCCTACATTCTAAAGTTTTTTAGTCCATGTAGACAAAACAATATTTCTCACTTAAGGGACAAGAATTGCAAGATGCGACATAAATTACTTGGTTCTTTATCTTAATATCACATCTTCTTGAGAGAAGCAGAAAAATATATACAAAGTTAGGGGTAAAATTCATAAGTTCAAATTGGAAAGGAAAGTGGTAAATTTATTATTGTCGTGTTGCGACGTTAAATTAGGCATTTATTGGGAGAAAACCCAATTTATAGTGTAACTTCTTTTTTGATTCTTATTTTTCGTAAGACCCTTGATAAAAATATAGATAACATGATACTAGCTAGGCCTAAAGGCCTGAAAGAGGTTTCCTAAATGTTGCTTCAAACTTTTATTTGTTGCTCAGAGAGGCCCAGCACACGGCAACACGATACAATCAATTACAAAAGAGTTCCAAAATCCGTAAAGATACTCTTGGGATTCAGGAAAACTGACCTTTTATGTCGAATACATAGTACTGAAATTCTAGGGTGCAATGTGATTCAAATACATGCACAAATCGATAGCCAAAATACATAGGTAATTCAAGACATACGGAAAATTCTTTTCGGATGAGAGTTTTAGAGTTTAAAAGTGAGGGAAAGTTAAAGGGTTAGGAGTTTAAATCGTTTGCTTTTAAATAAACTTCCAATTTTATCCATTCGGCTACGTTAGTCGCGGTCGCCGAAACACTTGGCGACACGTCGAGTGGTATATTACCTCGCCAAGTTTTCCAAGACCTTAAGCAATTAATGGGTCCAAATGGGGAATCGAAGTCTCCAAACAAGTTAGTGACTCGCCAACTATATCTTTAGCTCACCAAACTGTACTTTCCAATGATTTCCAAATTTTAGCGCACAAAATCAACACACCATTATTTCTCAAACAAAAACAAAAAATAAAAAATTCAAGGGTTTTGGATTGTCACAAACAGCGCCTGAGTTAACATTGCGGCATGACACAAGTCTACCTTTGAACCTCATTCTCGGGGTTGACCATAATGTAACTAGGAATCCCCTACTTTGTTGCGAGTAGAGATAAGGCAATGTATGAACCATGAGTTTCTCAAACAGCTGGATATATTTGGAAGAAGATTAATAATCTGTTTCATCACTTCGATGTTCTCCTTCACCCCGTCCAACATTCTGTCATGCTCACTTATGTTGTGGACAATGTTTGAGAGCATTCCTTCCACCAGTTTATCCTCATGGTCCATCGGCCTTATTCATATCTCGGAAGAAGGGATGTATTTATTCTTACTTTTGCATTGGACTTCAATCTTCACTATCTTCATGGCCAACTTATCCATCTGAATCAGTAGTACGGCCAACAAAAAATCCTTTTATACCTATTGGATCGCTTTAGCCATGTGATCAAGTAGGTGGGGTGCTATCATATATGGTTGTTTTTTAATACCTTGTGGAATGAGTTTGTTGTCCAACACCTTGTTTCCGGGACCATGACTTCAGTAAAAACAGTGAACGATGACTATGTCAGGAATGTCATGAGTTGGGTATTGAGCTATTAGTTCTTTAAGCCTTTGCCCATGACTGATGGATCAGTGCACCTACCAATTGTTTGAAGGTTGAGATGCGATCTTAGAACATCATTAATTCTTATAGAGGAAACTACATTAGCTTGCAAGTGTTGATCGATACACTCACCTCTTCTGTTTTAAGTACAAAATAGCAAAAGACAACTACAAATTAAGTAAGTAAGACTATTACTAACTAGAACAAAATTCAACTTAGCTAAAAATTCTCAATCAACACCATTCCCCGGCAGCGGCACCATTTTGACTTGACATATCATGAAAATTCTTCCAATTCTAAGTTTTGAAAATCGTCAGTCACTAATATAACTCAAACAAGGGTAGGGGTGGAGTTCCAAGGGAACAATTTTTTGATAATAATCATCCAAGTACAAATTAGTTAAGATTAGTCATAGCTAAAAGACATTTACGATGAAAAACATAACAAATTAAAGGGTGGGACACAAGTGTCAAATATCAAAAAAGCGTTTGTATTCAATAATATACTAAAACAACAAAAATAAGAGATCTGAATATGGAGATGGGATTCTAGTGATGTGATAGGAATATGAGCTCAAATAAACCAACATATACAAGCTATTGATAGTAAATTGTTGTTAACTTGTGATTAAGATAGACTTTAGTGGGGTAAATTATTTCTCTCAAGCAACATACTCCAAATCATATAGGTTTCTCTAGAACATCGATTTGCCTCTATTACGATGAGACTTAGCCTATTCACTCTTTCAAGCTAAAAGTGTGAGAAAGGTTTTAGGATTCACTCAATAACCACCAACTATCAATTCAGTTGTCTTGGTCTTAAGACCTCTCTCTCAAGCAAACTAAAAACATGAAAATGAAATCAAATTTGCAACTAAAATCTCATTAAATTCATACACCACTTATAAATAAAATTTTAAACAACAAATAAAGAGTCATTAAGAAAGACGATCAATAAATTAAACCCATATTCACATAATCGCAACTCCAGAATTGGGGTTTTAGCTAGACATAGTAAAGAGATAGAAATTGATACCAAATGGTGTTTCCATCAACTGAGTACGATAGTAAATGTCTTTACACATATCTACAATGAAGATTCTTTAATACCCACTTCCAATTTCTTGGAATTAGAAACCTTCAAATCTTCAAAGCTCAAAGCCTCACAAAAACTCTAAGAACTACAGTTGAGAAAGAATCTGAATAATACAGTATCAAATTTAAAATTCTTGTAAAATTTGATACTAAGCTTAAAAAATGAGTATTTACAGCTTTCAAAAAGTTGTGCTGCAAAGGATCACTCGATGCAGTTAGTCAAGATCGCCGATCAACTCAGTCATTAGCCCTTTTGTGTATATCCTCACCATCTTACCTTAGCCTTCAACATCTTTGCGTTTTGTAACTTTAGGCGATGTAGTACTGCTTCACGAAACTACTCGGTGAATTGCGACTTCTCCTTTTAACCGTCAACATAATTATTTCCTTCAGAGATCACGACACTGGAACATTAGGAGAGAGAAAGGAAATTTGGCGACTATGCTAGCGCATTAGGCGATCCTCAGTCCGTCTTTTCGTCACTCTTTCAACTACCCTGTTTCTTTTTGTTCAATTTGTTTCCATGCTTTGTATCAATGTCTAAATAGCTAAAACTCAAGGTTTTTCATCAGCTTTTGAGACAAAATATGCATTTGAGGACACTGAAGCTAACAAAATATAGCCCTAAATCAGTCCGAATCATGGATTTATCAACACCAACACACCATTATTTTTAAAACAAACATGAAAAAATAAAGAGGGTTTTGGGTTTCCTCACAAGAAGTGCCTTAGTTAACGTCATGGCATGAAACAATTCCACCTTCAAACCTCATTCTTGCGGTTCACCATAGTGTCACTATGGAATCCTACTTGTTGTTGTGGGTTCAAATGCAACGATATTTGGCACATCTGGGTTTCTAACTGATTGATCGGGATGGAATGGGAGGTAGTTGTCTAGTTTAGGGTTGACACATCTTATTTCATTTCCTTTATAATCTTGTTAGACCCCTTAACTTTGCTAATGATACGAGAAAGTATATCCTCAGGACGACCATCTTCCAAATCATTTGTCTCTTGGCACTCATGGGCACACACATACCAATCCTTCTCCTAGTTTTTCAAGTTGGGATTTCGATCCCTCCATTCATGGTCTTGATCATTCAAACGTTCATTTCTATTCACACTTGGTTACCACCCTACCTTGAGTAGTTTGAATGATAACCAACACCTTGGTTGGCTAGGAAGTTTACCTCCTTACTGTACAACACATAAAACTTGGCCTCTTCAAGACTAGCACACCCGACACCCACGACATGGACACTTTGAGCACCAGCTTCCTTAACAATTTCGACAAAATGTCAAGTTGTGTCATGATATTGGTCATGTTTGTGTCCCTCTCTTTGAATATGAGACGAGATACTTGATCTTCTTGAGTGATACAAAGCCTTATTGATTTTGGTCATGCTATCCAAGAGATGCGCCACTATAACATCAGGTGTTGCATTAAAAATCCTGGAGAAAGTTGCTCAGCAACACCCTTTTTTACCGAGTCAAGGCTTCAATAAAAATACTGCGGCAATACGTTGTTAGGCAAGCCATGAGTTGGGAATTGGAAAATAAACTTTTTGAATCACAATCATGTCTCATGAACTGGATCACCCTCTAAACAATTAAATTTTTGGGTGGTGTCATGAAGATTCATCAACTTCAAAGGAGGGAAAAATCGCATGTTAAATACGGTAACCAGCTCCTACCACAGAGTAACTGATTTACGTGGCAATTCAGCTAGCCACTTGCATTCTTCTCCCATCAAAGAGAATGAGAACAAACTCAAGCAGAACGATTCTTGGTGATGTTCTTAAAGGAAAACTATTTGCATACATCCACGAAATTTTTACTATGCTCATGGGGATCCTCGTGAGACAACCCACTGAAAATTCTTTTTAGTTGAAAGAGTCGCAACATAGTCCGCGTTAAGAGGAACATTGCATTCACTTTTGCTAGAGTTAAGCGAGTGGCACCAATACCACCCATGAGATAAGGGCTATTAACATCATTGAGTTTTCCGGTGTCATCTTGATGGCCTACTTGTCTTCCATTGCTATCGTCTACACTCATATTTCTTGTTGGAATACACAAAAAGGCAAACAAAAACTAAAAATTAAGTTAGTTCACCTATAACCAACTAGAAAAAAATTCAACTTAAGTAAAAAATCTCAGCTAACTCCACACCCCGGCAGCGGCGCTATTTTTACTTCACGTATCAGGACACTACTTCCAATTCAACTGCCAACAATTGCCAGTAGTAATATAACTCAACCAAGGGTTGGGGCCGTTCCGACATGGAGTTTTTGCGATAATTGACAGTGAATGACAAATCAATTCACGTTAGTCATAGCTAAAAGACATTTACGAATGAAAGCATAATAAATTCAAGGGGTGACACAAGTGAAAATTATCAAATGGGATTTTATAGCTTATTATCAACTAAAACAATAAAAATAGACATATAAATAAGGAGATTGGTTTCTCTAAACCCCGATAAGCCACTCGAGATGAATGTGTGGGAGAGGGTTTAGGATTCAATCTCTCAAGTTGAACACACGAAAACCCAATAACCATAGGCTAATGATTCAGTAGTCTTGGTTTTAAAACCTCTCTCTCTCGCAAGACAAAAACACGACGATGAAATTATATTTTCAACAACAATCCCATTATATTCATACACAACTACTGAATGAAATCACATTTAAACAACAAATAAACTATTAATTAGGAAGACAAAACAGTAAATGAAACTCATATTCACATAATCACACCCTAAGAATTAGGGTTTTATCTAGACACGGTCAAGAGATATAATTTGATATAGAGAAGTGTTTCCATCAATTGGGTACGACAAAAAATGTCTTTAAACACGTCAAATATGAAGATTCTTCAATACCCACTTCTAAATTCTTGGAGTTGGAAACCTTCAAATCTTCAACGATCAAGAAAATGTCTCCTAGAAACTTTAAGAACTAAAACTAAAATTATGAAAAATATATTTGGTTACCCAAAGTCTATATTTTAAGCTAAGAATTAAAAAATGTATTTATAGTTGTCTAAACTTTTGTTGTGAAGGATCACCCAGTTAGTCGGGATTGCCGATCAACTCAACGGTCCTCCTTTGGTATATTTCACCGCCTTATTTCTTTAGCCTTCATCATCTTCGCATTTTGGATCATTGGGCAATATAGTAAAACTCTTCAACGATATGTTGACTGCTTCTTTTCACCGCTATCTTGATCCCGTCCATCTGGGCTTAGCACACTGGAACATTTGGTGAGAAAAACGTCATTTGGAGACTCGCCTTATGTATTATGCGATACTCAGCTTCCTTGCTCCTATTTGCTCAATTGTGTCCATGTGTTGTTTCAAAGTCTAAATACCAAAACTTAAGGTTTTTCATCAGTTATTGAGACAAAATATGCATTTAAGGACTCTAAATCTACTAAAATATAGCCCTAAATGAGTCCAAATCGTGGATTCATTAATATTCTAAGGTCACTGGTGCAAGTTAAAAAAATTTTGAGACGTCTTTTGTATTGTTTATGTGTGTTTCTTGATTATTCGGTCATTTTGGGGTATTAACGTAATATTCAGTCATTTTCATGTAGTAACAATGAGATGTACATCTTTGTTATGTTATTCGCCACGATAATCTATGGTCATTGGTGCAAGTAAAACATTTAAGGCATTTTTTGTATTGTTTATGTGCGTTTCTTGATTTTTTGACCATTTAGGGGTATTTACGTAATTTTTGGTCATTTTTTGGCAGTTTCAAAAAGAAGCAAAGTTTTGTTCTCTTATTCGTCACAATTTTTTAAGGTTATTGCTGGAAGAAAAAAAAATTTAGGCCTTTTTTGTATTGTTTATGTGTGCTTGTTGATTTTTCAATCATTTGTGGGCATTACCTAATAATTGGCCTATTTCGAGCAGTTGTGAATAGATGTCACGTTTTGTTATGTCATATGTCACAATACTCTACGGTCATTGGAGCAAGTCGAATTTTTTAAGCGTGTTTTTATATTATTCATATGTGTTTCTAGACTTCTCATCAATTTTAAGGCATTTACGTAAATTTTGTCATTTTCAAGCAGTTACAAAAAGAAGTAAAGTTTTGTTTAATTATTCTTCACGATATTCTAAGTTCATTGGTGCAAGTCAAAACATATTTTGAGGCGTCCTTTGTTTTTTTTATGTGTTTTTTTAATTTTTTAGTCATTTTGGGGTCTTAACGTAATATTTTTCCATTTCCATGCAGTAACAAAAAGATATAACACTTAATTCTGTTATTCATCACGATAATCTAAGGTCATTGGGGAAAGTAAAAAAAATTGATACATTTTTTGTTTTTCTTATGTGTGTTTATTGATTTTTAGTCTGTTATTCGTCACGATTTTCTAGGGATACTGGTCAAGTTAAAAAAAATTGCCTTTTTTATTGTTCATGTGTATTCTTCATTTTTCGTCCATTTTGGGGCATTTAAATAATATTCAGCAATTTTTGGGCATTTAAAAAAGTAAAATTTTGTTTTGAAATTCTTTTGAGGTGTTTTTTTTTAACTTTTTAAGTCTCTTTCCTGATTTTTTTTGTCAATTTTGAGATATTTAACGTAATATTCGGTCATTTAAGGGTAGTTAGGAAAAGAAGTAATGCTATATTGTGTTATTCCTCACAATATTTTATGGTCATTGATGCAAGTAAAAAAATTTTGAGGTTTTTTTGTTTTATTTATGTGTGTAGCCTGATTTTTTGACCATTTTATGGAATTTACGTATTATTCGACTAGTTTGAATAGTCACGAAAAGAACTAAAGTTTTGTTCATTTATTTGTACCGACATTCTAAGATCATTGATGCAAGTCGAATTTTTTAGGCGTTTCTTGTATTGTTGTGTGTGCTTTTTGTTTTTTGCCATTATGGGGGTATTACATAATATCCGACAATTTTTGATAAGTTACGAAAAGAATTAATGTTTTGTTCTATTATTCGTCACGATATTTTAAGATTACTTATCCAAGTTGATATTTTTTGAGGCGTTTTTATATTGTTTAGGTGTGTTTCTCAATTTTTCAGTCATTTTTGGGCATTTACGTAATAATCGGTCATTTTTAGGAAAATACGAAAAAAATGAAAAAAAATTCACGATATTCTAAGGGAATTTATGCAAATCAAAAATAAATTAAGGCATTTTTTAATTGTTTATGTGTGTTTCTTGATTTTTTGACTATTTTGCGGTATTAATATAATATTCGGCCATTTTCAGGCAGTAACTAAAAGAAGTAATGTTTTGTTATTTTTTCATCACGATATTCTTAGGTTATTGATGCAAGTCGTACTTTGTTTTAGGCTTTTTTGTATTGTTTATATTTGTTTCTTAATTTTTTGGCAACTTTAAGGCATTCACGTAATATTCGGTCATTTTCGGGTAGTTACAAAAAGAAGTAATATTTTGTTTAGTTATTAGTTACGATATTCTAAGGTCATTGGTGCAAGTAAAAAAAATTGAGGTGTCTTTTGCATAGTTTATGTGTATTTCTTGATTTTTCGTTCATTTTGGGTCATATATGAAACATTCGTTCATGTAGGGGCAATTACGAAAAAAGGTAAAATCTTGTTCCGTTATTCGTAGGGATATTCTAAAGTCATTGGTGCAACTCAATAAAAAGTTGAGGCATTTTTTGTATTGCTTATGTGTGTTACTATATTTTTCGACCATCTTGGAGAATTTACATAATATTCGATCATTTTTGGGTAGTTAGGAAAGGAAATTTGTTTTTTTGTTATTCTTCATGATATTCTAATGTCATTGGTGCAAATAAAAAATATATGGTTCATTTTCTGTATCAGTTTTGTGTGCTTCTTCATTTTTCGTCTATTTCGGGCATTTACATAATATTTGACCATTTTAGGGCAGTTACAAAAATAAGTAAAATGTTGTTCTAATATCAGTCACGATATTCTAAGGTCGTTGGTGCAAGTCGAAAGTGTTTTGAGTCATTTTTTTATCGTTTATATGCGTTTCTTATTTTTGGCTATTTTATGGCATTTTTGTTATATTATATCATTTTTCGACAGTTACGAAAAGAAATAATGTTTTGTTTGTTTATTCATCATGATATCTTATGGTAATTGGTATAGGTCAAAATTCTTTTGAGGCATCTTTTGTATTTTTTATGTGTGTTACTTGATTTTTGGCCATCTTTGAGCATTTATGTAATACTCAACTATTTTCGGGCAGTTATGAAAAGAAATAAAGTTTTGTTCTCTTATGTGTCACAATATTCTAAAAGTTATTGGTTACAAAAAAAAATTGAGGCATTTTTTGTTGTTTATGTGTGTTTATTGTATTTCGGTCATTTTGGGGCATTTGTGTAGGTAGTTACGAAAATGTAACACCCCAAAATAAATTTCGAACTGAGACTCGAATCATCCTTAGCTGTGAGTAGGATTTTATTAAGGGATTTCAAATTATTTAAGTAAAAGGTCAAGTCACTAGATGTAGCACCTCAAGTTTCAAAAAAGAACTAAATTGGAAATAAAAATATCTGAAATTTTGCGAGGTATCCTTAAGTATGAGTTTTAGGTCAACTTCAAAATACCATCACTCTTCATACAGGATGATTTAGGTTGTCTACCAGATGAATAATGAAAGGTTTTTGAATTATCTTTCCAACGCCTCGAAGTTTACTAATTTTTGAGTTCGGATCCAATTAAAGAAAACTACCTGAAAATATGAGTGGTATCTTGGTCATTTCCTTATCCAATCGTATGTAAGCATTTTTAATAAGGTTTTAGGAGTCTGAACTGATTAGAATGGGTTTCATTCATCCCCAAAAGTGTTTGGGATTTTAAAGAGAGGATTCAAGAAGAGAAAAGCGGAAAGGATCAAGCGTTCATCGAGGTTCTTAAGTTTTGTTGCGGATTTTTGCAATGGATTTTATCCTTAATAGGTATGTAACTTTCCATAGTGTTGGGTTCGTTCACCCATACTGTCACGACCCAAAAACACCCCCTATAAGATAGGGAGAACCCTCGGATCATGACCAAGCGTACTTGACCTTTTTGGGTCTTGTACAAGCCATTTAACATTGTTCATTACATAAGACATGAAAAGTAGTGCGAACTTAAAAATTTTCACGACAATTAGTATAAAAAAGGAATTGTTTTATAAATACTTAGAAAATATCATCATCACAAGTAACTTAACACATGACATAATATCTTAGGGACACAGCCCTTTACATTGAAAGAAAATACATAATAAGTCTTTAAATAAAGAAACTAATGAAAGGACTATGCCCTCGAATATATGAGGACATACTTTGTATTGAGAGAAACTTTCCAAAGCTTTTCCTTCTAGTCTTCAACCTTACTTTCCACCTATACTTATAGAGTAGAGAAAAGTATGGGGTTAGCACAAAACAATGTACTAATTATGGCATATGCAAAAACATGCAAAAAGGGACATTTTAGTAAAATAATCTTTCATGCCAAATAATTAGAACATTCATGAATTTAAAAGAAAAAGATCATAAGAAACATCATTTACCACTTAGAGAAGGATTTTCATAATTTTAATAAAAAGATGAACTTTACAGTACACTGCTCCAAAATTACAGTAAGTTCATTTTTACCTTACAGTGAACTAAAATGACTCCAAAGCAGAGAACTTCCAAAGCATTGCCAATGAGCAGTGAACTTATTTCCTTCAGAGTTTCCCTTACTAAGGCTATCCTAATACTCACTAAGGTAAGGCATGAAGGAAGTAGGCATATGCCTCATTCAATACACACCGAAGCAACCCTTAAGACTGTCACTACCAGAACCTAGACCCTAGACGAGACCAGTATTGTTGACCTCTCAGAGGTCGCAGACAAGCCTACATACGTAATTCTTACTTCATGTAGGTTAATTTTAGCAGAAAATTTTATTTTCTTATTTCATGATAAACATTTTGAACTTAACATCATAGGCGTTCACAAATCAACCATCTAATATAGATATAATCAAATGAAAGAAACAATTCATAATTTCATTAAAAGTATTTTGCCAAAAAGGCACCAATACAAAGTCTGAAATAAAGGTGAAAAGAAACGCTAGTGGAACATGCTCCACTATCTAAAGCCTACATCTAAGCTAGATAATAATACTAGACGACCTTGAAAGCATGAGGGCCTACCAAGTACAGATGAAAGCTCCACGTACGGATAGCTGCGACATCGTACTATAAAATCTAATGACCAATTGTGCCTACACCTAAAAGTAGATATTTGTATGGAATTAGTACACACTTGTACTAAGTATGAGTATATTCAAGAAAACACAAAAGACATGTATGATAAAGAATAGATCTTTCCTAACAATATGATTTATGGAAAGTCAAGTCAGTGGACTTGCCAAATTGGGATCAGAAAAGTCAATGGACTTGCCGAATTTGGATTTAGAAAGTCATGCCTTGAGTGTACCATGCATCATCAAATTTATCATTTTGCAAATATCACAAAACATATTTCACATAGAACATATCATAATTCATATAACACATAACATTGTTCATATCATTCATTCATATGCCATGAGACATTAGAATTATGGACTTGACATTAAGACTTCCCAAAAATAAGGGCTAAACATATGGGACCTCAACTAGGGAGTCTACTTTAGCAAACACAGAGTCTGCTTCATTCATTCATACGTACTTCATTTCATTTCATCCATGGGCCAGTGTAAACACCAACTATACCTAGGATGTAGTTTAAGACTTTCATCAGATTTGTTGTGCAATGACCAAGAATGACCTAATGTCATTACTCGAATCTAACTCTCCTCTTGATTATCCTATACTAGCACTTTTGATATCATTCGTTTCATTATGTGAATCAGTTGAGGCTTCCTCATTCATTCATTAAGAACTTTAACTTTAACCGACATAGACTATGTGAGCATCATAAAATCCAATGTTCTGAAACCCCACACTGAAAAGAGGAGGAATCAATGGCCAAAGTGACCAAAAACATGCTAGCCATATGGGAATTGAACCCTGCCAGATCCTTATATTGGCAGTATAGGTTTGAAGACTACGAGATATAGGGAGCGGCATGCCGGACAGTCTCATCTCATGAGAGTTACGTGAACCTCTGTCCTTCTCGAAATAAGGCATCACCGTTCATAGCTAGTCTATTGGTGCTTAGTACAAAGTTCCATTACATTCAACTCATACGTCATGGAGGCAAACTTCTAGTATGAGGACATCATAGCTCAATAACTGATTTCTATTCATAGGTGAGTACGTTTTTGTTACATTTACTTAGGCTCATATGAGATTGCTCTCATCTTTTACATTAGAACATTTGCTCTTCATAATTACTCTACCCTCTTTACGTGAATGTTCATTTCATCATATGCCAATGCACTTGGACATTTGTGTGTTTTACACTCTTACTTAACCCTTCTAGGTTTTTCATCATTTCATTACATAATTATCATTTCATCTTATGCCAATGCACTTGACCATTTAGTGTGTTTTACAGTCGTACTTAACCCTTCTAGGGTCACATCATTTCATTACATACATCTTAGGTTCACTTATTTTTAAACGTATGCTAGACTTATGGTCTACGCATACAAGCCTTGAGGCTTCATTCATAGTTTGTTTAAGTGATTCATATCTTCTGAAGATTATGTAGTACAAGACTTATGCATCTTGTATGTATGCCTAGATCTTGATTTGGATCTAAGTGGGCAGCATTATTCTTGAAGATTTAACTCACGTATGACTTATACATCTATACGAAATTTAAGCAAGAGAACCAAGCTTTAACATCTCCTGAACAACACTTACATTTTATTTTTTTTCATTTTGGTTTGATCCATACTGCTTGGGGACCCAAGTTCGAGCCCCAATGCCTTCATTTTATTTTCCCCTTAATTTCTCTCTTCATATTTCTCTTAATGGAACTAAGAGGATGTGGGATTGAACCCCCACAACCTCATTTACTTTTTATTTTCATTGCCTTTAAATTCTCTCCTTCGGCCGACGGGTTGTGGGTTCGAACCCCCACAGCCCCTCTTTAATTTCTTTTAATTTTTCTTCTTAAAACTTCCTAAGAGGTCGTGGGTTTGATTCCCACGCCTCACATCTCTTTTCTTTCATTTCCTTTGACTCTCCTTCACTGCCTAGAGGTCGTGGGTTTGATTCCCACGCCTCACATTTCTTTTCTTTCATTTTCTTTACTCTCCTTTACTGCCTAGAGGTCGTGGGTTCGATTCCCACGGCTTACATTTTATTTTATTTTTATTTTACTCTTCCTTAAATCTGATTGAGAGGTGGTAGGTTCGAATCCCACTACTCTCATTTCCTTTTTTTTAAGTTACATTTTCTAGCCAATACCATGGTTAGAATCTCCTTCACCATATTTCTTTTTACTTCTTTATTTTCATGGTTTTTAACATGGTGATGTCACGGGTTCAATCCTCCATGACCTCACTTATTTTAATTCATTTTTTTTCATTTTGAACACTGTTTGCTGACCGAAATTCATCAATAGAAGCTGGAAATTTAATTTTAATTTTTCAACATCCTTTCATTAAGTTACACCGTAGTTCTTAGGGGAATTTTGTAGTGTATTTAGAACGTTTTAGGTGCGTTTTCATGGATTCGTTTAGCCAAGATATTATCCCTAAAATCAGCCACATTTCAACTCATATGAACATCACATTTTCATCGACATGTGTACATGAAATATAAAGAACTATCATGCCATGTCAAGTCCTAAACCATGAACAATAGCCACTGCAACACACGCATACACATGTAGTACATTTTCGGAATCATCAACATAAGTCACAATTCCAAGCATAAATATAATTACATAATCATCATGAAACCAAGTTTCATCCCTATTTTTCTACCAGCAAACATAACCAACCTATGATTAAATGGGATCTAGTGAAAGGGATATGCAACGGGAAACAATCCTAGTTTTCGGAATGCATATTTTGAACCTTAAGGGGTCTCTTGGGAGAGGGACCAAGAGACAAGAGTACCCATACCTTTTTGACCTTAAACTCTTGAATTCATTCCAAAAAACACCCAAGAACACGTCTAAACCTCCTGATATCAACTCCACTCGAATGATAACCTCCCTTAGCCTAGTGTGTAATTAATGTTTGTTTTCTTGTGATTTCATGTGATTTCTTCAAGTGTGAAGAACTTGGTTTATTTTTATGCTTTTGTATCTTATTTTGGCAGAGAAATTTCGTGTTAAATAATAAGGGAGATTTACGGTGAGAGTTGAGAGATAGACGTGAGAGAGTACGAGTTATATTAGGGTTAGCAGTCTAGTTTAGGACTTACTCAAATAAGGTTTACTTAATTATTAAAAATATAATTTTTATTTTATTTTAAATCAGCTAATGAATAATAATTATTAATTAATTATATTAATTCTATAGCTTAAATAAAAATCACATTATTTTATTGCTTCCACCTAGGTTCGAACCAAGGTGAAGCAAGACTTCACTTCAAGAGCTCAGTTTTGGATCTCTCTCCCCCAATTGACCCTCCACCTTAATAATTAAATAATTAATTATATATTTAGGGTAATTACAATATAAACCTTAGCCTGGAAAAAGACCATTTTACCCCTAGACCCTCCAAACCTAAGATTTCCTCTTTTTAAGTTCGATAAAGACTCCTTCGAGTAAATCTTTGTATTCGAGAGCCCTACATGGTTGGACCCAACCTTTCTAAGCTCAAATAACTCCCCAAGTTAGTTGGCTTGTCTGTAGCAAGGGTTCCAAGTTCCGGTTCTACACGTATCAATCCGTGTGAACCCTAGTCTAATCATAGGCATTCTTGACAGATTAAGGATCACTTAGTTTATCCATTTTTAAGGTTGTTACATTATCCCCCCTTAGGAACATTCGTCCCCGAATGACACTACTCTTTACTAACAATAAGTAAGCCATCTATTGGACGTATGCATACATAAGTAATTCAATACTCCCCATTGGTGAATATTTGATTCACATACTATCATGATGGTGCACATCCTTGAAACCTACTAGTAGCTTCACATTAAAAGACTAATGAACTCTTTCCTAAACTAGTCTCATCAAAACATACAATATAATTAAACATCTAAGTCATACAAATCAGCAAACAACATGATGACTCAAACATATTAACCTCATACAAGTGCATAAACACCACACACAGTCAAATACATGAAGATCTAATTAAGGCTACTCACCCGAGACTTCACCAGAATTGCCTTACCCTACACCTCTAGAATTGAGTGCGAAGAATCGTTTCCTCCTTGGAGACTCTTCACTTGCACCATTAGACTGAACTCTCTCCTTCCCTTGTTCTTGAATTCTCCTAATCGGACAATCCTCCACCATGTGACCCGGTTTGCCACAACTATAACAAGCATTAGGGCCCATCATACACTCTCCTTCATGTAGTTTGCCATACTTCCTGCAAGCTGGTCTCTCCTGAGGTGTATCTACTTCATTGTTTATCTTAACTCTAGACTTAGAATTCCTATCATCGCGACCGTTGGATGATGTTGACTCCCCTTGGTGGAAGATTCCCTTCTTAAACCTGGGCTTATCCCTGATTTCAGTACTACTCTTCCTTGAAACATTCTCCACATCTTGCCTTGACCTGTTCCCTGCCCTAGTGTGTTTCCTCTTTCTGCTTTCCTCCACTTGCTGGACATGGACCATAAACCTGTAGATCCATGTTGTCATGTAGCATAGCTTCCCTACAATTTTCCTCAAGATCCTCAGCAATCTTAGATCCAGTGTAAACGGGAGGATTCATCCTCATGAAGTCCTTTAACCTGCTACCCATGGTGCTGGCAGGTGGTGTCTTCCTAGGAACACCATGTTGCTCTGCCTTCATTTCTCCTTGTAATCATATTTTTGAATCTCAAGAGTTGATGTTAGATATGCTTTTAACACCAAGAAACAAACATTAGAGAAGGCATGATAAGATCAGAAGAAGGGAAATTTTCCTACGCGTCATGCAGTCTCTAATCCAGGATAGTGGTGCACTTCACTACCATGACTTAGAAACTTCTCAATGTGGTTAATATGAAATTATTATTCTTGGAATTTTACCTAGGGCTCTGATACCAAATTTGTCACTACTAGAATCTAGACCCCAGACGAGACCGGCGTCATTGACCTCTTAGAGATCGCAGACAAGCCAACATATGTCATTCTTACTTCATCTAGGTTAATTTTAGCGGAAAATTTGAGCTTTTTATTTTCTTATTTCATAATAAAAAATTTAAACTTAACGTCATAGGCGTTCACAAATCAACCATCTAATATAGAGATAATCAAATGAAAGAAACAATTCATAATTTCATTAAAAGTATTTTGCCAAAACGGCACCAATACAAAGTCTGAAATAAAGGTGGAAAAAAACACTAGTGGAACATGCTCCACTAGCTAAAGCATACATCTAAGATAGATAATAACAATACACACCCTCGAAGTCATGAGGGCCTACCAAGTCTAGATGAAAGCTCCACGTCTAGATAGCTACGACGTCGTACTATAAAATCTAACGTCCACCCGTGCCTACACCTAAAAGTAGATATTTGTATGGAATTAGTACACACTTGTACTAAGTATGGGTATATTCAAGCACACACCAAGGACATGCATGATAAAGAATAGCTCTTTTCTAACAACATGATTTATGGAAAGTGAAGTCAGTGGACTTGCCAAATTTGGATCAGGAAAGTCAATGGACCTGCCAAATTTGGATTTGGAAAGTCATGCCATGAGTGTAACATGCATCATCAAATTTTTCATTTTGCAAATATCCAAAACATATTTCACATAGCACATATCATAATTCATATAACACATAACGTTGTTCATATCGTTCGTTCGTATGCCATGAGACATTGGAATCATGGACCTGACATTAACACTTTCCAAAAATAAGGGCTCAACATATGGGACCTCAACTAGGGAGTTTGCTTTAGAAAACACAGAGTCTTCTTCATTCATTCATAAGTACTTCATTTCATTTCTTTCATGGGCCAGTGTAAACACCAACTATACCTATGATGTAGTTTAATACTTTCATCGGGTTTGTTGTGCAATGACCAAGAATGACCTAATGTCATTACTTGAGTCTAACTCACCTCTTGATTATCCTATACTAACACCTTTGGTATCATTCGTTTCATTATGTGCATCATTTGAGGCTGCCCTCATTCATTCATTGGGAACTTTAACTTTAACCGACAAAGATCATATGAGCATCATGAAATCCAGTGTCATGAATCCCCCACACCGCAAAAAGGTGGAATCACCAGCCAAAGTGATCCAAACCATGCTAGCGTACATGGGAATCGAAACCCGCCAGATCCCTATATTGGCAGTATAGGTTCGAATACTAGTAGACTCATACCCGACATACCGGACAGTCTTATCTCATGAGAGTTACGTGAACCTCCGCCCTTCCCGAAAGAAGGCCTCACCGCTCATAGCTAGTCTATCGGTGCTCAGTATAAAGTTCCATTACATTCAACTCCTACGTCAAGGAAGCTGGCTTCTAGTATAAAGACATCATCACTCAATAGATGATTTCTCATCTCCTCATTAGTATTAAGTGTGTTAATCTCAATACTTTCAGTAGAGTGTTCATAGAGATTTGTTTCTTCATTAACTTTACACTCTCATAGGTGAGTATATTTTGGTAACATTTACTTAGGCTCATTTGAGATTGCTCTCATCTTTTACATTAGCCTCATATCATGTTGTCACCACTTTCATCAACACTAGCACATTTGCTCTTCATAATTACTCACCCATTTTTACGTGAATTTTCATTTCATCATATGCCAATGCACTTGGCCATTTGTGTGTTTTACACTCTTACTTAACCCTTCTAGGTTTTCATCATTCCATTACATAATAATCATTTTATCGTATGCCAATGCACTTGGCCATTTAGTGTGTTTTAAACTCGTACTTAACCCTTCAAGAGTTACATCATTTCATTACATACATCTTAGGTTCACTTATTTTTAAACGTATGTTAGACTTATGGGTCTATGCATACAAGCCATGAGGCTTTATTCATAGTTCATTTAAGTGATTCATATCTTTCTAAGATTATGTAGTACAAGACTTATGCATCTTGTATATATGCCTAGATCTCGATTTCGATCTAAGTGGGAAGCATTATTCTTGAAGATTTAACTCACATATGACTTATGCATCTATAAGGAATTTGGGCAAGGGAACCTTGTTTTCAAATCCCTTGAACAACACTTACATTTTTTTTATTCATTTTGGTTTGATCCATATGGCTTGGGCACCCAAGTTCGAGTCCCAATACCTTCATTTTATTTTCCCCTTAATTTCTCTCTTCATTTTTTGCTTAATGGAACTAAGAGGACGTGGGATCGAACCCCCACAACCTCATTTACTTTTTATTTTCAATGCCTTTAAATTTTTCTCCTTTGCCCGAGGGGTTGTGGGTTCAAACCCCCATATCCCCTCTTTAATTTCTTTTTTTTTCTCTCCTTAGATGTACCTAGGAGTTCTTGGGTTCGATTCCCACGCCTCACAACTCTTTTCTTTCATTTCCTTTGACTCTCCTTAACTTTTTAGAGGTCGTGGGTTCAATTCCCACAGATTCCCACGCCTCACAACTCTTTTCTTTCATTTCCTTTTACTCTCCTTAACTTTTTAGAGGTCGTGGGTTCAATTCCCACGCCTCACATTTCTTTTCTTTCATTTTCATTACTCTCCTTCACTTCCTAGAGGTCGTGGGTTCGATTCCCACACCCCACATTTCATTTCATTTTTCTTTTACTCTTCATTAAATCTAATTGAGAGGTGGTGGGATCGTATCCCACTACTCTCATTTCTTATTTTTTTTCTTTATATTACATATTACAGCCAATACCATGGTTTGAATCTCCTTCACCACATTTTTTTTACTTCTTTATTACCATGGTTTTTAACATGGTGAGGTCACAGGTTCAATCCTTCATGACCTAAATTGTTTTAATTCATTTTTTCAACATTTTGAACCCTCTTTGCTGACAAAAATTCATCAATAGAAGCTGGAAATTTTCTTTTAATTTTTCAGCATCCTTTCATTAAGTTACACCGTAGTTCTTAGGGGAATTTTGTAGTGCATTTAGAACATTTTAGGTGTGTTTTCATGGATTCGTTTATCTAAGATATTATCCCTCAAATCAGCCACATTTAAACTCATATGAACATCACATTTACATCAACATGTGTACATGAAATCTAAAGAACTATCATGCTATTTCAAGTCCTAAACCATGAACAATAGCCACAAAAATACACACATACACATGTAGTTACATTTTCGGAAACATCAACGTAATTCACATAATTCCGAACATACATATAAAAAGATAATCATCACTAAAAAATGATTCATCCCTAGTTTTCTACCATCAAACATAACCAACCTATGATTAAATGGGAGCTAGTGACAGGGATATGAAACACGGAACAATCCTAGTTTTCGAAATGAATATTCTGAACCTTAACGGGTCTTTAAACCTCCTCAATATAAACTCCACTCGAATGACAACCTCCCTTAGCCGAGTGTGAGATTAATGTTTATTTTCTTGTGATTTCATGTGATTTCTTCAAGTGTGAAGAACTTGGTTTATTTTTCTGCTTTTGTATCTTATTATGGCAGAGAAATTTCGTGTGAAATAATTAGGGAGATTGACAGTGAGAGTTGAGAGATAGACGTGAGAGAGTAGGAGCTATATTAGGCTTAGTAGTCTAGTTTAGGACTTACTCAATTAAGGTTTACTTAATTATTAAAAATCTAATTTTTATTTTATTTTAAATCATCTAATGAATAATAATTATTAATTAATTATATTATTTCAATAGCTTAAATAAAAATCACATTAATAAATTGCTTCGAACTAGGTTCGAACCCGGGTGATGCAAGACTTCACTTCAAGAGCTTAGTTTCGGCTCTCTCTCCCCCAATTGACCCTCCACCTTATTATTTAAATAATTAATATATATTTAGGGTAATTACAATATTACCCTTAGCATGGAAAAAGACCATTTTACCCCTATACCCTCCAAACCTAAGATTTCCTCTTTATAAGTCTGATAAAGACTCCTTCGAGTAAATATTCATATTCGAGAGCCCTACATGGCAGGACCCAACCTTTACAAGCTAAGATAACTCCCCAAGTTAGTTGGCTTGGCTGTAGCAAGGGTTCCGAGGTCTTGTTCTACATGTATCAATTTGTGTGAACCCTAGTCTATTCATAGGCATTCTTGATACATTAAGCATCACTTTGTATATCCATTTTTAGGGTTGTTACAAAGACTACCTTCTTTTTGGCATTCTCACTTTGGGAGAACAATCACTCACCCAGTGGAAATACAATAAAAGAACACCAAAACAACACACCAAGGCTTCCCTTTCGAAATCCCAACTTAGTGCAATTAGTAGATGGCATCCCATACCACCACCGACCCTAGGTAGTACACTCATTTAGAAGACTTGGCACCAAGACTGTCCTTTCGGAAGGTCCTATCTAGTGCAATGGATAGATAGTATCCCATGCCACTACCTACCCTAAGTAGTACTGCTTTTAGAAGACTTAGTTCATTCAATTCATACAAGACTCACCAAGACTCCTTTTTCGGAATGCCTACCTAGTGAAATGGATAAATAGCATCCCATTCCACTACCTACCCTAAGTAGCACACTCTTTTAGAAGACTTAGATCATTCATTACTTTTGTAGGAGGTTAGATTAACCGACATAGACCATGAGAGCTATACATGGAATCCAGATTTTAACCCCTATAGGATGAAGGATCCTCACTTGCCTAGAGTAAGGTCATTATCTTAGCTTTTACATGTCTTGCCCAATAGCTACACTTATTCGGGCGCATAGTTAAGGGATTAGGAGATTGCTACTAAGTAACTCATTCTCTAGGGCCCCTTGTGGGTCCTAGGTGAGGTCGTTACTGGAAGGTAAACCCATGAACTAAGTCATCTAGTTCTTAGGAACATCCCACATCAATTTCGATTAAGATGAACACGTAAAACTCACTCAAACACATTAAGACACACAAGTACTTTCTAAGGCATATCTTCCAAACGTCATGGACGTTCTTGGATGTTTAACCCCCAAACTTCACACACTGCCTAAGAAAACTAATTTAACTCATTTTAACTTAAAATTAACTCAAGAAACCATCACGAATCTCTAATTAACCTTAGTTCATTTTAGGTCATTACATTCTCCCCACTTGGATTAACATTCGTCCTCGAATGACACCAAAACTTCAAGAACAACAAGGACTCACTTAGCGTCACATGAAACATTACAATTATGATCAAAACATCCAAAATAAGATCATCAACTAACAAGGAGAACAAATTCTCATTTCTAAGCACATTACAACACAGGCAACACTTGCAAAACTTCTCAAATTCAATCTCACTTTCATTTCTTCACTTATGAAGGAACTACTTTCTCCAACTTTAAACATGCTTAGAAACATCATTTATGAACACATTAAAACCATTGTTCATGAAAAATGCCATTTTCAAAAAGTTTGGACTTCTTTACAGTGAACTCAAAACTTCACTGTGTCACATGCTTGAAAATTCCATAATGCACCTTTCAAGAAACTTTAACAAGATGACATGACAATATGAGAGACAAGACCATACTAAATTACTCCAAAGAGACTGGGCAAGTTACACTATATGCAATGTGAGAGTATCATCCTATACTACCACTCCCACTTAGTGACCTTTGAGGATTCTCTTGGACTAAGTACACTACATGCAATTCTACTCAACATTCATTATGCAAAACTTAGCTTTAACTTGCTTCTTTAACATTAGATCTTAATTCATCTAAACTCGTATGCAACACAGGATAACTCATACTATTATGCATGACTCTTGATCATTACCAAACGACTAAGGATTTGGTCTCAAGATTTAATAACAACAACAATTGCCTTCCTACTAAACTCATTCTACCACATATAGGGTAAATCCATATTCAAGGTGTCATACTTCAAAGTACCATTATACCTCTCACAAGGTAGAACTCACACTACCCTTAACTTATGCACATCAAGACTAAACATCAACCTTACATGTCAAGCATAACACTCTCTTCTTAGGATTCAAGATTAGATAAACTCTTTCAAACACCACCTCAATCAATTCTTAGGCACCATTAAACTCAATCTCATGGAACAAAACTCCCTTACTAGGTATTCATACCCCATTTCCTCCTTATAATAAACCTACACAAGAACTTCAACTCAATCACAAGAACAACTAGGGAACATTAACCACACAAGAGAGTTGCCCTCAACTCCTACAAAATATCCACATTCTCTCAACATTTTCACCTAAAAGCATTTCTACCATCATTGAACATAATAACAATATAACTCATTTTCTCTCGAAGTCACTTTACTCAATCATTATAATTCTTAAAATGAATAGAACTACATCACCATAAAGTTACTTATCACAACATTTCCAACCTCATAAGTCACACATAGCTATAAATGGATTCATATCTCAATTCTCAAAACTAACCTTCACAATTACCCTTCTAGTCATAGAACCATCATAACATCAAAACTCACTTTTTCTCTCCCTATGACTTGGAAACATCTCCCTTTCCAAGCAACACACTTAGAAAACCACTGGAAAAAGAAAAAAAGGAGAGAGATCTTATGGAGTTAAGTTCTATGGCACGATTCAAGAGTAATGAAGAAAATGAAACTTTATCATCCTATAGACTCTTGTCCATAGATGTGTCGCGACTCACACCAATAACCAAGATAATACTAGATGTGGCTTG
The DNA here is from genome assembly GCA_027704765.1 of Solanum habrochaites. Classification (NCBI taxonomy): domain Eukaryota; kingdom Viridiplantae; phylum Streptophyta; class Magnoliopsida; order Solanales; family Solanaceae; genus Solanum; species Solanum habrochaites. Next base: position 376,103 of record JAKWJA010002490.1, on the reverse strand, counting down.
TGAGACTTTAAGACCCTAAACTATTTCCCATAACCTTATGCTCTGATACCAAGTCTGTCACGACCAAAAATCACCCCTAGAAGCTAGGGAGAACCCTCAAATAATGACCGGGCGTACTTGACCCTTTGGGGTCTTATACAAGCCCTTTAATTATCGTTCATTACATATGACACGAAAAGTAGTGTGGAATTAAAACTTTTCATGACAATTAATACAAAAATGAATTTTTTATAAAGTCATAGAAAATCTCATCGTCACAAGCCAACATAAGACACGACATAATATCTTAGGGACACGACACTATACATTGAAAGAAAATACATAATAAGTCATTAAATAAAGAAACTAAGAAAAGGACTACGCCCTCGAATATATGAGGACATACTTTCGAAAGATCCTACCTAGTGCAATAGATAGATAGTTTCACATACCACCTACCCTAAGTAGTACGTTCTTTTAGGAGACTTAGTTCATTCAATTCATAAAGACTCACCAAGACTCCCCTTTCGGAATGCCTGCTTAGTACACTGATAAATAGCATCTCATTCCACTACCTACCCTAAGTATAACACTCTTTTAGAAGACTTAGCACATTCATTACTTTTGTGGGAGATAGCTTAACCGACTTATACCATGAGAGCTAGACATGAAATCCCAATATTAAGCCCTATCGGATGAGGGATCTTCACTTGCCTAGAGTAAGGTCATTATCTTAGCTTTTACATGGCTTGCACAATATCTACACCTATGGGGGCACATAGTTAAGGGATAAAGATATTGCTACTAAGAAACTCAATCTTTGGAAACGAGGAGTACTCATCTCAAGAGGTACATTGGAATACAACATCTCTACTCACGAAGTGTAAACACCTCTTATTCATATCCTTTCGGTGCTAGGCATAACTTCCCACAGATTCTCAACATTATAAACTATAGGTTAAGGATAACTAGTGAACACCACATCTCAAATCACGAAGGGCATTAATCCTCCGACCTATCTTAGAAAACTCTTAGATGTAGTGGGTTTGCTACTAAACACTTCATCTCAGCTCACAAAGAGTGTACACCCAAAAACTCCCCTTTTTGACTTAAATTAGCTTCATTCATTCATTTAAGTGTGTGTGTACATGTGAGCACACTTTGCACATAAACATCATCTTATTCACATTAACTTCTTAAATGCTTTAGACCTATATTCATTAATTCACACACTTTACATGCTTCACATAATCATATACTTCATTTAGGCATAATCTAAGCCAAACATGCAATTCAAGCTTCACAAAACACAATACAAGAGCCATATTCAATATCACTTCATTTCACATATTAGGCCTTCAAAGCCACACTCACAATAAATACTAAGTATAATATCAAGTTCATCAAATAAACACTGTCACTAAGAAGGTGGACCATACCACTCAAGAGCATTTCATAACTAAAGCTCAAACAACATAACCAACTTACCCTTTCATCCAAGATTCCATCACCTATAGTATTTTACTCAATAATTAATCATAAATTATCCCTTAGGTCAGTAGTTAAACAACAATATCGACAAAGAAAACCAAAGTTCAAAGTCTACTAAACTAAGCTCATTTAATCCATTTCTTAAGCCAACATTTGATGAAAAGTTTTAACATGATTTAATTTAAGTTTTATCCTTAAAATCATCAACTAAAAATAGAAACATCATTATAAGTCATTTAATACATTTTCATGCAATACCCATATTTCAAGTTGGAGATAGAAGAAACTAGGGTTGAAAACCCTTTTTGAAAATCCATTAGAAGGGCCTCCTTGAATGGAAGAGATTTAAAGGATGGACACCATGCCTTAGATAATAGAAACCCCAAAGATTTTTGTGAAGAAAAAGACTACCAACAGCCCTCCTAGATTTTCTTGACTTCTAGCTTCCAAAGAGACTTGAGAGAGAATTCTAAGGGAGAGGGTTTTTGGTTTTAGGAAGTGAGGTCTAAATTTTGGTCTTAGGGTTCGAAACACTTTAAAATTACTAACTAACCCTAAATTAAATTTCCAAGGTCATTAAAATACTTGGGGTGAAATTACAAAACACCCCAAGACAAGGCAGCCCCTTAATAGCTTTTGTGGCTTCACAGACGAGACATAACCAGTGGACCCTATTTCCATCTACGAACCATTGGCAGGGTTTCGTGGGTTGACACTTAGCTCCATTTAAAACCTGGCTGAATACTCTTGCAGTTACAATTGACGGACTAAGATGACCTACTGGCCGTCGTTTGGTATCGTTGCTGGACACTGCCTAGGTAGTTTTAGGTCCAAATCTTGGTCCGTTTTCTAGGGCCCCTTGTGAGTCCTAGGTGGGGTCATTCCTGGACGTTAAGCCCATAAAGTAAGTCATCTAGTTCTTAGGAACATCCCACATCAATTTCGATTAAAACAAACACGTAAAACTCACTCAAACACATCAAGACACACTAGGACTTTCTAGGCATATCTTCTGAACGTCATGGACGTTTGACCTCCAAACTTAACCAAACTTCACACATTGCCTAGAACACTAATGTAACTTTTTTTAAGGTAAAATTACCTCAAGAAACCATCATGAAGCTCTAGTTCACCTTAGTTTATTTTTGGGCATTACACACACCACAATCATAATTTATTCAGCGTAATTTTGTTCTTGAAATTGAACAATTAAGTTCTTTATGAGTTATTTATAAGTGTTCTTTCCTTGTGGATAAAGTTTTGATGTAAGAATCTACTTGGGTCAACTTCAAACGACCATATCTCTTAGAATATAAAGAGTTATTTGAGTCATAACGTATTAAATTAAAGGTATTTGAATCTACTTTTTGACGCCACCAATTTAGTGTCAATCCAATTTATGAGTACAAAAGATATGATTATTTTAGTAATCTATGTAGTGTTGTTACGAATTTAGTCAACGGGAAAACATTAAAGAGTGTTGTTTTATTTTATTACCTCAAAGAAAACCCTAAGGGTATATGTGGAAAGTCACATGGTAATTGGAATTGGTGTATTACGAGCGTAGTAATTACCATCCTAATAATACACTGTCTAGTAATTACACTGCCCTGTTTGGTTATCACAATGTAATTACATTGTAATTGTACATGTCCTGTTTGGATGCCACAGTGTAATTACACATGTTCTATTTGGATGCACAATTGCAATCATAAAATTATATCTAATTTTAAAAATAAAAATATTATTTAAAGATTATACTAGACAAATATGAAACGCTATGAATGACATTAAACTAAGTGTTTAAGATATATATTCTTGTTTGAAAATATATTAATTAATAAACATATATTCTTTGACTAATATTAAGAAAAAAATATTGATTCATATCTTTTCAGATTAATATATTTCAGTTGAATTGATCATAAAAACTAAAAGTATGAGGTTTCTACGAACTTTGTGAAATGCATGTTTGATAAAAAGATTGATATATAAATTAAAAAATGACTTGCAATGTGAATTCAATATTACTAAAAAAATGAAACTGAAAATATCACATATGGTATAGATTCAAAACAAAATATTTAACATGCTAATCTTATAGCAAATTTCAACATAACATACATAAATATGATTCTTTTTTATGAAAATTTTTAAGTCTATAAACTTAATTAACAATAAATTCTATTTTAATTTTAAAATTAGAATAATGATAAAATTATGTCAATGAGAACATAAGCATGACATAAAGAAATAGATGATACGAAAAAATTGCATAAATCACATAAAACAAGGTTGAGTAATATAAAATTAAAAAGAACATTTTAGAATAATAATTAAAAAAGAACCTAGAATAATAGAAGTAGAGAAATAAAAATAAAAATAAATCAGGTAATTACAGCTTGTAACCAAAATTCACAGCTTCTGCCTGTGAATTGTAGAGTGTAATTGCTCCATGCCAATACACCAATTACCTATTGATCAAGTAATTACTTGTCCAAGCAAACATGACAAACAATGTAATATCAACCAATAACACCAAATTCTATTACTAGGGTGTCCATCTAAACAGGTCCTAAACGAATATTTTGACTAATAAAATGCTCAAAATAATCAGATTTTCACCTTCTAGTCCATCATTCCCTTCTCTCTCTAACCCTAACGCAAAACTCTAAGGAAAAATGAAAGTAGAAGACTATATTCAAGGTTCTTTCAATCTTATTTAAGATTCTTTTTGTTGCCAATCTGTTTTATGAAAATCAGAAATTACTGGTTGTAATAAATCATTCAGAAACACGAAGTAACTGAGTTTTTTAGAACCAGTAAATAAGATGAACATAAATTTATTTGTAAAAAATAATTGAATCTGTAAAACTTACCAGAATCTGGAATACTTTTTTTGATAATTTAGGAAGAAAATCAAGTCCACTGAATTCACAGTGTCCCCTTAAGGAAATTATTCCCTCTAGTATCCGTGGTTTAATTTGGAATATAACCTCCCAGGGTAAAATGATCTTAATCAGTAGAGTATAGATACCAAAAACTCTACTGTCGGCGAATCAATCCACAACAGGAAAGTACACGAAGAAATATTTTTTTAAGAAGAAGAAGATCAGAAAATTCGTTAAAAAATATTCAGAAGACTGAATGGTATTTATAGGCAAGAAGAATATATTCTGAAAGGTTGCGACCCTTTCAGAATTGACACGACCATTAATGAAAGGTTGCAAACATTCAAATGGTATTGACTGTTCCTGCAAGTTGCAAGCTTTCAGAACAGTGGCGAGAATTTTTAAATATAACGGAATTTAAAACGGGTCACGCGCACGGATTCGAGTCGGGTCGGGTTAACTAAAAAGTTTAAAACATTTCGGTTAACTTCTGTTATCAACTAATTAATTGAAAATAATTTTTGGCCATTTAATTAATTAAATAAATAATTAAAATAAGTTTGTCCAATAAATTATCTCTCGATCGATCATTTGCCAAAGCCAAAGCCGAAGCCGAAGCGAGCGAGCGACGACGACGACGGCGCGAGGGAGGTCCCTCTTTCCAACCCTTTTAACAATTAATAGGAGTGTTTATTTATTTAAACTCTCCTATTTTCATTTCCATTACCGATGAGGGACTATTGCCTTTTTCATTAAAGCATTAGAGGACTTTTCAAGTTCCCAACCTTTCAAGTTCTAAACTTTTCAAATTCCTCTCCTTCCCTCTATTTCCATCAATTCTTGCTACATACCCAACAATCCCCCACATTGATGGGGAAAAGTTATAACAGAGGAATGCACGGACAATTGTGTACTTTACAAGCAAGGATTAATTGCATCTGGATAAGTAGGTTTCCCCTTGGACTTTCCGTAGTGAACATATGTCGGATATACTCGGTCAATCGATAGATGTGATATCTTTGAACCGTCGAACTTTGGTGTATACCTAGACAACCATATGTCACACAATTAACCCTTTACTGTTTATGATTCTTACGGTTGTGTTCGTTTCAGCCATGAACACCTCCTGGTTTCATGAGTGTATAGAGAATAGGCTTTTGACATAAAATTCTCATTGAAGCGGCTTCCACTTCACACTCACATAGGTGATTTCTAACTGTGTCATCTCGTAGATACACTATTTAGTCAAATCTACCAAACTTAGCAAATCATTAAAAACTTTAAGCTTTATTACCTCATTAACAAGCCTTAAAGTCTTAACCTTTTCCCGAACATTGTCTTCATCATGAGAATGGATTGAGTTAATTGACAATGTCAAACCATCAGCCACAACTTTGTTTTTCTCCTTGAATCTAGCTCTTGGGATCTCCAGTCTGCTAGATAGAGTTACCGTCATGCTGACTTGTCCTAAGCCGTAAACCCATTCCCTTAGATGATCTTTCAACTGCCTTTATCACTAGGCCTTTCGTTAGTGGATCTGACACATTATCGCTTGACTTTACACAGTCAATTGTGATAATTCCACTAGAGAGCAGTTGTCTTATGGTGTTATGTCTACGTCGTATATAACGAGACTTCTCGTTGTACATAACGCTCCCTGCCCTACCTATTGCTGCTTGACTATCGCAATGTATGCAAATTGGTCCAATAGGTTTGGGCCAGAATGGAATATCCTCTAGGAAATTCCGGAGCCATTCCGCTTCTTCACCAGCCTTATCCAAAGCAATGAATTTAGATTCCATTGTGGAGCGAGCAATACATGTCTGTTTGGAAGATTTCCAAGAGACAGCTCCTCCACCAAGTATGAATACATAACCACTCGTGGATTTTACATCATTTGACCCGGTGATCCAATTTGCATCACTATATCCTTCAATCACAGCAGGATATTTATTATAATGCAAAGCATAATGTTGTGTTCATTTTAGATAACCCAATACACGTTTCATAGCCATCCGGTGAGTTTGATTCGGATTACTAGTGTACCGACTCAGTTTACTAATAGCACATGCTATATCTGGTCGCGTGCAATTCATAATATACATCAAACTTCCCAACACTCTGGCATAATCGAATTGAGAGTCACTTTTACCTTCATTCTTTTTAAATGTACAACTTAAATCAATTGGAGTTCTGACTACATTGAAATTCAAGTAATTGAACTTATCCATTACTTTTTCAATATAATGATATTCAGATAATGCTAGTCCCTGGGGAGTTTTGATAATCCTGACCCCTAAGATCAAATCAGCAACTCCTAAGTCTTTCATATCAAACTTGCTGGACAACATGCGCTTAGTAGCATTTATATCGTCAATTTCTTTACTCATTATTAACATGTCATCAACATACAAACAAAAAATGACTTCATGATTCATAACGTTTTTAATGTAAACACATTTATCACATTCGTTAATCTTGAATCCATTTGCCAACATTATTTGATTAAATTTAGCATGCCATTGTTTGGGTGCTTGCTTGAGTCCATAAAGTGACTTCACAAGTCTACACACTTTCTTTTATTTACCAGGAACTATAAACCCTTCAGGTTGAGCCATGTAAATTTCTTCCTCTAACTCTCCATTTAAGAAGGCTGTCTTTACATCCATTTGGTGGATTTTAAGATCATGCACTGCTGCTAGTGCTATTAACATCCTAATTGATTTTATCCTTGTTACTAGAGAGTATGTGTCAAAGTAGTCCAGACCTTCCTTTTGTCTGTACCCTTTGACTACCAGTCTAGCCTTATATTTGTGAATAGTCCCATCAGGTTTCATTTTCCTTTTAAAGATCCATTTTGATCCTAAAGGTTTATTTCCTGGAGGAAGATCAGTCAATTCCCAAGTGTGATTGCTTTAAATTGATTCAATCTCACTATTGACTGCTTCTTTCCAATAAGTTGACTCTGACGAAGACATAGCTGCTTTAAATGTTTGAGGCTCATTTTCAAGCAATAGTGCTACAAAATCTGGTCCGAAAGAAACATATTTTTGTTGTCGAGTACTTCGCCTAGGTTCCTCACTAGTTAGAATATTTTCCATTGATTCTTCTCGTGGTCGTTTAGGTCTTTCACTTGTTGACTCACTTTCAGTTTTATACGGATAAATGTTTTCAAAAAACTTTGCATTATCTGATTCAATTATCGTATTAACATGAATCTCAGGATTATCAGATTTGTAAACCAAAAATCGATAGTCTTTACTATTCACAACATACCCAATAAAGACACAATCTATTGTTTTGGGTCCAATTTTAACCCTCTTAGGTAAAGGAACCTCTACCTTGGCTAAACACCCCCACACTTTGAAATATTTCAAGTTGGGTTTTCTTCCTTTCCACAACTCATATGGAATGGATTGTGTTTTTCGATGGGGTACTCTATTGAGTATTTTATTAGCTGTAAGGATGGCTTCCCCCCAAAGATTTCGCGGTGAACCAGAATTGATCATTAAGGCATTCATCATTTCCTTTAATGTTCTGTTCTTCCGTTCTGCCAAATCATTTGGCTGTGGTGTATAAGGTGCAGTAGTTTGATGAACAATACCATATTCCAAACATATCTCTGCAAAAGGAGATTCATATTCTCCACCCCTATCACTCCGAATCATTTTTATCTTTAGATTCAATTGGTTTTCCACTTCATTTTTGTATTGCTTAAATGCATCAATTGCTTCATCCTTACTATTAAGCATATATACATAACAAAATCGAGTGCAGTCATCAATAAAAGTTATAAAATACTTTTTCCCACCACGAGATGGTGTTGACTTCATATCGCATATATCTGTGTGAATTAAGTCTTAAGTTTTAGAATTTCTTTCAACAGACTTGTAAGGATGCTTAACAAACTTACTTTCCACACAAATTTCACATTTCGACTTATCGCATTTGAAATCATGCAATACTTCTAGATTAACCAATTTTCGCAAGGCTTTGTAATTTACATGTCCCAAACGGGCATGCCATAAATCACTTAACTCGAATAAGTAAACAGAAGCATAATTTTTATTAATACTGTCAATGACCATTACATTGAGTTTGAAAAGACCCTCATTGAGGTAGCCCTTTCCTATGAACATTTCATTCTTACTTATTACAACTTTATCACTAACTAGGACACACTTAAACCCGTTCTTAACGAGTAGTGCAATAGAAACTAAATTCTTCCTAATAGTAGGGACATGCAGAACATTGTTTAAAGTCAACACTTTGCCAGATGTCATTTTCAACATTACTTTCCCAGTTCCTGCAATCCTTGTTGTCGTTGTGTTTCCCACGAATAAATCTTCATCGTACTCAGCAGGAGTGTACGTTGCAAAGGATTCTTTTGCAGAGCAAATATGTTTAGTAGAACCTGAGTCGAGAAACCACTCCTTGGGATTTCTAAGTAAGTTACACTCTGATATCATTGCACACAAGTCATCTGCATCTTCCATCTTTTCCACGATGTTTTCTTGACTTTTGCCTTTGCCTTTGTTTTTGTCCTTTCATGGAGCATGACAATCAGAAGATCTATGACCAGCCTTGCCACAATTCTAACAGTTGCCTTTGAATTTCTTCTTGGCATGTTCTGACTTCTGCCCGTTGGACTTCTTTCTCTTTTTGTCTTTGGTAGGAACTTCTTCACCAATATTAACTCCAATGATTGTTGAACTCTTACGCGACTTCTTTTTGGTATTTCTGTTATCTTCCTCAATCTTGAGACGAATCACAAGATCTTCAACCTTCATTTCTTACGCTTGTGCTTTAGATAATTCTTGAAATCATTCCACGAAGGAGGCAACTTCTCGATCATTGCAGCCACTTGAAAAACTTCATTTACTACCATATCTTCAGCAATCAGATCATTGAGAACAGTTTTACTATCTACCATTTTATAGTCTAAAAACTTTGCGACCACAAATTTTTTCAAACATGCATCTTCTGTCTTATATTTCTTCTCAAGTGCATTCCACAACTCTTTTGAAGTTGTTATTGCACTATAGACATTATATAAGTCATCCTCTAAAGCACTCAAAATGCAACAATCATAAATTTTTCCCTGTCTGGCATATCATCAACACGTACTGGAGTATCTTCACTTGTAAATTTCTGCAGACCAAGAGTGGTAAGCCAGAAAAATACTCGTTGCTGCCATCCTTTGAAATTCACACCTGTGAATTTACCCGGTTTATCTACTTGTGATACAAGAGTTCGGGTTGGTGCAGCAACAGCCACTGTAACACCAGTGTTTTCCATTTTTGATAAATAAAATTGATACAATATAAGTAAGCAATAAATTATAATTGCAGACTTAAAGGAGTATAAAATCACAAAGATTTTTTTCTCCACCAGAAACACAGATTTAAATAATTTCCTTAAGATTGTTGTCAATCTGTGTTATGAAAATCAGAAATTACTGGTGGTAATAAATCATTCAGAAACACGAAGTACTGAGATTTTTAGAACCAGTAAATAAGATGAACAGAAATTTATTTGTAAAAAATAATTGAATCTGTAAAACTTACCAGAATCTGGAATACTTTTTTTGATAATTTAGGAAGAAAATCAAGTCCACTGAATTCACAGTGTCCCCTTAAGGAAATTATTCCCCTCTACTATCCGAGGTTTGATTTGGAATATAACCTCCCAGGGTAAAATGATCTTAATCAGTAGAGTATAGATACCAAAAACTCTACTGTCAGCGAATCAATCCACAGCAGGAAATTACACGAAGAAATATTTGTTTAAGAAGAAGAAGATCAAAAAAATTCGTTAAAAAATATTCTGAAGACTGAGTGGTATTTATAGGCAAGAAGAATATATTCTGAAAGGTTGCAACCCTTTCAGAATTGACACGACCATTAATGAAAGGTTGCAAACTTTCAAATGGTATTGACTGTTCCTGAAAGTTGCAACCTTTCAGAACAGTGGCGGGAATTTTTAAATATAACAGAATTTAAAACGGGTGACGCGCGCGGATCCGAGTCGGGTCGGGTTAACTAAAAAGTTGAAAACATTTCGGTTAACTTCTGCTATCAACTAATTAATTGAAAATAATTTTTGACCATTTAATTAATTAAATAAATAATTAAAATAAATTTGTCCAAGAAATTATCTCTCGATCGATCATTTGCCAAAGACAAAGCCAAAGCCGAAGCCGAAGCCGAAGCGAGCGAGCGACGACGACTACGGCGCGATGGGGGTCCCTCTTTCCAACCATTTTAACAATTAATAGGAGTGTTTATTTATTTAAACTCTCCTATTTTAATTTCCATTATCGATGAGGGACTATTGCCTTTTTCATTAAAGCATTAGAGGACTTTTCAAGTTCTCAACCTTTCAAGTTCTAAACTTTTCAAATTCCTCTCCTTCCCTCTATTTTCCATCAATTCTTGCTACATACCCAACACTTTTCAAGGTAAGTCTTTCTCTAAAAATTCCATTTTTTAAACTCAAAATCCTCCATACAATTATGAATCACTAATGAGAATCATTATTTTTGGTCATAGATATTTCAAAAAACTAATTAAAAAATCTCAAGAAAGACTCTTGATTTTTTTCCTTCAAGATATGACTTGAAGGAATTTAATTAAGTTCTTTTTTCAAGATTCTTCAAGAACCTGGTTTTTCCAGGTATGTAAGGCTGTCATAGTGTTGGACTAGTTCATCCTCACACCCTACTTTTATTTTCAAATTAGTAAAACTGATATCTAAGCTTCTACCCTTAAAGTTGAGTATTCTTAAGATAAGTTGACTTTGATTTTTCAGTTGAGTTATGAGGAAGTAGGTATGAGAATGAGAAGATTTGTGTACATGAGTAGAATTTTCTTATGGAGAACCTCGAGTCGATTTGTTCATGCCCATAATTTTCGCATGGACTCTATAAATTAAGTATCGTTGAGAGGAGTATCTTCAAGTTCTTAGTATTGAGTATTGAGTTCCTAATCCCCTTTGAGATTGTATTTATAATAATGAGACTAATACATTTTACCCATGAAGTCTTTCATTGAGTAATCCATGCCCATAATTTCACATGAACTCTATAAGTCGAACAATATTGAGACGAGAAATATTATTGAATCCTTGAGTTGATAGTTCATGCTCATGATTTTGTAGAACCCTCTGAGTTGAGAATGCTTGAAATGAGTATTATCATTGACGTTCTTGAGTTCCAAGTATTTATTTATATCTATGGTTATTGAAAACCTTGCATTAAGTCGTTCACGACCATAATTATGCTTGAACCATATTTTAAGATGTCTCTAACAAAAGTTATAACTTCATTATAAGACATAAGTTTTGAATTTATTAAAGAGTACGATTAAATTTCATTTTCTATAAAATGATATATGGGAACTAAGTATTCCCAAGAGTGAATTTTTTCACATTTAAGATTAGAGGAAACTGAGATTTCCAAGAGAGTTTTGAGTAGTTTGAGTACCATCTCTTAAAAATATAGAGTTTTAGGTAATCACCTCAAATTAAATAAAATTTTATGTTTTTAAACATATGAGCTACTATATTTTGGGAGTAGTATTGAGCACTGATATATGGAAGAGTACCGATTACTCACTGACCCAATAAACCATGTAGTCATCATTGATAGAAAGGATTATACTTTTTAGATGACTTAAGGTGATTATTATCATATACTTGTGGATCCCTTTAGTTAAAGGAGTTCTATATTACAACAAAGTAATGGACAGTTCTTGCAACGTGAGCAAGACGTTATATCATCGCTTAGGCTTATCGTAGATGTTGTCGATTATAGAAACTTCCACCAAGTTATATTGTATTTTTATAGTATAAATTTACGGAATCCCATAGTGTAATACAATAATTACATTCTATCCCGACAAATTTAGTATTTACTAATAATCCCTTAAAATTGTTGTGGTGTGATACATTAGTATGTTGTGATACATGGTAAATGATACACAATAACTTAAAACTGTTAAGATTAAAAGGGAGAAAAAACGGAACATTTAAATTTTTTATCTAAATCAGCTTAAATTACGGTAACAGTTCATTAATAAACATTAATTCAGCACGTAATTGGATAACAATTTAAAATTTTGAAAATTCAAGATTATATCATCTAGTTTGAAGAAATTTTTATGAACATCCAGTTATTAAACTTATTGACTGATACATGATAATAATTTTCAAAAGCTCGTGATACATAGAAAATCATATGATACACATCAAATTCATGTATCAATGCATCCTCTAAACACTATAACACACTGAGTCGATATGTATCAGCAAGCACACTTGACGGCGCAGTTATTAAAATTATTGACTGATAAATGATAACAATTTTCAAAAACCCTTGATACATAGGAAATCATATGATACACATCTAATTCATGTATCAATGCATCGACAAACACATTATAACAGACTGAGTACTTATGTACTAAACTTATTGTATGATACATGATAACAATTTTCCAAAATTCATGATACATATGGGATTCCTTTACTAAAATTTTTACTAATTTCAACAAATATGGTTGCTGCTTCTATTCTCCTTTTTTGGTGTATTTTGTCAACCTTTGATTTAGATGATTCGCCAAAATCTTTGTTTGAATCCTTCTGAACATTCATAGGATCATGCAAAGACTTTTTTCTATTTTCTTTCCAATTTTCATCGTACGAATCATAAATACTTCTATTAGTAAAAGGATCCTTTAATATGATGTAATAGAACAATGAACAAAAACAAAAAAAACAAAAAAAGAAGAACGGATGATGGAGTAAGAAGCAAAAGAAGACCTAGAGACGACTGATGTAATATAGCAATGAACAAGAAGAAAAAAAGAAAGAAAATAAGAATAGATGATGGATTAAGAAGAAGAAGAAGAACTATTGACAGATGATGGAGTAAGAAGAAGAAGAAGAACCAGAGAGCAATGTTCCAATTTTTAGAAATTTCAAATTTTTTGAATTTTGAAATTCAAAATTTCATATTAAATGTTGTGAAACTTTTTAAATTAAAATTAATAATTCAAAATTCAAAAAGTGATTCAGAAGATTGAGTGTTTTAGTGGAGAAAAAATAGGCATGATATTGGGGAAGTGTGTGTTATAGGAGAGAGAAGGCTATGTATCTCTAAAATTCTACTAAAATTAAAAAAAGGGAATTATGTAATATTTAAAAAAGAAGAAGGGAAAATTAGAGAATACTAAACTTATAGTTGTGTATTTAAGTCATTTTTCGATTTTTGTATACACACTTAGTATTATTGTATTTTTCAATACATTTAATTTCTATGTACACTTTAAAAATTTTCTAGATGCATTACATCTTTTACTACCGTTTTTTCCTTGAGTATCATGAGTTAAGTATTCTTGAGTTAAGTATCCTGAGTTGATATGTGTTTCATTGTTTTGAGTACCTAATTGTTGAGAACCTTATTGTTGAGTTAAATATCTAATGAGTACTTCTGAGTTGAGTATGTTTGAGCAGTTTTGAGTACCCTTGAGTATTCGTTGAGTTGAGTTTAGTTAAATGAGTTGATAAGAGGTAAGTATCTTTCCTTTTTATCAAGTTCAAGCTTATGTTTGTATTTTAAAATTCCCCTTACATTCTTGTACATTCCACATGCTAAGCAATTTTTCCTACATCTTTTCATGATGCAAACATAGTTATTTGGGATCATTAATAAGAGCTTTGTCGATACCACATAGAGTTGAGTTAGCTACGGTGAGACTCGTTAATTCCAAAGGATTTTATATATTTTCAGTTATATCAATTTTTAGGAGATCGTGGGTCTTATGTCGACTTCCATCTTTGTCATTAAGAGGCTTCATATATAGATGGTAGAGTTACAGAAGTTTGTTCATTTATTTTATTAAGTATTTTAAACTTTTTTCCTATTTCATGGAGAGTTGAATAATTTATTGTTATTCAGACTTTTCTTTTGAATTAACGATTTGCAAAGTTGAGTTTATTAAATTTTATTCAATTTTTAAGCATTGTATGTTTGAGTTAGTCTTCCGCTTATAGTCAGCTAGGATGAGGGTTCGCTTGGGGGATAACCAATGGTTCTCGAATTATGTTTTTTATTAAACCGAAATATTAATATGAGTGGTACAAGTGATATACCCTAACCGTAAGATAAGGGCAGTGAAGTGTGGCTGAGTCGTAAGAGTAAAAAGAGTATTAAGAGATGTACCGAGAGGGTATATAATTAGAAAGAGTTCTTATTGCCTGCTTATGGAGAGTTTGGTAGTCATGACATAATCTTCTCCGGAGTGTTAGTGTAAAAGAGGATGTATACTATTTAGAGATGTTGGAATAGGTCCTTAGCTTTCAAGTGTTAGCTTTAGACCTAAGGGGGAGATTGAACCCTCTGAGTTGAGCATTATTGGAATGAGTAGTATCATTGAAGTTCTTGATTTCCAAGTATTGAGTTCTATCTATCGCTAATGAAAACCTTGGATTGAGTCGTTCACGACCATAATTACGTATAAACTATATTTTTAAGATATATTTTTAAAACATTATAACTTTTTATAAGACATAAGTTTTGAGTTGAGTAAAGGGTAGGAGTAAAGTTCATTTTCTTTAAAATGATATATGGGAACTAAGTATTCCCAAGAGTAAATGTTTCCACATTTAAAATGAGAGGAAATAAAGATTTCCAAAAGAGTTTTGAGCAGTTTTAGTACCATCTCTTTTGAGAGATAGATTTTTGAGTGATTATCTCAAACCACAGAAAATGTTATATTCTTAAACATATAAGGTAGAATATTTTGAAAGTAGTATTAAGCACCGATATGGGAGGGAGTTCAGATAACTCACAACCCCCATAAACCATGTAGCCATCATAGGTACAAATGACATACTTTTTAGGTACAAATGACATACTTTTTAGGTACAAATGACATACTTTTTAGATGACTCCTTAGTGTTTTTTTAGCATAAACTAGTGTATCCACGAAGTTAAGGCGCTCTATTTGACGACAATGTATTGGAAAATTGTGGAAGAATGGGCAAGACACTATATCATCACTTAGATTCATAGTGGTGGTTGTCTCTTAGAGAAACTCCCACAAAGTAATGTTATATTTTTATATACACAATGAGTATATTATATTTTTCAACACAATGATTTATTATCTATAGTTTTACAACTTTCTAGATATATTTCATCTTTTAGTATTGTTTTATCCTTTGAGTATCATGAATTGAGTATTTCAAGTTGAGTAGATTAAAATTTATTCAATTTTTAAGCATTGTATGTTTGAGTTAGTCTTCCGCTTATAGTCAGCCAGGATGAGGGTTCGCTTGGGGGACAACTAATGGTTCTCGAATGATGTTTTTATTAAACCGAAATATTAATATGAGTGGTACAAGTGATATACCATAACCGTAAGATAAGGGCAGTGTAGTGTGGCTGAGTCGTAAGAGTAAAACGAGTATTAAGAGATGTACCGAGAGGGTATATAATTACAAAGAGTTCTTATTGCCTGCTTATGGAGAGTTTGGTAGTCATGACATAAGCTTCTCCGGAGTGTTAGTGTAAAAGAGGATGTATACTATTTAGAGATGTTGGAATAGGTCCTTAGCTTTCAAGTGTTAGCTTTAGACCTAAGGGGGAGATTGATAAGATGAGAAATCAATTCAAGTGTTTGAGAGTAACATAGTAATGAGTTCCAACGAGTATGGGATATATCCTTTCAAAGGCCCTTTTAGTAATGGAGTGATTTTAGAAAGGGGAGGTTGATGTTCTTATCGTGATAGTGATGGTGTGGTAATTCAATTTAAGTTTCTAAATAAGGAGGATGAGGTGTACTATGATAAATACTTAAATTATAGCCCTTGGTTGGTTCCGAAGGAGTTGGTTAGTAAGAATCAATGGAGTTGTTAGAGTACTAATCTTAAATGCGGTGGTAAAGAGTAATAGTCTTGGGATGATTCCCTAAAGATATTTATAGAACCCAAACCCCTGGATTTGGGTTAAGCTAGAATATAATAAGAGCATACCATTAGACTCAGACCTTATTAAGAGTAACCCAATTCCATACCTAGTACAACCCTCAGCCGAGAATGAATGGTCCCAAGGCTGAGATATTCTACACCCAAAAAATTATTTTCGAACTGAAACTTTAATCATCCTTCGTTGTGAGTAGGATTTTACTAAGTAGTTTCAAATTTCTTAATTATTAAGGTGAGGTCACTAGATGTAGCACCTTGAGTTTCAAAAACAAGTGAAATAGAAATAGTAATATCTCAAATTTCGCAAGTTATGCTTGAGGATGAGTTTTGGGTCAACTTAAAACGACCATAAATCTAAGTACAGTAATAACTAAGTGATCTAAAAGATGTCTAATTTAAGGTATTTGACTTATATTTCAAACGCCGCTATGTTTCGAGTTCGGATGAGTGAGATATGCCATTTAAAGTTGGGTTATCCAATTAAGGAAAGTTACCAAAAATATGAGGGGTATTTTGGTATTTTCCTTACCTAATAGGATTTAATCATTTTTAATAAGGTTTTATGAGTATAAACTGATTATTATTAGTTTCATTTATCCCCAACACCGTTTAGGGCTTTAGGGAGAAGTTTCAAGAGGAGAAAAGAGGAAATGAACAATACGTTAGTAGAGGTTCTTGAGTTTCATTGCGGATTTTCATCATGGATTTGATCCTTAAGAAGTATGTAAGATTCCATGTTGTAGGGTTCGTTCATCCACATTCCAATAATGATTTATTCAGCGTTGTTTTTTCTTGTAATTCAATGATTTAAGTTCTTGAAGTTTCTTTATCTATTAAGTTTTGATGTTAGATTCTACTTGGGTCAACTTCAAATGACCATATATCCTATAATATAAAAACTTAGGTGAGAAATAACCTGACGGTAAAGGTATTTGTATCTACTTTACAATGCAACCGACTTCCTGTCAATCAAATTTCTGAGTAAAGTTATGACTATTTTAGTAACCTATACAGTGCTATTAATAATTTTAGCCGACGGGAAAACATTAAAAAGTGTTGTTTTTCTTTTTTACCTCCAAAAAAACCCTAGATAAATCTTTTGATTAATAAAGGCTCAAAACAATCATATTTTCATCTTTTAGTCCATCATTCTCTTCTCTCTCAAACTCTAAGGCAAAACCCTTGGGAAAAATCAAAGCAGAAGACTATTCAAGATTCTTTCAATCTTTCTTCATGATTCTTTTCAAGGTAAGTCTTTCCACAAGATTTTAATATTTTTCAACTTAAAATCCTCCATACAATTATGAATCAAAAATGAAAATCATAATTCTTGGCCATAGAGATTTCAAGATATCATTCAAGAATTTCAAGAAATATTTTCTTGATCATTTACCTTCAATTTAGGGTTTCAAGGCTTTTAAGCAAGTTCTTCTCCAAAGACCTTATTCTTCCAGGCATGTAAAGCTATCACAGTGTTTGACTAGTTCGTCCTCACTCCCTACATCTACTTTAATATCAATAAAAGAGAAACCTAGCAGTCTACCTCTAGAGTTGAGTATTCTTGAGAGAAGTTGATTTTGAGTTTTAAATTGAGTTTTGAGGAAGTAAGTATGAGAATCAGAAGATTCG
The DNA here is from genome assembly GCA_027704765.1 of Solanum habrochaites. Taxonomy (NCBI): domain Eukaryota; kingdom Viridiplantae; phylum Streptophyta; class Magnoliopsida; order Solanales; family Solanaceae; genus Solanum; species Solanum habrochaites. Next base: position 358,125 of record JAKWJA010002490.1, on the reverse strand, counting down.
TATACATGAGTTTCATAATATTATGGAGACCTTCTAGTTGATTCTTTCATGCTAATACATTCCACATTGACTCCATCAATTGAGTATCATTGAGACAACTAGTATCTTTATGTTCTAAATCTTGAGTAAAGAGTTCCTAATTCCATTGATTTTATATTTATAGTCATGATACTATTAAATATTACCTGTGAAGTCTTTGAGTTGAGTATTCGATGCCCATAAATCCGCATGAACCCTATAAGGTGAACAATTTTGAGATGAGAAGTATCTTTGAGTCCTTGAATTGAGTAGTTCATGCTCATAATTACACATGAACCCTCTGAATTGAGCATTATTGGAATGAGTAGTATCATTGAAGTTCTTGATTTCCAAGTATTGATTTCTATCTATCGCTAATGAAATCCTTGGATTGAGTCGTTCACGACCATAATTACGCATAAACCGTATTTTTAAGATATCTTTTAAAAATATTATAATTTTTTTAAGACATAAGTTTTGAGTTGAGTAAAGGGTAGGAGTAAATTTCATTTTCTTTAAAATGATATATGGGAACTAAGTATTCCCAAGATTAAATGTTTTCACATTTAAAATGAGAGGAAACAAAGATTTCCAAAAGAGTTTTGAGCAGTTTTAGTACCATCTCTTTTAAGAGATAGATTTTTGAGTGATTATCTCAAACCACAGAAAATGTTATATTCTTAAACATATAAGCTAGTATATTTTGATAGTATTGAAAACCGATATGGGAGAGAGTTCAGATAACTCACAACCCCCATAAATCATTTAGCCATCATAGGTAGAAATGACATACTTTTTAGATGACTCCTTAGTGTTTTTTTAGCATAAACTAGTGTATCCACATAGTTAAAGCTCTCTATTTGACGGCAATGTATTGGACAATTGTGAAAGTATGGGCAAGATGTTATATCATCACTTAGATTCATAGTGGTGGTTGTCGCTTATAGAAACTCCCAAAAAGTAATGTTGTATTTTTATATACACAATGAGTATTTTATATTTTTCAATACAATGAGTTGTTATCTATAGTTTTACAACTTTCTAGATATATTTCATCTTTTAGTATTGTTTTATCCTTTGAGTATCATGAATTGAGTATTTCAAGTTGAGTAGATTGAGTTGATCTATGATTATTTGTGTCGAGTACCTTAATTTTGAGTCTCACTGAGTTGATAACTTTATTGCTGAGATGAATATCTTATCTTTGAGTACTTTTGAGTTGACTATGTTTGAGTAGTTTTGAGTACCCTTGAGTATTCATTGATTTGAGTTGAACCATGTTTTTTTAAGTTGAGTTTAGTTAAGTGAGTTGAACCGATGTAAGTATGTTTCCTTTTTTACCATGTTTGAGCTTATGTTTGTTTTTTAGAATTCCCTTACATGCTTGCACATTCCATGTTCTTAGCCATTTGGCCTGCATCTTTCAAGGTCAACAACAGGAGCTTCGTTGATACCACGTGGAGTTTAAGTTAGCTATGGTGAGACTCCTTTCTTCTGGAGGATTTCATATAGTTATATTAGTTGTTAGGAGGCCGTGGGTAGTCCCAACTTCTATCTTTATCATTTAGAGGCTTTGTAGATAGATTGTAGAATTTTAAAAGAATGTTTATTTATTTTATTAAATGTTTTAAAGACATAAGTTTCTTATTTCATGGATAGTTTTACAATTGTTATTCAGAGTTTTCTTGTGAGTTAAAGAGTTGCAAAGTTTAGTTTATTAAATTTTATTCCGTTTTAAGCATTGTATGCTTGAGTTAGTTTTCCGCTTGTAGTCAGCTAGGATAAGGTTTTTCTTTGGAACCAACAATGGCTCGCGAGTACCAGCTACGTCTAGGTTTTACGCTCGGTATATGACATAAAAGAAGTACAGTTTTGTTCTGTTATTTGTCACGATATTCTAAGGTCATTGGTGCAAGTTGAAATTTTTCTGAGGCATTTTTGTTTTCTTTATATGTGTTTTTGGATTATTTATTTTTTTTTGCAATTTGAAAGCATTGACGTAATATTCAGTTATTTTTGGGCATTTACAAAAAGACGTAAAGTTTTGTTTTTTATTCGTAACGATATTCTAAGGTAATTGGTGCAAGTGAAATTTTTTTGAGGCTTGTTTGTATTATTTATGTGTTTCTTTATGTTTCACCCATTTTGGGGCATTTACGTAATATTCTGTCATTTTTGAGTAGTTAGGAAAAGAATTTAAGTTTTGATATATTATTTTCCATGGTATTCTAAGCTTATTTATGGAAGTCAAAAAAATTTTGAGGAGTTATTTCTATTGTTCATATGTGTTTCTTGACTTTTCGGCTATTTTATTGTATTTACGTAATATTTAGACATTTTTATATAGTTACGAAAAGAAGTAACTATGTTGTGCTATTCGTCACGATATTCTAAGGTAATTGGTGCAAGTCAAAATATTTGAGGCATCTTTTTTATTTTTTATGTGTTTTTCTTGATCTTTTGGCAATTTTGGGGCAATTATGTAATATTCGTCCATTTTCAAACACCTACCGAAATAAGTAAAATTTTGTTGAGTTATTCGCAGGATAATTTAAGGACAGTGGAGCAAGAAAAAAATTGAGGCATTTTTTGTATTGTTTATGTATGTTTCTTGATTTTTCAGCCATTTTGGGGCACTAACTTAAAATTTTACAATTTTAGGGCAGTTACGAAAGGAAGTAAAGTATTTTATGTTATTCGTCATGATATTAAAAGGTCATTGGTGCAAGTCAAAAATATTTTGAGACGTTTTTGTATTGTTTATATGTGTTTCTTGATCTTTCAGCCATTTTGGGGCATTTACATAAGATTCTGTAATTTTTGGGCAATTACGAAAAGAAGTAATTTTTTGTTCAATTATTCGTCAAGATATTCTAAGGTCATTGGTGCAAGTCAAAACAATTGAGCTACTTTTTGTATTGTTTATGTGTGTTTCTTGATTTTTTTTGGTCATTTTTGAGGTATTTACATAATATTCGGCCATTTGGGTAGTTATAAAATCACGTGTAGTTTTGTTCAGGAATTCAACATGATATTCTAAGTAAATTTATGCAAAATGAAATTTAGTTGAGTTGTTTTTTTACTGTTTAAGTGTGTTTCTCGACTCTCTGGTCATTTTATGGAATTTATCTAATAGTGTTCCGTTTTCGAGCAGTTATGAAAAGAATTAAAGTTTTGTTCTGTTAATCATCACAATATTCTAAGGTCATTGTTGCAAGTCAATAAAAAGTTTGAGGCATTTTTTGTATTGTTTATGTGCATTTCTTGATTTTTTGACTAAGTGTAGGGCGCACTTATCGGTTATTTTAGGACAATTACAAAAAGTAGTAAAAATTTATTTTGTTATTCATCACGACATTCTAAGGTGATTTGTGCAATTCAAAAAAATTAAGGCTTTTTGTATTTTTTTACGTGTGTTTCTTTATTTTTTTACTATTTTAGGGAATTTATGAAATATTTAGCCATTTTTTGTTAGTTACGAAAACAAGTAAGGTATTATTATATTATTCATCACGATATTCTAAGGTCATTGGTGCAAGTCTAAATTTTTTTGAGGCGTTTTTGTATTGTCTACATGTATTTCTTGATATTTCAACCATTATAGGGCACATTTACGTAATATTCAGTCATTTCCAGTCAGTTAAGAATAGATGTAATATTTTTTTTCTGTTTTTGGTCACAATATTTTAATGTCATAGGTGCAGTTAAAAAAAATTTGAGGCATTTTTTATAATGTTTATATGTGTTTTTTAATTTTTCGACCATTTGGGGTATTTACATAATATTCTGCCATTTTTGGGCAGTTATGAAAAGCAACAAATTTGTTCTGTTATTTTTCAGGGTATTATGATATAATTGGTGAAATTCAAAAAATATTTTAGCCATTTTTTTATTGTTCATGTGTGTTTCTTGATTTTCGGCTAATTTTGGGCATTTACGTATCATTCAGCCATTTTTGGGCAGTGATTGAAAAGAAGTAAAATTTTGTTTAGTTTTTCATCGTGAATTCTAAGGCCATAGGAGCAAGTCAAATTATTTGAGGTATCTTGTTGTCACGCCCGGAGCCTACACCCTGGACGTGGCTGGCACCCAACGACCATTATTGTTCTTGAGTGAACCCTTGGTCTGACTTACTTAACTCAGCAGAAGACTTACTCATTTCAGATAAAAAAGTTAAAAGCATTCTCATAAGATAATTTAATTAACTGTCTCGTCAAAAATGGCACTTAAATCTCAAAACTATAACATATGAAGTATAAGATAAAGGAGACTCCAAAACAGAACTATTACATTGTCTAAGAAGCCCCTAAACTGAGTGAGAAGGATGTTGGGACAGACCCCACAAAATTCTAATGAACTAATGCTATAAAATCAATAAAAGGGATGCGCTATGGAATGCAAGGAGGTTCACCAAGTGAGTGTTGAGTGCTCAACTGGATCAATGGTGCGCTGTGTGCTGATCCTGGTTACCTACGTCTGCATCATTAAACGATGCAAACCAACTAGCATCTGTACATTTAACGTACGAGTATGTGAGTTGGAAACTAAACGACAACATAATTTTGATGGGATTAAAATGAACTTACCTTGACTCTGCTCAACTCAAGAATATACTTAACTCAAAGTATGTACGTAAAGCAATTTAAAACAAATGCGATATATATAAAGCTTGTAAAATAACAAAACAACTTAATTCGTTAAAGAAATGCAATAACAAATTCAACCTTACTTATATATGAAAGTAATATAACTTTTGTGAGAGATTTTCTAATGGACAACCATTTCTTTAAGCTTAAGTAATGATACAACATTTTACCTCACACTACTGAGGACCATCCTATACCTTGTCATCGGTATAGGACCTTACTTAGATTAGTGGATCCACTAGATTACCTTATGTAATCATCTAAAAAAAATGACCCGTCAATTCCCATGATGGCTTCATGGTTTACATGGAGACTTGAGTTAATATGAACTCTCATCCCCACATCGGTGCTCAGATACTACTCCCAAAATATACTTAAGCTCATACTTTTAATAAAACTTCCCTTTGGGTTGAGATAATTTACTGAACCCTTTAGCTTTAAAAAGCACCTTTAGAAATCAATGTTCCCCTTATTTGTTCAAAACTCTTTTCGAACTCTTAGTTCCCTTTTAACTTAAATGTGAAAACATTTATAAACCTTTAGGGAATACTTAGTTCCCTTACAGCTTTTGAAAATTTAACTCAACTCCTTACTCTTCACTCAACTTGTAACTTGAGTCTTAAACAAAAGTTAAAATGATTGTTTAAGACTCTTTGAAAACTTTAAGAACTTACTTTGACTTGTTTCTTTACTTTTAAACTTGACTCGTAACTACCTTGACTTTGATCTTAACATTCCTAGAATTGAATTATGGATTCAATGATCATGATATTATGTTTATGGATGATTTAATGATGTTTAGATGTACTTTAGAGTGTTGGAATCAACTAGAGATGACAGGTACATCCATTAGGAACTAGTACAAAAAGATATGGAAAGAATAAAGTCTCCAGAGGGTCTTGGCGCTCGGAGAGGCGCGGGGCGCAAGAGCCTAACAGATAAAGATTGTCCTGAGTGGCTCTTGCCAGCGCGGCGCGCCGGGCCCTGTCTGACAAAGGCTGCCCTGAGGGGCTCTGGTAAGCACGGCGCCCCAGGGCTTGTCTGACGTGATTTCCAACTTTTGTTCTCCGATTTTCAATTATAACTCTTCTAAACTCCCATGGATCTCACCCCTAACACTGAGAATCACTAAATGTCTCATTTTGGGGCACTTAAATAATATTCGTTCATTTTTTAGGCATTTTCAAAAATTCGGACATTTTTGCGCAGTTATGAAAAGAATTAAATTTTTTTCTGTTATACATTACAATATTATAAGTTTATTGGAGCAATTCAAAAAATATTTTGAGGCATTTTTTTGTATTGTTTATGTGTGTTTCTTGATTTTTGGCTATTTTAGGCATTTACATATATTTGGTCATTTTCGGGTAGTGACAAAATTGAAGCAAAGTTTTGTTATGTTATTTGTCACAATATTGTAAGGTCATTGGTGCAAGTCAAAAAAAATTGAGGCATTTTTTGTATTGTTAATGTCTTTCTTGATTTTTCAGTCATTTTAGGGCATTTATGTAATATTCCGGTAGTTACGAAAAGAAACAAAGTTTTGTTCTATTGTCCGTCACAATATTTTAAGGTCATTACTACAAATAGTACTTTTTTGAGGTGTTTTTTTGTATTGTTTGTGTGTTTCTTTATTTTTAGGGAATTTATATGATGTTCGGCCATTTTCAGGCTGTTACGAAAAGAAGTCAAGTTTTGTTCTCTAATTTGTCACTATATTATAAGGTCACTCGTGAAAATCAAAAAATATTTTGAGGCATTTTTTTTACAATTTGGTTTGTTTCTTGATTTTTTAGCCATTTAATGGGTATTTACGTCAACTTCGTTAATATTTAGATAGTTCCGGAAAGAGGTAAGGTTTTGTTATGTTATTCATCACAATATTCTAAGGTCATTGGTGGAAGCCAAAATTTCTTTCATGGCATTTTTTGTGTTATTTATGAGTGTTTCTTGATTTTTTGGCCATTTTGGGTCATTTGAATAATATTCGATAATTTTTGGACTGTTACAAAAAGAAATAATGTTTTGTTCTTCTATTTTTTACGATATTTAAGGTCGTTGGTGCAAGTTGAAAATTTTATGAGAAACTTTTTGTATTGTTTATGTGTGTTTCTTGATTTTTCGGTCATTTTGGGGTATTAACGTAATATTTGGCCATTTTCTGGCAGTTACAAAAAAAATTAAATTTTTGTACTCTTATTCGTCACAATATTCTAAGGTCATTAGTGAAAGTCATATTTTTTTCGAGGCTCTTTTTATTGTTTATTTCTTATTAATTTCCGATCATTTTAGGGCATGTACGTAAATATTCGATAATTTTCAGGCGATTAAGAAAAGAAATAAAGTTTGTTATGTTTTCCTGTAACGACCTTTTTAGTCGTTTTAAGAAGCAGATTTTATTTCTGGAAAACCGGCTGGACGTCGGACTCCACGACGGACCGTCATGGGCACGACGGACCGTCGAGGGAGGGGTCTCGTTCCAAAACACTTAGAAATTTGAAAATTGGGCACTGAGAGCGACTCTCTGAACGTCACGACGAAATGGCAGGACGGACCGTCGTGTCCACGACGGACCGTCACAGGCCATTCACTCAAAAATCAAGTTTCTGATACTTACGAAGACCTGCAGGACGGACCATCGCAGGCACGACGGCCCGTCACAGGCTGGGTCGGATTTCTGTTAATTCATTTAAGGGGCATTTTGGACTATTTCCTGCTTTAATGATAAAGTGGTGGGTTAATGTTAATAAGTCTAATTACTTGGGGGTTAAAAGAGGTACCCTTAAGTTAATTAGTGGGTTATTAGTGCCATCTTTTATACTTAATTATATTATTACTAGGGTAAAAGAAATAGGGTTTGGAATAAGAAAAAGAAAAAGAACAAAGAGAGAGAGAGAATCGATCAAGGGAGAAGGAAGAATACAGCCTTGGGAAGATAGCTTGTTGATCGCAATTCTTCGGTGGAGGTAGGTTATGGTTTTTATGCTATTCGTAGTAAACTCTTAATAGCGAATGATATGTGTTGGGTAGTATTATAGAGTCTTCTTTATGCTTAATTGTGTGTATGCATGATGTGATTATATATATATATGATTGTGATGAAACAAGCATGATGAAGCTTTTGAATCCCAAATCTTGATAAAAACCTAATCTCTTGATTAATGATGATGCCTTGGTATAAAAGAAGGCTTGATGAACTAAAGTAATGAGATGATGATGCCTTGGTATAAAAGAAGGCTTGATGAACTAAAGTAATGAGATGATGATGCCTTGGTATAAAAAAAGGCTTGATTTACTAATAGAATGAGATTAGTGGGGCGGGTGTCACGAACCGACACGTAGAATTAGTGGGACGGGTGTCACGAACCGACACGTAGATTTAAGGGATCGAGTGTCACGAACCGACACGTAGATTTAGGGGATCGGGTGTCACGAACCGACACGTAGATTAAGGGGATCGGGTGTCACGAACCGACACGTAGATTTAGGGGATGGGGTGTCACGAACCGACACGTAGATTTAGGGGATCAGAGTGTCACGTTCCGACACATAGTAGTAGGGGATCGGAGTGTCACATTCCGACACATAGTAGTAGGGGATCGGAGTGTCACGTACCTACACAAGAGGAATAAAGACTAATGATGGATCGGAGTGTCACGTACCGACACAAGAGAAATATAGATAATGAATCTTGAAAGATGCTAATATACTCAATCTAAAGAACATGTTTCCCAAAAGAGTATGGTGTGGAGGCTTGAGTCCTCATAGATATGATCGGTGATATTATAAATGATGTTTATACTTGTTGCTATCACCTGTTAAGAATATTAGTTGATTTTATGATGTTATCTGAGATATATTGCTTTCTATTTTGAGTTGGCCGATGATACCTACTCAGTACTTGTGTTTGTACTGACCCCCTACTTTTATGTTTCCTTCTTGTTATTGTGGAGTGCAGCAAACGTTCCTTCGTCTTCAACTCAACCGCATCTCTAGCCAGTCTTCATCACGTCGGATCTCAGGGTGAGCTAATGCTTCTAGCTTGGACTGGATCATCTTGTTCATGTCTTGATGCCTTGAAGTTCAGGCATGGACTAGCTTTTGTTATTTTAGTTTTTTAGAATACTCTTAGTTTAGTAATTTGATCATAGATGTTCTTGTGGTGATGACTTCTAGATTTTGGGGATAATAATAGATGTTGAATTTTAGAAGTTATTGAATTGGTTTTTATTAATGAGTTTAAGTCTTCCGCATTACTTTATGTTGATATTACATTGAAATGTTAAGGTTTAGATTGGTTGGTTCGCTCACATAGAAGGATAAGTGTGGCTGCCAGTCGCGATCCGATTTGGGTCGTGACAAACTTGGTATCAAAGCATTAGGTTCGTTGGTCTCATCACACAAGAACAGGTCTAGTAGAGTCTTAAAGAATGGTAGGGGGACGCCTTTACTTTTCTTTGAGAGGCTATAAGACTTTAGGAAAACTCCATTTTTTCTTTCTTTCTTTCGTGCTATTACTGGGATCCAATTGGTATCTAGGTGATACAAATTGGTATCTGACCATCTTCACTCTATTTCGCAGATGGTTAGAACTAGAGCAACGACTACGCCAACATCAACATCGGCAAGACAAGATGCATCTGAGACATCCACTGAGACTGTAGCTCAAAGAGGAGCAGTGGCAAGAGGCCGCAGAAGAGGTCGTGGGAGGACGTCCTCTAGAGGACGAGGACGAGCACCTAGCCCATCTGGTACTATGGCGGTGACTCCTCCACCGACTGAGGAAGTAGTAAGATAAGGGGAGGATGGGGAGAATGAACAAGTGCAGAATGAGGAATTGCCACCCCAACCTACCCCAGAAATGATCAATCAGGTTCTTGCTTATCTTAGTGGGTTGTCTGATCAGGGTCAGGCACCTCCAGTGTTTTCTGCACCAACACCTCCGATTTCAGAATTACAACATGCAGCCACTATGGCTCCTCGTATGGATGCCTCATTGGACATAGGCACGTTTCCACGCCTAACTACTAGGCTTATAATGACGAATGATCAGCATGAACTTTTCAGTAAGTTCTTGAAATTGAAACCTCCAGTCTTCAAGGGTGCAGAATCTGAGGATGCTTACGATTTTCTGGTTGACTGTCATGAGCTACTACACAAGATGGGTATAGTAGAACGGTTTGGTGTTGAGTTCGTGAGTTACCAGTTTCAAGGGAACGCCAAAATGTGGTGGCGGTCACATGTTGAGTGTCAACCAACAGAGGCACCACCTATGACTTGGGCCTCATTCTCTAGCTTGTTTATGGAGAAGTATATCCCCCGGACTTTGAGGGATAGGAAAAGGGATGAGTTCTTAAGCCTAGAGCAAGGTAGGATGTCGGTCAATGCATATGAGGCTAAGTTTCGTGCACTATCCAGATATGCCACCCAACTTTGTTTCAGTCCACAAGAGCGTATTCGCCGTTTTGTGAAGGGGTTGAGATCAGAGTTGCGAATTTCAGCTTTACAGGTAGCGGCCATAGCGAAATCTTTTCAAGAAGTAGTAGACTTCGTAGTAGAGGTGGAAGGAGTGAAGCCAGATGAATTCACCATGGCATCGACATCAAAGAGGTTTCGAAAGGGAGGTGAGTTTAATGGTTCTTACTCTAGAGGACAGGGTTCCGGAGGTTACTCAGTTCGACCCATTCAGTCTTCATTACAGACTGTAGTTGGGGGTCCACGTCAGACCGGTCAACACTTCTCTGAGAGACCTATGCTTGACTCTAGAGAGTGTTATGGATGTGGGGAGACTGGACATATTAGGAGGAATTGTCCCAAACATAGTTATAGGCCCCCAATAGCTAGAGGTAGAGGTGGTCATGGTAGAGGCCGTTATTCTGGAGGACGTGGTGGTCGAGGTAATGGTGGTCACCAAAACGGCCGGGGTGATGGGCAAACTGGAGCCACTACATCACAACATGGTAGGGGCAACGGACAAACAAACGAAAAGGCCCATTGTTATGCTTTCCCTGGGAGATCGGAGGCGGAGACATCTGATGCTGTCATCACAGGTAATCTTCTGGTTTGTGATTACATGGCTTCCGTATTGTTTGATCCTGGATCCACATTTTCTTATGTATCTTCCTCATTTGCTAATGGTCTAAATTTACATTGTGAATTACTTAATATGCCTATTCGTGTTTCTACTCCGGTGGGTGAGTCTGTGGTAGTTGAAAAGGTATATAGGTCTTGTTTGGTGAACTTTGTGGGGAGCAACACTTATGTAGATTTGGTTATCTTAGAAATGGTTGATTTTGATGTAATTCTGGGTATGACTTGGCTTTCTCCGCAATTTGCGATCTTGGATTGTAATGCTAAAACGGTGACGTTAGCCAAGCCTGGGACAAATCCGTTAGTGTGGGAGGGTGACTACACTTCCAATCCGGTGCGTATCATCTCCTTTCTTCGTGCTAAGAAAATGGTTAGTAAAGGGTGTTTAGCTTTCTTGGCACATCTCAAGGATGACACTACCCAAGTACCTTCGATTGAGTCGGTTTCGGTGGTCCGTGAGTTTCTGGATGTGTTCCCTGCAGATCTTCCTGGTATGCCACCAGATAGGGATATTGACTTCTGTATTGATCTTGAACCGGTACTCGCCCCATTTCTATACCCCCTTATAGAATGGCTCCCGCGGAGTTAAGAGAGTTAAAAGCCCAACTTCAAGAGTTGTTGAGAAAAGGCTTCATTAGACCAAGTGCATCTCCTTGGGGTGCTCCGGTTTTGTTTGTGAAGAAGAAGGATGGGAGTTTTCGGATGTGCATAGACTACCGGCAGTTGAACAAGGTAACCATAAAGAACAAGTATCCGCTTCCTCGCATTGATGACTTGTTCGATCAGTTACAAGGTGCTTGTGTCTTCTCTAAGATTGACTTGAGATCCGGTTATCATCAATTGAAAATACGGGCAACGGATGTGCCAAAGACTGCTTTTAGAACCAGGTATGGGCATTACGAATTTGTAGTGATGTCTTTTGGTCTTACGAATGCCCCTGCTGCGTTCATGAGTTTGATGAACGGGATTTTTAAGCCATATTTGGATTTCTTTGTGATCGTATTTGTTGATGATATACTGATATACTCTAAAAGTAAGGAGGAACATGAGGAGCATTTGAGAATGGTATTGGAAATGTTGAGGGAGAAAAAGCTTTATGCCAAGTTCTCTAAGTGTGAGTTTTGGCTAGATGCAGTGTCCTTCTTGGGGAACGTGGTTTCTAAGGATGGAGTGATGGTGGACCCTTCTAAGATCGAAGTAGTGAAGAATTGGGTAAGACCCACTAATGTGTCAGAAATAAGAAGCTTTGTTGGTTTAGCCAGTTGTTACCGTCGATTTGTCAAGGGATTCTCTTCTATTGCTTCCCAACTGACGAACTTGACTAAGCAAAATGTTCCATTTGTATGGTCGTATGAGTGTGAGGAAAGCTTTCAGAAGCTCAAGACTCTGTTGACTACCGCACCTATCCTTACCTTGCCAGTGGAGGGTAAGAACTTCATTGTTTATTGTGATGCATCCTATTCGGGTTTGGGTGCAGTGCTAATGCAAGAGAAGAATGTGATTGCTTATGCTTCAAGACAGTTAAAGGTGCATGAACGTAACTATCCAACTCATGATTTGGAATTGGCCGCGGTAGTGTTTGCATTAAAGCAATGGAGACACTATTTATATGGGGTTAAGTGTGAGGTCTATACGGATCATCGTAGTCTACAATATGTCTTTACTCAGAGAGATTTGAATTTGAGACAGAGGAGATGGATGGAACTACTGAAGGACTATGACATCACTATTTTGTATCATCCGGGGAAGGCGAATGTTGTAGCGGATGCTTTAAGTAGAAAGGCGGGAAGCATGGGAAGTCTAGCTCACTTGCAAGCTTCTAGACGCCCATTGGCTAGGGAGGTTCAGACTCTGGCTAATGACTTTATGAGGTTAGAAGTAAATGAGAAGGCAGGATTTTTAGCTTGTGTGGAGGCAAGATCTTCCTTCCTTGACAAGATTAAGGGAAAGCAGTTTAATGATGAAAAATTGATCCGGATCCGAGATAAAGTGTTGCAAGGAGAGGCTAAAGAAGCGACAATCGATGAGGAAGGTGTTTTGAGGATTAAGGGAAGGGTATGTGTACCCCGCGTCGATGACTTGATCAACACTATCCTGACAGAGGCTCACTAGTTCAAGGTATTCGATACATCCGGGTGAAACCAAGATGTACCGTGACCTAAAGAAACACTTTTGGTGGAGTAGAATGAAGCGTGATATTGTGGATTTTATTGCCAAATGTCCAAACTGTCAACAAGTGAAGTATGAACACCAAAGGCTCGGAGGAACACTTCAGAGAATGCCCATTCCGGAATGGAAATGGGAGAGAATTGCAATGGATTTCGTGGTTGGTCTTCCAAAGACAATGGGTAAGTATGACTCTATTTGGGTGATTGTTGATAGGTTAACTAAGTCTGCTCATTTCATTCCGGTCAAGGTGACTTATAATGCAGAGAAGTTAGCCAAACTTTACATCTCAGAAGTTGTTCGATTGCATGGGGTTCCACTGTCCATCATATCAGATAGAGGTACGCAGTTTACTTCTAAGTTTTGGAGAACATTGCATGCTGAATTAGGTACTAGGTTGGACCTTAGTACTGCATTTCACCCCCAGACTGACGGTCAGTCTGAGCGAATGATTCAAGTGTTGGAGGATATGCTTCGTGCATGCGTGATAGAATTTGGTGGCCATTGGGATAGTTTCTTACCCTTAGCAGAGTTTTCATTCAATAATAGCTATCACTCAAGTATTGACATGGCCCCATTTGAAGCATTGTATGGTAGGAGATGTAGGTCTCCCATTGGTTGGTTTGATGCTTTCGAGGTTAGACCTTGGGGTACTGACCTTTTGAGGGACTCATTAGAAAAGGTGAAATCCATTCAAGAAAAGATTTTAGCGGCTCAAAGTAGGCAAAAGGAGTATGCAGATCAAAGGGTTAGAGACTTGGAGTTCATGGAAGGTGAGCAAGTCTTGCTGAAAGTTTCGCCCATGAAAGGGGTGATGCGGTTTGGTAAAAGAGGTAAGCTTAGTCCAAGGTATATTGGTCCATTTGAAGTTCTGAAGCGAGTAGGGGAGGTGGCTTATGAACTAGCCTTGCCTCCAGCACTCTCAGGAGTGCACCCGGTATTTTACGTGTCTATGTTGAAAAGATACCATGGGGATGGAAACTACATTATCCGTTGGAATTCAGTTTTGCTTGATGAGAATTTGTCTTATGAGGAGGATCCTGTTGCTATCTTAGATAGAGAAGTTCGCAAGTTAAGCTCAAGGGAGATTGCATCCATCAAGGTGCAATGGAAGAATCGACCGGTTAAAGAAGCCACTTGGGAGAAGGAGGCAGATATGCAAGAAAGAAACCCACATCTGTTTACAGATTTAGGTACTTCTTCTCACTCTTGTTTTACTTCTCGTGATCGTTCGGGGACGAACGATGGGTAAATTGGTATCTATTGTAACGACCTGTTTAGTCGTTTTAAGCAGCAGATTTTATTTCTGGAAAACTGGCTGGACGACGGACCCCACGACGGACCGTCATAGGCACGACGGACCGTCGAGGGAGGGGTCTCGTTCCAAAACACTTAGAAATTTGAAAATTGGGCACTGACAGCGACTCTCTGAACGTCACGACGGAATGGCAGGACGGACCGTCGTGTCCACGACGGACCGTCACAGGCCATTCACTCAAAAATCAAGTTTCTGATACTTGCGACGACCTGCAGGACGGACCATCGCAGGCACGACGGCCCGTCACAGGCTGCGCAATCCCAGGCTGGGTCGGATTTCTGTTAATTCATTTAAGGGGCGTTTTGGACTATTTCCTGCTTTAATTATAAAGTGGTGGGTTAATGTTAATAAGTCTAATTACTTGGGGGTTAAAAGAGGTAACCTTAAGTTAATTAGTGGGTTATTAGTGCCATCTTTTATACTTAATTATATGATTACTAGGGTAAAGGAAAGAGGGTTTGGAATAAGAAAAAGAAAAAGAACAAAGAGAGAGAGAGAATCGATCAAGGGAGAAGGAAGAATACAGCCTTGGGAAGATAGCTTGTTGATCGCAATTCTTCGGTGGAGGTAGGTTATGATTTTTATGCTATTCGTAGTAAACTCTTAATAGCGAATGATATGTGTTGGGTAGTATTATAGAGTCTTCTTTATGCTTAATTGTGTGTATGCATGATGTGATTTTATATATATATGATTGTGATGAAACAAGAATTATGAAGCTTTTGAATCCCAAATCTTGATAAAAACCTAATCTCTTGATTAATGATGATGCCTTGGTATAAAAGAAGGCTTGATAAACTAAAGTAATGAGATGATGATGCCTTGGTATAAAAGAAGGCTTGATGAACTAAAGTAATGAGATGATGATGCCTTTGTACAAAAGAAGGCTTGATTTACTAATAGAATGAGATTAGTGGGGCGGGTGTCACGAACCGACACGTAGAATTAGTGGGACGGATGTCACGAACCGACACGTAGATTTAGGGGATCGGGTGTCACGAACCAACACGTAGATTTAAGGGATCGGGTGTCACGAACCGACACGTAGATTAAGGGGATCGGGTGTCATGAACCGACACGTAAATTTAGGGGATCGGGTGTCACGAACCAACACGTAGATTTAGGGGATCGGAGTGTCACGTTCCGACACATAGTAGTAGGGGATCGGAGTGTCACGTTCCGACACATAGTAGTAGGGGATCGGAGTGTCACGTACCGACACAAGAGGAATAAATACTAATGAGGGATCGGAGTGTCACGTACCGACACAAGAGAAATATAGATAATGAATCTTGAAAGATGCTAATATACTCAATCTAAAGAACATGTTTCCCAAAAGAGTATGGTGTGGAGGCTTGAGTCCTCATAGATATGATCGGTGATATTATAAATGATGTTTATACTTGTTGCTATCACCTGTTAAGAATATTATTTGATTTTATGATGTTATCTGAGATATATTGCTTTCTATTTTGAGTTGGCCGATGATACCTACTCAGTACTTGTGTTTGTACTGACCCCCTACTTTTATGTTTCCTTCTTGTTATTGTGGAGTGCAACAAACGTTCCTTCGTCTTCAACTCAACCGCATCTCTAGCCAGTCTTCATCATGTCGGATCTCAGGGTGAGCTAATGCTTCTAGCTTGGACAGGATCATCTTCTTCATGTCTTGATGCCTTGAAGTTCCGGCATGGACTAGCTTTTGTTATTTTAGTTTTTTATAATACTCTTAGTTTAGTAATCATAGATGTTCTTGTGGTGATAACTTCCAGATTTTGGGGATAATAATAGATGTTGAATTTTAGAAGTTATTGAATTGGTTTTTATTAATGAGTTTAAGTCTTCCGCATTACTTTCTGTTGATATTACATTGAAATGTTAAGGTTTAGATTGGTTGGTTCGCTCACATAGAAGGATAAGTGTGGGTGCCAGTCGCGATCCGATTTGGGTCGTGACATTTCCGCCACGACATTCAAATGTCATTCAAGTTGGAAATTTTTGGAGGCGTTTTTTGTTTTGTTTATTTGTATTTCTTGATTTTTCGGCCTATTTGGGGCATGAATGTACTATTCAGTCATTTTCATGCAGTTACGAAATTAGAAGTTTTTATGTATGTTTCTTGATTTTTCAATCATTTTAGGAGCATTAATGTATCATTCTGCTTTTTATGAGAGTTACGAAAAAAATAATTTTTGTTCTCTTATTCTTCTCGATCTAAGGCCATTGATGCATGTCAAAAAAAAATTGAGGTGTATTTTGTATTTTTTTTTTATGTGTGTTTCTTGATTTTTCATCCATTTAGGGGCATTTACATAATAATCGTCCATTTTAGGAAGTTACAAAAAGAATTTTACTTTTGTTTGCTTATTCATCCCGATATTCTAAGGTCATGGATGAAAGTAGAATTCTTTTGAGACATTTTTTTTATTCTTTATGTTTTGATTCTCAGCCATTTTGGGCATTTACGTACTATTCAGTCATTTTCGTAAAATTACAAAAAAAAATTTGCTCTTTTATTCATTACAATATTCTAAGGTCATTGGTGCAACTCGAGATTTTTTTGAGACGTTATTTGTATTATCTAATGTTAGTTTCTTGATTTTTTAGCTATTTTTTGCATTTACGTAATATTCGATCATTTTTTACCAGTTATGAAAAGAAATAAATTTTTGAATTTTATTCGTCACAATATACTAAGTAACTGGTGCAAGTTAAAAAAAATTGAGGAGTTTTTTATATTGTTTATGCGTGTTTCTTCATTTTTCGGTCATTTTGGGCCATTTACCTAATATTTGGCCCTTTTTGGGAAGTTACGAAAAGAAATAAAGTTTTATTCTCTTATTCATCACGAAATTCTAAGGTCATGGGTGAAAGTCAAACAAAATTTAAGGCATTTTTAATTTTTTAATGTGTTTCATGATTTTTCGGTCATTTTGGGGCATTAACGTAATATTCAACCATTTTTGGGTAGTTACAAAAAGAAGTGAAGTTTTGTTCTCTTATTTCTCACGATATTAAAGGTCATTGGTGCTAGCGAATATCTCGCTCTCTTTAAGAAGATTCAAGCCCACTGCAGCAAATGTTTTCACTGGTCCAGCAGTAGTCCTTTTTGACTTGTCCCCTCCAGGATACAACAACCATCACAAAGTATAACTCAACAACTCTGGACAAGAGTTGAGTCCAAAGCTCCACAAAAAAAAACACCTCCCTTCAACTAATAAGAACTCTCTTTTAGACTAACTCTCACTCTTTGTTTTCTCTTGTGTTTTGTGTGTTCAAACCAAATGGAGACCACCACTATTTATACTACAAGAAGTCTTCCTAACAATGAATAGGAAGATAATGGAGGTAGTAAATAGTGAAGATAATGGGCTTAGGAGTTTCATAGGTTACAATAGGAGTTACATAGGTTACAATAGGAGTTACATAGGTTACAAAGAGTAATGGAGGAATTAAGAATGAAATAAAGTGATAGACAACCAATGCTATTGGATGATGTAGAAGTTATCTGTTCCAATGTTTATTGGAATGTTTTTATCTCACAATGAATTCAACCAATAAAGCCAAAAGTAATGGCATTACATGGCTACCAAGTCAAAGATGTATAGCATGATTAAATTGGTAGTTTAAAACTCAAATGCCTACCAATGGTCATTATTATAGTTCCAAAATAAATCAATTTAATATGTTAAATATTAATATTAAAATTCTAATAACCTAACAATACCCCACTCAT
The DNA here is from genome assembly GCA_027704765.1 of Solanum habrochaites. Taxonomy (NCBI): domain Eukaryota; kingdom Viridiplantae; phylum Streptophyta; class Magnoliopsida; order Solanales; family Solanaceae; genus Solanum; species Solanum habrochaites. The sequence continues at coordinate 340,151 of JAKWJA010002490.1, read as the reverse complement.
TTTAATATTTAGATAAGAGAGTATATCAGTTGAAGGAAGACTACTATGCATAATGAAGGTGTTCTCTGCATTGAATCTCCACTTGGTGAAACAGTAACTTTTACTCTAGAGTCGTAGTAGTCTACGACTTGAAATATGACTACTTAAGGGAAATAAAATATCACTGCTCACATATAATAATCAAGGTGTTGACATGAGCTTTAACAGCCAGCACGTTATGGCCATGTGCTATCCCGGTTTCATGAGTGCATCTGAGAATAAGCCTCATTCTCATAGGAAGCGACCTACTTCCACACATCACATAGGTGAAATATGTCGAGAGTGCTCCTGTAATATTAACACTCCACCCATACGGGCTACAGATATTCATTAAAAGTTTTATCAACTCAACCTTCACAAACTACAGGAAACAATGCACTCACATCATAGGGAGGGGAAAAAATAGTGCATTTTTCACAACAAGTCATCATATGATTAGTTTTTCCCCTTGAACCTGGTTATAGGATCTCTAGTCCCCAGGTTGGGTTTCCACATATATGACTCAAGGATTTGTAGGCTTCAATCTCATCCCCCTCGATGTGCTCCAAACCTTTTCTCTTGTTAAGGCCTTCGTAAGAAGATCTGCAAGATTTTCACAAGATTTGACATAATCAACATTAATGGTACATTTGTCAAATACGATCTTATATTACTGAGTTTCCTCCTTATGGGTCTGGATTTACCGTTGTAAGAACGGTTCTGAACTCTACCAATTGCAGCGGTGCTATCACAATGAATTAAAATAGGAGGAATTGGTTTTTCAAAATAAGGAATTAGAAACAATAAATCTGTTAGCCGATTCGCTTCCTCACTAGCTGAAGATAAAGCAATTAGTTCAGCCTCCATGGTAGAGTTAGCAATTATAGTTTGGTTTTTTGATCTCCAACAAACAGCACCACCACCTAAAGTAAAGACATAACTAGTGGTAGAACAAGAATCACCTGACAAAGTGTTCCAATCCGCATCACAAAAACCTTCAAGTACAACAGGATATTTTTAATAGAGCAAACCACAATTTTTCATTCCAATTAAATATCTCATAACTCTTGTTATAGCATGCCAATGTTCATTACTGGCTTGCTTGTAAACCTTCCAAGTACTCCTACTGCATATGCAATATCACGCCTAGTGCAATCAGTCACATATCTCAAACTTCCGATTATACTAGCTTATTCCTTTTTATTTATTACATCATTTTTCACTTTCAACAGGAAATAAGTGAACACTTGAATCAAAAGGAGTAGCAACATGCTTGCAATCATGAAAATTATATTTTTTCAAAATTTTTCTCAACATAATGTGACAGGTCAAGGAAAATCCCCTCACATGTTCTTGTTATTTTTATTCCAAGAATAACATTTGCCTCACCAAGATCTTTCATATCAAAATGGCTTCTAAGAACATTTTTAGATTCATCAATAACATTCATGTTAGAGTCAAAGATCAACAAATCATCAACATATAGGCAAATGATCACATGTGAATTATTCCAAAACTTATGATATATGTACTTATCACACTCATTTGTTTTAAAATCATTTTCAATCATGCAGGAATCAAACTTTTCATGTCATTACTTTTGTGCCTGTTTCAAGACATATAGAGATTTAGTAAGTTTACATACTTTGTTTTCTTGGCCTACTTCAACAAAACACTCGGGTTGGTCCATATAAATTTCTTCATTTAGGTCTCCATTTAGAAAAGAAGATTTTACATCCATTTAATGAACTTGCAAATCAAAAATTGCAGCCATAGCAACTAAAAGTCTAATGGATGTAATTCTTGTTACCGGAGAAAAAGTATCAAAAATTCTAGGCCTTCTAGTTGTTTAAAACCTTTTGCAACTAGCCCAGCCTTTTATTTATCAATAGAACCATCCGGTTTCAACTTTTTCCTTGAGACCCATTTGCAACCAATTGTTTTACAACCCGGTGGTAAATCAACTAACCTCCAAGTTTTATTAGAAATTAGAGATTTTCCATTTCATTATTTACAACCTCTTTCCAAAAAATAGAATCATGTGAAGATAATGCTTCTTTCAAAGTTAGAGGGTCGTTTTCAACATTAAACACATAAAAAACAGGACCAAAATCTTTTTCTACTCTAGCTCTTTTACTTCTTCTTAACTCAAAACCACCAACTTCTTTATTTTTCAAAGTTGAAGTAGAAGAACTAGGTAGTGACAAAATATTTTGTTCAATCCTTTGACCCCCACTATTTTTAGTATCAAAAGGAAATTTATTTTAATGAAAAATAGCATCATCAGATTCTATTACAATATTTTCTTCAAGATTAAAAAATCTATAGGCTGTATATTTGTAGCATAACCAAGAAAAGCACAAGTAGTAACTTTCTTACCCAACTTTGTAATCTTGGGATCCATTAGCCTCACAAAGGCTAGACAACCTCAAACTCTTATATATCCCAAACATGGCTTGTAAACTTTCCACAATTTAAAAGGTGTCAATTTAGACTTTTTATGAGGCACACGATTCAACGCATATGAAGTAGTTAAGATAGCTTCACCCCAAAAATTTAAAGGTGCATGTGACTCAATAAGCATGACATTAGTCAATTCAACCAAAGTTCTATTTTTTCTTTATGATACTCCATTAGACGAAAGAGAGTAAGGAGGAGAATTTTCATATAATATTCCCATTGATCTAACAAAATAATTAAACTCATTTGATTCATATTCACAGCCTTTATCACTTCTAATTCTTTTTATTTTTCTTCCAAACTGATTTTCAACCTCATTGAGATAAGTTTTGAAATTTTCAAAAGCATCACTTTTATTTTTCATCAAGTAAACATATGTAAACTTAGAAAAATCATCAATGAAAGTGATAAAATATCTATTACCTCCACGAGTTAGAATTCCACCAAGTTCACAAATATCAATATGAACTAATTCTAACAAATCAGCTTTTCTTTCAACTTGAAAATGAGGCCTTTTAGTGATCTTGGCTTTACTACAAGCCTCACACTTTTCAAAATTCTTTTTAACCATTGGGGTTAATCCTAAACTACTAATGATTCCAACATAACGATCATTAATATGACAAAAACGAGCATGCCAAAAATTAGTAGAAGAAAGCATATAAATAGAAGTAGAAGTTTTATTCATTTAAACATTCAACTTAAACATCCCATCACATGCATACCCCTTCCCTACAAAAATACCTTTCTTCACTATTACATATTGATCAGATTCAATAATCTGTTTAAAACATACTTTATTAAGAAGAAAACTAGACATCAAATTTTTTCTCATAGTAGGAGTACAAAGTATATCTTTCAATGTTAACATCCTACCAGAAGTAAAACACAATTCAATATCTCCCTTTCCAAGCACTTGAGTAGTGTGAGAATCACCAAGCATGATGGTGGGATGATTCTGGTATTCGTGACTTTTCGACAATTAGGGGGCATTTACGTAATATTCTGCCATTTTCAAGAAATTACAAAAAGAAGTAAAAATTTATTTTCTTATTCGATAGGATATTCTTATGTCATTGGGGTAAGTTATCTTTTTTTAGGCTTTTTTTGTATTGTTTATGTTTGTATCTCGAATTTTTGCCATTTTGGGGGCATTTACAAAATATATGATCATTTTGAACAAATACAAAAAGAAGTAAAGTTTTGTTATCTTATTTATCATGATATTTTAAGGTTACTGGTGTAAATCCAAAATATTTTTTGGCGTTTTTTGTATTGTTTATTGATTTTTAGGGGCATTTTTGTAATATTCATCCATTTTTTGGTAGTTACGAAAAGAAGCAAAGTTTTGTTCTCTTATGCGTCACAATATTCGAAGGTCATTGGTGCAAGTCAAAAAAATTGAGATGTTTTTTATATTGTTTATGTCTGTTTCTTGAGTTTTCTGCCATTTTAGAATATTTTCATAATATTCGGTCATTTTCAGACAATTTTTCCTCTTATTCATTCTACAAGAAAACAAGTCTCTAAGGAAGGGAAGTCTCGTCCCTAAAAGTCCAAATCTAAATCCTAATAAGCATTTAGGACCTGAAAAAGCTGGTCACCACTCGTCCTAGTAACTTCCGTCGCTATTGGTCAACAACGACGACAGTATATATATTATGTTTGAGCCATTCATGATGCACACAAATTTGGCAAACTGTGTAGAAATGCTAGGAAGAGGACCATGATCATCAGAAACAAAGGAGGAGACAATATCTGATTTTGTTTTGTACGCCAAATTACGATGAAGAAGCAATATGATGAATAACGTGCTAATTTAACTACATTACAGATAGTTATATTATAAATAAATAATATTAGCCAATGACGTAACAATGTTGTCACTAGTATGCAATAATTCTTTCCAAATTTTAAGTAATTAAAAAATACAAGTTAAACTTTATGCTAAAAAAAGATGAAGTGAAAAAACTAAGGTGTGGTCTATCCCCCACGTACCCTACACCATTTGGTGCTATCTAAGTTTCTAGTGATCTTATCCTGTCCATATCATAGACATGTTACAAGTTTATAGCTAGGTGGGGTTTCTTGACTACCAAGAAATAGATTTTCTTTTTACTTGGGAACATTATAAAATATAAATGCTTGATTCATTTGGATATGCTACACAAAATTTAAATAATCATATACGTTTAACTTTTATTTGCACATCTAAATTGGATTTCTTTAAGTTATTAAAAATTCGGTTGTTAAACAGTTTAAGGTCGGTAAAGAAATATAGCCGCCTAAGTCATTTTAGAGACCACGATTCTGGTCTCAAATACTTTTAAGATATCTGACAAAAAGCTCATTTCTGGTCGTTAATCCTTTTTTGGGACGATCATTAATTGGTCATAGGATACCTTTAGCAACAATCAACGACCTAGTCCTAGAAACATGTTAAAGACCAGTAACTAGTTAGCCCTAGAATAGTTTTAGCGACGACGAACGACCTGCTCTTTGAATAGATTTAGTTACTGTAATCATTTAAAATTTATTAAACATAAATTTATAAAATGATTTAGATTATATTGAATTCATAAATATATTAATCCAAATAAATATTGTGGTTTGATATAATTGAGTTAAATATTTAAGTCCAATAAAAAATGGATAAGTCTAAATTATTTGATTTTGGCTACATTGGATGAACCCAATTTGTTAAACCCAATCCCATCTCATTCTAGAGCCCATCTTGGCGCCACGTGTGCAGATGATGTGACATGCCAAGTCAAATAAGAAAACCAATAAAATCATGACATGTGTCAAAGATGACAAGCCCGCTCCATAAAGCCCAAATGCCATGTCACTTAAATTTGATTGGCTGAACGGAATCCTATTCCAATCGCAACTTCTTTATTTTAAAACTATAAATAGGGGTCCTCATAATTCAGAAAAGAGAAGAAAATTCTAAACAAGAAGCTACAGAAACACTGTGGTACAAACACCATTTAATTCTCTACAAAACTACAAGTTTAAGAATTCAAGCATTCAAGTTCAAGAACGATCAAGATCAATACCACCGAATTCAAGAACAAGCTCGAAGCCCTTGAGTTCAAATAAAAGTCAAGATCAAGAGAAAGTTAAAGCTCAAGTTCATCATAGATTCAAGAAAAAGCTTTAAATCCCTTGAATTATATTTGAAAAGGCGAATTCAGAGGAATTATAGAGATTGTAACACTCTTATTTGAAAAAATAAAATTGATTGTTTTTGTAATTTTCCGTTCTTGATTATTGTTTTCTCGACGCGAATTTTATTGTCTACAGTTACATTGAATGACCTCGTCCTAAAATAGATTTAGTGACAATCAAACTATTCTAATCCTAGCTTAATCGTTAGAGACGAGCAATATTTCTCATCTTAGATTAACCTTCGGGGACAAGTAATAATTTTGGTTTCTAACTGACCACCAATGGTCATAGAGCAATTGACTTCCATCTCAACTTTTCAAACGTCAAATAATATCAAGATGACTTCCATGAAAAACAACTCTCAATCAACCGCCTCTAAGGTCACTAGCTCCAAGTTCTCTACTGAAGTTGAAGACATCCTTGGTGTTACCTTTGGAAGTTTTGGAGCTGTTACGATAAGCAAGGATGCTACACTAGGACAACAAACGCTTCAAGTGTCGTCTGCATCAACTCTTGTTTTTGGTTATTAGAATCCAAAAGGAGCAAGTTCCTCCACAAATGCTCTAGAAGGAGGAAGTAGTGTTACTGAAAAGATCAAGAAGACATTGGCTCTACTTGAGCAATCTGGTTCCAAGAACTCTACCACAAGGGGGAACTGTGATTCAACTTATGAATCATCTCCACGTATATCGCGTAACGTGATTCAAGTGAAAAATAAATTACGCGACAATCCATGTTAATCTCCTTTATCTCCGATGATCATGCAAATGATGGTGACTGCTGCTTCCTTTCCTGAGGAATAACTCGCAAATATGACGAAGTTGGTTGAAGGATTGACGAAGCATGTAAAACACCAAGAATATTGAATTGACAAATTGATGGACAGGATAGAAGGACTTTTAGATGGAGATGCGAGTCATGCACCAGGAAAGGGCATTGAAGTTCAAGAAATCGAAGACCCTGCTAAGAAAGCCTCGTTTGTTAAAGAGATTCCAGTTTCTTCTTAAGGAATGATCCCACTCGATCGTTTGAAGGAGTTTATTGAAGGCACTATCAAATATAAGTATGAAGTCTCCACTAAGTCTTCTCATATGTATGCTAAGTCATACACTGCTATGATTGATAACTTTAAAATGAGTGTTGGTTATCAACCTCTTAAATTTCAACAATTTGAGGGAAAAGGAAATCCAAAACAACATGTCGCGAACTTCGTGGAGACATATAACAATGCTTGAATATATGGAGACTATCTTGTCAAACAGTTTGTCTGCTCTCTAAAAGGAAATGCCTTTGATTGGTACACGAATCTCGAACCTAACTCTATTGATAGTTAGGAGCAACTAGAACATGAGTTTCTCAATCGCTTCTATAGCAAAAGGCGCACGGTGAGCATGGTAGAACTCACGAATACTCGCCAAATGAAGGATGAATCGGTCATAGATTTCATAAATCGGTGGAGGAACGCGAGCCTAAATTGCAAGGACAGGCTTAGTGAATCTTCTAAAATCGAAATATGTATTCAAGGAATGCATTAGGAGCTTCTTTACATCTTGCAAGGAATAAAACCAAAATATTTCAAGGATTTAGCTACTCGCGCCCATGATATGGAGTTGAGCATGTTATCTGCCGGAAATGATATGACTATTGTCCATGATCCTCGCAAAGGAAGGGACAAACAGGAACCCAAGAGATTTTCTGCCAAGAAATGACAACAAAGAATCCATGAGTGTAAATGTTTCACCGACAAAGTTCACCACGAATGAGGGCGTAAAACAAAGTGTGAGAACGACTTTCCAAGAACGTTCAAATCAAAAGTCGACGCTAAGGGAGATGCAAGGAAAAAAGTATCTCTTCTTGGATTCTGACATTTCTGAAATTTTTGATGAATTGCTTGAGTTAAAGCTCATTGACTTGCAAGAGATGAAGCGACCCGATGAAGCTGGAAAAACTGATGACCCAAATTATTGTAAGTATCGCAGACTTGTGAGTCATCCTCTTGAAAAATGTTTTGTCTCTAAGGATAGATTAATGTGATTGGTTAACAAAAATAAAATTATCCTTGATGATGAGAAGGCTAGTTCTAACCAGATCTCTATCACGTTTGGGTCATTGGATCCGATCCAAATTTATATCTCTGAAAAGCATGAAGAAGAGCCAGTAGAATAGGACGTTGACATAGATGATGATGAGGGTTGGATTCTTGTAACTAGGCGAAGACGCAACAAGTCAAGCTTACGAAAAGAATTACCCGAGCAACCTGTTAGAGTAAAAATGGTGAAGAAATTAGAGAAGCAAAAATCAATCAAGCGCCCCAAAAGGGCAAAGGTTGAAGTGCATCACTACCAAAAACCTTGACGTCTTATGACTCTAGAGGAATTCTTGCCAAGCTCGTTCGACACAAAGTCTAGTCAAGGCAATGTCTAGGCATCATGTTTCAATGTGGATAAAGGACAAAAAATGAAGGTTCCTTCTACTGTAAAAGAAGGAAAAATGAGTGAATCCTCACCAAAAGTGTCTCCTGGGGAAGAAGAAAAAAAAACAAGTGAAATCTCAGAAATGATGTCTCTTTCATCTTCTGAAAAATCTATTGAACTTTCTTCCCAAGAAGCACATGTCTGTGATACTAAAATCACATTTACGGATAACTATCTTCTATTTGGTTAAACACTACAGAATCGTCCTTTGTTTATGGTGGGTCATGTGCTAGAGAAGAAGATAAATAGAATCTTAATAGATAAAGGATCTGGAGTCAAAAATTTGCCTATCCACACATTGAAGGAACTTGGCATCACGACTGGGGAACTTAGTGAAAGTCGTCTGTTGATACAATGATTTAATCAAGGTGGGTAGAGGTCCATAGGCACTATTAATTAGAGATCCACATGGGAGATTTGTGATCAAGTGCATGGATGCATGTGATTGACGCAAAGACATCATATAATATATTACTTGGCAGGCCTTGCGTACATGAGAACAGAATTGTCTCATCTTCTTACTATCAATGTTTGAAATATCTTGAAGGTGGAATTGAAAGAAAGATAGTTGCAGATGATAATCCTTTCACCAAAATGGAGACACACTTTGCGGATGCGAAATTCTATATGAGAAGTTATGTTGTTAAAGGGGTCAAATCCAATGACGTCAAATCAATAAAGATTGATAATATCGTACGCAAAAGAATTGATGCAGCTATCGAAAAGGTAAAAATTGACACTAAAGAGTCTTGTCCCATTCTTAATGAAGGGAAGATCCTGTCTTCAAAGAAGAAGCAGACTTCTAGGCTTTGCTATGTTCCAAAAGCAAAGAAAAAACAAGATCAACCATCTAACCTTGAAGAAAATGCATTAAGAGGGCTAACTCTTCCTATCAGATGGATTGATGTAATAAACTTGTCTGCAAAGTTTCCAGAAAAGCCAGTCGCTAAAGATCAAGTCCTAGATATGGCTCTCCCTACAAAGCGCACAAGAGAAGGTTTTGATCCCAATGCCTACAAGTTATTTGTGAAGGTATGATACAACTCTAGCGATCCATTAGCGCTAGGGAAACTCCCATCAGAAGATACAAATAGGAAAGCGCGTGAAGGCCTAGGTTATAGCCAACCGCCGCCAATTCGCATATCCATAAGAAGGTCCAGTAATAATCATATAACTTTTGAAGATGACATCACTGCTCCCAATAAAAGGCCTTCTTTCTTTGATCGACTTGGTGAAGCGACAACAAGAATTTCTATGTTTGAGAGGTTAGGTCCTCTGAAGAAGAATAACAAGAACCTGAGAAGTTATTTGAAAGTTACAAGGCCTACTTCACAATTGATTCGAAAGGATTTCAGAAGTTTGATTCCTTATAGGATGAGGCAACGAGTGGAACTTATGGTTTTCTGTAAAGAGGAACTCAAGGCAAAGGTTTATACTGTGGTTTACACCAAAGAGCGCGAGGAAGATGAAGAAAGTGTAGGTTCCCCAAATCATGTTACAGTCCAAAATGAGTATGATTCTTTGCCTCAAAAGAAGATTGAGGAAGAGGTAGAAGATATTGTCTCGTGTTGTCATATATCAGTCAATGACAATGATCCTGTGCAAGAAGAAGATGCTAAAGATGCTCCACCAGAACTTGAAGAAGGAGTAAAGATAACGATAGATCCTTTGAAGGAAGTTAACCTTGGCACTAATGAAGATCTGAAGCCAACTTACTTGAGTGCGTTTCTAGAAATTGATGAAGAATTCGCTTGCATGAATATACTCAAAGAATATAGAGATGTATTTACTTGGAGTTACAAAGAAATGCCTGGATTGAATCCTAGAGTAGTGGTCTATCAATTGGCAGTCAAAAATGGTTCTCGTCCAGTTAAACAAGCTCAAAGACATTTTAGAACAGACTTAATTCCGTTTATAGAAAATGAAGTTAAAAAACTCATTGGGGCAGGCTTTATTCGTGAGGTCAAATATCCTACATGGATTTCAAGTATTATTCCTGTGAGGAAGAAGAATGGTCAAATTCGAGTTTGCGTTGACTTTAGAGATTTCAATAATGCATGCCCTAAAGATGAGTTTCCTCTTCCCATTCCTGAGTTGATGATTGATGCCACCACTGGTTATGAGGCAATGTCGTTCATGGATGGTTCTTCTGGATATAATCATATTCGCATGTCACCAAAAGATGAAGAACTCACTGCATTTGTCACTCCAAAAGGTATTTATTGCTACAAAGTGATGCCATTCGGTTTAAAGAATGCTGGCACCACATATCAAAGGGCTATGCAAAATATCTTAGATGACTTTCTCCATAAAAATGTTGAATGTTATGTTGATGATTTGGTAGTGAAGTCGAGGAAGAGGGGTGATCATTTGAAAGACTTAAGGATGGTGTTTGAGTTACTCCAAAGATATCAACTAAGGATGAATACATTGAAATTTGCCTTCGGAGTTACATCCAGCAAATTCATTGGCTTTATTGTGATACATCGAGGAATTGAAATTGATGAAGCCAAAGTCGATGCAATATCAAAGAAGCCTGAACCTCGAGATATTCATGAGTTAAAAATTCTTCAAGGAAAGTTAGTCTACTTGAGAAGGTTCATCTCAAATCTAGCGGGGAGATGTCAACCACTCAGTCATCTCATGAAGGAAGGTGCTCCTTTTAATTTGGACCAAACATGTAGCGAAGCCTTTAAAAGTATCAAATCGTATCTAGCGAAACCTCCGGTTTTGGCAGCCCCTATACCTGAAAAACCATTGATACTCTACATTGCAGCACAAGAAAGGTCTGTAGGAGCCCTGTTAGCTCAAGAGAATAGTGAAGGCAACGAAAATGCCCTTTATTACTTAAGTAGAACGATGACGCCAAATGAGCTAAATTATTCGCCAATTGAAAAGTTATGCTTGGCACTGGTCTTCTGAATTCAAAAAATGAAGCATTATTTTCAAGCTCATGTTGTCCACCTTATTTCTAGAGCAAATCCCATCAAGTTTGTTATGTCAAAACCTGTCCTTAGTGACCGACTAGCAAGATGGTACCTCCAATTCCAACAATTTGAGATTGGATACATCCCTCAAAAATCCGTGAAGGGACAACCACTAGCGAATTTCTTAGCAGACCATCCTATACCAAATGATTCGAAGTTAACTGATGAGTTTCCTGATGAATATGCGATGTTAATTGAAGTTCAACCTCCTTGGAAAATGTACTTTGATGGGGCTGCACATCACGGCGAAGCTGGTGCTGGCGTGGTGTTCATTGCTTCACAAGAAGAGATTCTACCATTCTCTTTTACTCTAAAACAATGTTGCTCCAATAATGTCGTTGAATATCAAGCACTGATACTTGGACTTGAAATGGCCATTGACATGAAACAATTACATTTACAGGTCTTTGGTGACTCTGAATTGGTGATTAATCAACTCTTAGGAAGTTATGAGGTAAAAAAGCCTGAATTACGACCTTATCATGATTATGCTCAAAAGTTGATAAGATGGATTGGGGATGTAACCCTTCAACATGTGCGTCGAACAGAGAATAATAAAGTTGATGCATTGGCTACTCTAGCTTCAACGCTAACCCTTCCTGATCAAACGCAAGTAAATTTCTGTCAAAAATGGATAGTACCACCGTCAAATGAGGAAGAATATATTGAAAGTAAGCTTGATCATATCGTTTCCATTGTTGAAGCTGCGAAGGAAGATTGGAGACAACCCATAATTGACTACCTATGTTATGAGATACTTCCAGAAAATCCAAGAAGAAGAACTGACATACGTCGTCGTGCACCTCGTTTCCTTTACTACAAGGATACATTATATAGAAGATCATTTGAGGGTATGTTATTACGATGTTTGTCAGAGGAAGAAGCGATTCAAGATTACAATATAATAAAATTGCAAGATTACAATTGAAAATAAAATGAAGAAATAAATCTTTAGGCTGAGGCACATATATATCGCTCTCTTTAAGGAGATTCAATCCCACTGCGGCATAATCTACACCAATCTAGCAGTAATACTCTCGACTTGTCTCCTTCAGGATACAACAGCCCATCAGGATACAACAGCCCAACAACAGTGTATAACTCAAACAACTCCGGATTAGTTGAAGAGTCCAAACATCCACAAAAGAAGACCTTCCTTCAACATAAAATACTCTCTTTTGTATAGGGAATATAGTTGAAGACTTAGAATATTTTCTATGTCTCAACTCTCTCTTTCACTATACTAACCTCAATATAAACCACTCATCTTTTTCACTCTATATTTTCTTGTACTTTTCTTTTTTCTTATCCTATCTTAACACAAATGAAGACTACACTATTTATAGGTGATGAATTCTTCCTTGCAATGAATAGGAGAATAGTGGATAGTAAATTTGCCAAATGATTGGCTCAATGTTACATAAGTTACAAGACATAAATATAGAATAATGAATTATATGAAGAGTTAGTGGTTACATAATTTAGTAAAAACTAATGACCATTTTCTTCCACAATTGATGAGACTAAAGAGGCACAAATGTAATGTCTATCAATAGACATTACATGATATATAATGTGACATATAATATATATTTTTATTAATATTAAAATGTCACACAAATATATTCTAATGTCATTGGTGCAAGTCGAAATACTTTTGAGGCATTTCTTGTATTGTTTATGTGTGTTTCTTATATTTTCTATTAATTAGAGGCATTTTTGTAATATTCAGTCATTTTCAGGTAGTTACAAAAATAAGTAAAGTTTTGTTTTCTTATTCGTCATGATATTCTAAGGCCATTGGTGTAATATCCCTTTAGGCCCAAAAATCTCTAATGTCGGTTGGAGTCAACAGTCTAGGTCAATTCTTGTCCGCCTCGATTTTCCTTGGATCAACCCCAACCCCCTCACTAGAGATGATATGACCAATAAACTCCACCGAGCTCAACCAAACTTCACATTTGCTATACTTGGCAAGTAGTTGGTTTTCCTTAAGCATTTGCAAGACCACTTTCAAATGGTCCATGTGTTCACCCTCATTTTTTGAATATACCAAGATGTCGTCAATGAAGACAATGACAAATGAATCTAGGTAACTTCGAAAAACCCTATTCATGAGGTCCATAAACGTCATCGAGGCATAAGTGAGACCAATGGACTTTACTAAGAACTCATAGTGACCATATCTAGTTCGAAATGCCATTTTTGGTATATCCTCCCCTCTCATCCTAAGTTAGTGATACCCCGATTTCAAGTCAATCTTAGAAAAGTAGCTTTCCTCTTGGAGTTGATCAAACAAGTCGTCAATCCGAGGGAGAAAATACTTGTTCTTAATAGTAACTTTATTGAGTTGGCAATAATCAATTCACATTCTAAGGGACCGATTCTTCTTCTTCACAAACAATACAGGTGCACCCCATTGATAAATACTAGGTCAATAAATCCTTTGTCTACTATGTCCTTAAGTTGAGCCTTCAGCTTTTTCAATTTGGCCAAAGTCATCCGATAAGGAGGAATTGAAATGGGGCTGGTATCCGGTAGCAAGTCAATGACAAAATCAAGTTCCCGTTCAGAGGGATTCCTGGAAGATCATTATGAAAGACCTCCTGAGATTCCCTCACTACGGGGACTAACTCAATGGGAGGATTTTTGGAGTCTAAATCTTTGACTCTTACAATATAGTATAAATATCCTTTTGATATCATTTTTACAAGCCTTAAAACAAGAGATAATACGACCTTTAGGAATAGATTCCCCCCCTTCCACTCTTAGACGGGTTCATTTGGAAAATTAAACTTGACAATTCTTGTTCTACAATAAATGGAAGCAAGACAATCATGCAACCAATCCATCCCCAAAATGACATCAAATCGACCATATCAAGTTCTACGAGTTCAACATGAGTAACTCTATTGGGAAACATTATAGGACAATTTCTATGTACCCTCTTTGCAACCACCACATCACTTACTAGAGTACTTACCATGAACGGATCATTTAGGACATCAGGAAAAATATTAAACTTCCTAGCTATCAAGGGAGTAACAAAAGATAATGCATCACTCGGATCAAGCAAAGCATAAACATTATTAGGGAAGACTTGTAGCATATCGGTCACCACATCGGGAGAACTCTGTTGTTCACCCCTAGAGCGAAGAGCATAAAAGCGATTCTTCTTTAGAACATCCACATTAGAACCACTATCTTGAGCTTTCCAACTTCCTTTGTCTTGCCCTTCAAATTAGGGCAATCCCTAACCTTGTGGCCACTCTTGCCACACCCAAATCCATTTTTCGTCCTAACAAGGCAATCACCATAATGCTTCTTGCCACATTTTCCACAAGTTGGATTCTTACTTGGTGAGCTAGTACCTATTCCCTTTTGAAACAAAGGGTTAGACACCCTATCATCACAAGCCTTTGGAAATTTTTGGGGGGGGGGGGGACTTGATTAGAAAATCTCTTCTTGAACCTAGGCTTGTCATGAATATCAAGCCTACCTTTTGAAGAACAACCTTCATAAGACCTTTCCTTCTTGGCCACCTTATTTTTCCTCCTTAGCGTACTTTCTTCCACATGTTCAGCATGAACCATGATACGATAAATATTCATATTATCATGTAGCATAGCCCAACAACATTCTTTCAACCAAGTCTTCGGACAAACCCATGAGAAAATGACTCATCTCATCCCTTGGCTTTGTCATTCCCCGAACCTACATCCCGGACGTGATTGACACTCGAGAGCCATTGCTGGCCCCAAGCAAACCCTTTTCCTGGTTTACTTACTTAGTGGAAGACTTAATAGAATAAATAAGAGGATTTAATGCATCTCTTCTCAGTGGTTCACTTAGAACATTTAAAAGTCAAACATTTAACTTGGACAAAATGGCAACTTAAGTATTAACATATGACAGGATAATGTAAAGACAATTGACTGTTAACTATCTGTGAAGACTCTAAAATAAATAAGGATGTCGAGACAAGACCATCGATCGTTCAAACAATAAATACTGAAATCAAAGTAAAAGGAGTCCTCTAGAATGCAAGGAGACTCACCAACTAACTATGAGTGGTAAACTAGATCAACGAGGCAATGGGTGATGGTCCTGGTTACCTACTTCTGTATCATAAAAATTATGTTGGCCAATTGACATTAGTACATTGAACATACGAGTATACAAGTTGGAATGTTAAAAAAAAACATAAGCTTGAAAAGTATATGAAGAACTTAGCTGGCTCAACTCAACTCAAGATAACTGAACTCATTTCAATATAAAGAAGTTTAAAACAAGTGCAATATAAAGAAAAGTTGTTTAAGATATGATTGTCAAATCTGTGTACTATAACTCTGAAATTTATGTAAAAATACCATAAATTGTGTATCTAAGAATATAATTACTTTTGTGGGAGTTTTCATAACTGAAAACCATCACATAAGAGTTATTGTGATGATATAATGTTTTGCCTCACGCTATTAGGGTCATCCTATACCTTGTCGAGGGTATAGTTACTGAACTACTAAGTGTATACAGTATCTATGATAAAAAGAAATAAGGAGTCATCTAAAAAGTATGATTCTTTTCTTCCCATGGTGGTTACGTGGTTTATAGGGTCTTTGAGTTGTTTAAATTCTCCCCCATATCGGTGCTTAATAATACTCCAAAAATAGGATACTAACTCTAATGTTTAAAAACATACTTCTTTATGTGATTTGAGATAATTGCTAAAAAACATAGCTCAAAGGTTATCTTTGAAATAAAAAATTCTCTCTCTTGCTTCATTTAGAATTCAATAACTCTTTTATGAAAACTATCTCTATGGCTCTTTGGATATCAAGGTTTCCTTTCTTGTTTAAATGTGAAAACATTTTACTCTTTGGGAATACTTAGTCTCGATACACTTTTTTGAAGAAATGAACTTCAAACTTTCATTTTTACTCAACTTGATCTTTACTTCTTAAAACAAAGTTTAAACGTTTGTTGGAGACGTCTGGAAACTTTATAACTTCTCTTTGACTTGGTTCTTAACTTCTAGACTTGACTCTTAACTTTCCTTGAATTAAATTATGGATTCAAGATTCATGATCTCAATTTTATGGATGATTTCATGATGTTTAGATGTACCTAAGAGTGTTGGAATCAACTATAAAACATAGGTACATTGCTAAGGAACTAGTACGAAAAGATGGGGAACGAATGGAAAGAACTGGCTCCTTGGCGCTTTGAGAGGCACGATGCACCAACCTTTGAAATTCAGAGACAGACCTGGGGCACACTTTTCTTGCTCATCTTTCAACTCTAAACCCCCTAAACTCCAATGGTTCTTTTCCCAAACACTTAGAATCGTCTAAAAAATCAAAATACATTAGATTCTACTCGAAATCACAACTAAAATCATGAACAATACTCAAGAAACATAAACAACAAGAACACACAAGAATTCAAACGAATTTCAACAAGAACTCAAAGGATTCACTTTCAAATCAAACATATTTCGCTGAATCGAATCATGATTGGCGCGTGGGTGAACTACCCCAACTCTATGCTATCTCACATACCTCTGAGGGTTAAATCCTTGGAGAAATCCACAAGCAAAACTCGAACGTTCTTGACGATTCTTGATTTCTCTTCCCCTTTCTCCTCTTTTATCTTTTTTCCAAGCCCTAGCGTTAACTTCAACTTTTCTAAAGTCCTAAAAAAATGAAATAATTGGGTAAGAAAAATACAAAATACCCTTCAAAATCTGGATGGGACTTTTATTCATTCGAACGACCAAAATTTTAAAGGGCATAACTCACTCATATGAACTTGGAATCACGCAAACTCGGCAACATAAGAAATATTATTCCAAGAGATTTCCTACCATATCTTGAAGTACACCTAAATCATATTGAGCTAGGATTTATGGTTGTGTGAAATTGACCAAAACTCAATTTTGCCCAACTTAATTTTTTTTTCTAGATTTTCATTATTTCCAAAAATGAATATTTCCAATTCTAAGCTTCTTCCTAGTTATTTCAAATTGTGAGATGTTAGAAAATCTCCCCTTGGGAACATTCTTCCTCGAGTGAGATTATTCTTACTAGGCTAAGGTTGTAATATCAATCATTCAGTTTAAATCCCAACAAGCAAATGCAAAACAACATGTCAACTTATAAATAAATATCAAGAAAGGATAAATACCTTAATTCAGAAATTTTCCAGACTCGAAGAGATGTGGATATGTCTTCTTCAGTTTCTCAATTAGCTTACTCAATAAATTGGTTACTCTGCGGACTTTGACTGATGCTACCTCTTTTGATCTCAAATTGTGAACTTGGTGATCTAGAATCTGAACGTGAATCTCTTCATAATATAAACTATCCTTGATCCCACTATCTTCAGTTTGTATGATCAATGAAGGATCACCCATGCATTTCTTCAACATAGAAATGTGAAATACCAGATGAATTGCTACTAACTCTTGTGGTAACTCAAATTCATAAGCTACTTTGCCAATCCTCTTGGCTATTTGATAAGGTCCAATATTTCGGGGACTAAGTTTCCCCTTCTAACCAAATCTTAAAAAACCCTTTATAGGTGAAACTTTAATATATACCCAATCATCTACTTCAAACTCTATATCCCTTCTCTTAACATTAGTGTAGGAGATCTGTCAATTCTACACCATTTTAAAACTCTCTTGAATTACTTTCACCTTCTCCATTACTTGATGAACTAAATTTGGACATATCATCTCTTCTTCACAAACTTCAAACCATCCAATAGGAGATCTGCCTCTTCTTCCATAAAGAGATTCATAAGGAGTCATTTGGATGCTAAACTGGTAGCTATTGTTGTAAGCAAACTCAATGAGAGGTAGGTGATCATCCAAATTCTCTTTGAAATCAATTACACAAGACCTCGACATATCTTCTCAGGTCTGAGTAGTGCCCTTTTCTTGCCCATCTGTTTGAAAATGAAAGGCAGTACTTCAGTTCACATTCAAACCTAAGACTTTTAGGAATTGTTTCCAAAATTGTGTCGAAAATTATGCACCTCCGTCTGAAATAATGGAGACTAGAACACCATGAAGTCTAAGTATTTCCTGAAGATAAAACTTAGAAAAATCTTCTGCCTAATGGGTAGTCTTTATCACAAAAAAGTGGGTTTATTTGGTCATGCGATCTACAATCACCCAAATAAAATGATGTTATCTACGAGACCTTGGTAAACATGTGATAAAATAAATATTAATTATCTCCCACTTTCATTACGGAAGTTCCATATTCTGAGCTAAATCACCTATCATTTGGTGCTCTACTTTAACTTGTTGGCAATTTGGTCACTTAGCAACAACTTCTATAATGCACTTTTTCATACTATTCCACCAATACACCTCTCTCAAGTCACAATACATCTTTGTGGAACCCCAATGTTTGGAATATCTGGAGCTATGAGCTTCCTCCAAGATCCTCTCTTATAGTAAATCCACCATTAGTACACACAATTTACCTTGATATCTCAATACACCATTTCCCTCTTGTTCAGAAGCTAATACTTTTTGCTTATGAATAGTTGCCTTCGATTCAAGCAAAATTGGATCTTGGTCTTTCTTCTCTTTCACTTCTGAAACTAATGATGATTTAGCCCCATTCATCACCATTGTTCCTCCTTCTATGGATTAGGACTCCTGATTATACTAGTCGATGCACATTTTTTTCTAACTTTCTCTTTGCTTCCTCAACATGGGTGGTACTACCCATTGACAACCTGCTCAAGGCACCAACAACAACATTAGCCTCACCTATGTGGTATAGAATACTCCTGTCATAATCCTTGAGTAGTTATAACCACCTCATTTTTCTGATTAGGCTTTTTTTCAATAAACACATACTGAAGGCTCTTGTGATCAGTGAATACATTAACATGAACACCATACAAATAATGTCGCATAACTTCATACCAAGTACTATAAGAACCATTTCTAAGTCATGGGTAGCATAATTTTTCTCATGAACTTTGAATTGTCTAGACGCATAAATTATAACTTTGTCATTCTACATTTATACAAAACCCAAAATATCAATAAACAAATGTTAACAATACAAAAACGCCCCAAAAAAATTCGACATGCATCAATGACTTTAGAATATGTTGACGAATAAGAGAAGGAAACTTTACTTCTTTTTGTAACTGGTCGAATATTACGTCAATGACAAAAATGGCCGAATAATTTTAAAAAACACATTAACAATACTAAAAAATGTCTCACAAAAATTTCAACTTGCACCAACGACACTAGAATATCGTGACGAATAACTGAAAAAAACATATATCTTTTCGTAACTGCTTGAAAATGATTGAATATTACCCAAATTCCCCAATATGACCGAAAATCAAGAAACACCAATAAACTTTACAAAAAATACCTCTCTAAATTTTTGACTTGCACAAATGAACTTAGAATATTATGATGAATAACAGATCAAAACTTTACTTCTTTTTACAACTCTCCGAAAATGGCCAAATTTTACGTAAATACCCTAAAATAGCTAAAAAAAAATCAAGAAACAAAAATAAACCATAAAAATACCTCAAAAAATTATGCATTGCATGGACGACCTTATAATATCATGATGTATAATAGAAGAAAACTTTATTTTTGTAACTGCTTGAAAATGACTGAGTATTATGTAAATCCCTCTAAATGGTCAAAAGATTAAGAGACACACATACATAATATATAAAACGCCTCAAAAAAATTAAACTTGCACCAATAACCTTATAATATCGTGGAAATAACATAACAAAACTTTACTTCTTTTTGTAACTGCCTGAAAATTGCCGAATATTAGATAAATTCCTTAAAATGGCCGAATAATCAAGAAATACACATAAACTATACAAAAAAGGCCTCAAGAAATTTTTGACTTGCACCAATCAAGCTAGAATATTGTGACTAATAACATAAGAAAACTTAACATCTTTTTATAACTCCTTCAAAATGGCCGAATATTATTTAGATGCCCCCAAATGCCCGAAAATCTAGAAACATACATCAAAATATAAAAAACGCCTGAATTTTTTTTTATTTGAACCAAACCTAAGAATATCGTGATGAATAACATAACAAAACTTTACTGCTTTTTGTAACTGCCCAAAAATGGTCGAAAAAGGACTCCTGATTTGGGACTCTTTAGGTGTGTAGATTCCATGGAAGCTACACATTTTTTTTACGAACTACATGTTGCAGTCTGTGGACCTTATACAAACGGGCTTACCTTTGCAAAGAAGATCCTTCGAGCTTGTTATTTTTGGATGACTATGGAGCACGATTGTTGTATATTTGTGCAAAAGTGTCAAACATGTCAAGTACATGGTGATTTTATTCGGGTACCCCCCTTAAGAACTTTACGCTATGTCACCTTGGTCATTCATGGACTGGGGGATGGATGTCATTGGCCAAATTGAGCCAGCCGCCTCTAATGGACATAGATTTATTTTGGTTGCCATTGATTACTTCACCAAGTGGGTGGAAGCAAATTCTTAAAAATGTGTGACGAAAAAGGTAGTAGTTGATTTCGTTCGTTACAACTTGATATGTAGATTTGGACTACCTGGTTCCATTATCACAAACAATGGTGCAAACCTCAACAGTCATATGATGAAGGAGATATGTGAGCAATTCAACATTACTAACCGAAACTCGACTTCTTATCGTCCTCAAATGAATTGAGCCATAGAAACTACCAATAAGAACATCAAAAAGATTTTGAGAAAGATTATTGATAATCACAAAGGTTGGCATAAAATGTTACCATATGCTTTGTTGGGATACCGAACAACCGTTAGAACATCAATTAGATAAACTCCATACTTAGTAGTATATGGGTTTAGTAGAAGTGATACCTGTTGAAGTTGAAATACCTTCATTGAGAATCATTCAAGAAGCCGAACTGAACAATGCTGATTGGATTCGTAATTGGATTGAACATTTAGCCTGAATTGATGAAAAAAGGATGATTGTTGTTTGTCATGGCCAAATATATCAACAGAGAATGATTCATGATTTCAACAAAAAAAGTGACATCTCGAACATTTAAAGAAGGACAATTTGTCCTCAAACACATCTTCCCCCCATCAAGATGAGTACAAGGGGAAATTTGCACCAAATTGGCAAGGACCGTACATGGTTCGTAAAGTGTTATCTGGCGGTTCCTTGATCATGTAAGAGATGGATGGATAGGAGTGGCCAAAACCAATAAACTCAGATTCTGTCAAAAGATACTATGTTTGAAGATCAATTTTTCTCTCATTACTTTCCTTGTAATCGCATTATTTGCTTGTAATTGCTTATGTCAAGCTTTTATATCGTATTGAACTACGTATGACCTAAATTTTAAAAAATGAGATACGTAGGCGGCCTATGTTAGCCTCGGTCATTTTCTTATTAAAATTTTCTTCTTCCCTAAAAAGGAACTACGTTTGACCTGATTGCTGGGATATGTAGGCGCCATAAGGGCTCGGTCATACACCCTATAAAAAGTTTCATTTCCCTTTATAACGGAAACTGGGGAAGAATTTATGAGAAGAGCTCAAAATTCTAAATATCATTCGTCAGCAAGACAAGATTGACCATGCATTAGGAAAAGGCAAATGGGA
Source organism: Solanum habrochaites (assembly GCA_027704765.1). NCBI lineage: Eukaryota > Viridiplantae > Streptophyta > Magnoliopsida > Solanales > Solanaceae > Solanum > Solanum habrochaites. The sequence continues at coordinate 318,397 of JAKWJA010002490.1, read as the reverse complement.
AGAATTTTTCACAAAATCTCAATAATTTCGCAAGTCTTCCTACCAAAGACATTAGTAATACCAGGACGTTTCACTGGGGCAGAATTTTTTAGAAGATCGCAAAAACTCTATCAAGTAGTGTTAGAAGTTCAGAGTTAACGACAAGTAATCTTCAGCATGATCTAAAAGTCAAACTTTATATTTCCCCAACTTAAAAGGACTTTTTTGGAATATATCGCAACTTGAATTTATGTGTTCATTTAAGCTTTAATGTGACATGACACTTGGGAATGACCCTAATCAAATTACATTTCAAAAATCTAGTTTTCTTAAATAATTTTGACATTTATCAAATATTTTGTACAAAATATAAATCTATCTTATGTCTACCAAGAACCGAGAATCTAGAAGCAATCAACCAAAGATAGCTAGAGGAAAATCAAGCAATCAAAGAAGTCAACACAGATTAGTTCATTAAAACTAATAAATTTTCTTTAGGTGTAGTTTTGCAAGGATATCAAGAGATCATCATATTCAACAAATATGGAAATGTCCGAAGAGCAAAAGTACCCAAGACTGACATTTTCTTTTTGAGGGAAAAGGCATTGATATTCTTGCGATAAAAAGTGATCAACTTCGTATTTCGAATAACAATTTCCTATTCATATTTCTCAACAAAATAGTATCCAAAAAGAATATACAAGTGGTCAAGAAAAGTAGGTGAAATCATCAAGAGGATGACACTTTAAGATGTTCAAATGACTATAATAACTTTATATTGTATTTTCCAGCATTAAAAAAAGTATGAAGGGCATACGTAAGACACATCAAATATCAAAGAGAATTTGATGTGCAACTTGCCAAAAATATCTATTATCACGTTAAAGTTTGAAGAGGCTAACATTGAAAGATATTTGTAACTCACATCGATACCAGATATGGTGATGTTCATTGTCGATAGGCCATCCATATTATATTATTAGAGGTGATAATATCATTGTCGAGAAGGCTATCCATATTTTATTATCAAAGGTGATAATATCATTGCCGAGAAGGCCATCGACATTATGTTATCAAAGGTGAATATATCATTGCCGAGATGGCCATCGACATTTTATTATTAAAGGTGGTAATATCATTGCCAATAAGGACATCAACATTATATTATCAAAGGTGGTAATATAATTGCCAAGAGGTTCATCATCAAAGGTTAATATATCATTGTTGAGAGGGCCTTCATCTACAAACTCCAAGAGGACCATCAGATATTCAAAATGTCAAAAGGGTCATTACATATTCCACGCCAAGAAGTCCATCATCTACAAACGCCGAGAGGTCCATTGGAACGTCAAACTCCAAGAGGGCCATTACATATTCCATTGCTGAGAAGGCCATCATCGATGAACGTCGAGAGGGTACTCATCTTCAAACTACCGAGAGAGCCATTGCATATTCAAGCCACCAAAAGGTCATATCTAAACCGCCGAGAGGGCCATTACATATTCAAACTACCGAGAGGGGCATTACATCTTCAAAATGCTGAGAGAGACACTATATTCAAGTCATCAAGAGAACCATCAACATATCGCATAAGTCTATTTTACTACTCCAATATTAAAAGAAGAGTACAGTGAAGAATTATGTGGAAAATATAAGATATAAACTTTATTTTCCTTATGTCAAACTAAAGAAGTTTACGTTAAACATTCAAGGAGAGTAATCAAGTGCTAACAGGGTAAAATACGCTAGATCTCCATTTAGATTACATTTTTACACTAATGAGTTTTATCTCAATATTTGTCGAGATCATCCAAGAGGATGAATTCACAAATCAAACCACAGGTGCGGACGACATAAAGAGGATGTTGGACAATGTGAAACTTTTCTCTTAGTAATGAACTGGGACATAGTCCAAATGAGAGTATATCAAAGTCTTAGGACGCGAGCTGAGGAGCAACTTCCACCACAATAAAACGACAACCCTATCAAAGGCATGTAGGTTTTCTTTGGGTTTATTGGTTTCAATTTCGCATCGGGGAAACTTTTCACTCACAACGGAGGCAACTTTCCAATCTAAGTGATAACACACCAAGATCTTTGAATATTATGTCCATGTAAGTTCTTAATTATGGGTGTGAATGACCCTGCTTTCATGGCTAAGAGGTTGCAAGACTCGTTTTTATACTCGGTCTATTTTTCACTCCTCCAGAACAAAATATTATCTTGCATAATCGATTTTCTTTTCAACCTATCGAGTCAAACTGCAAACAACTTGATTCCTTGAGTAGAATGATAAGTAGGCGGGATCAATATTGAAAACTCAGTTGTATTCCTACATTCTCTCTTAAATCTTATTCTCAAGAATTCCGATCTCTTAATTATTCGATATTGGGATAACTTTTAATTTTTTCATAATTGTGCGTCAAATCAACTATAATTCATCAAAAATCCATATCAAGCCTTTCTTTTAAAGAGATGAAAGTGGGTCAAAATTGGATTGGTCAATCTTCTTTGCCCAGGTTCTCTTTCATTAACCCTACCCAAAGATGATAACACCCAATTTCGACCCTATACAATTCGAGTTAACTATCGAGCTTCTTCAATTTCAAACAATTTGAAATAATCCTCTTTGAAAAAACCTGTGTATGTGGGTGCGTGTATGAGTACCTGCGTGCGTGCGTGCGTATGTGTATTTTCTTTCTAATTGTTTCGTTGTTTCTTCAAAAATAATTATATAAATACATGCTGATTTATATAATTTCCATCTTTTATATAAATATTCAATAAATAGATTAAAAATATTTTTTTACATAATTACACATTTATATCTTTGAATTAGTGAATTAGTTCCCTATTTTGAATCAATAAATAAGTTTTAATAATTATTTTGTCTTGTTTCAACTAAGAAGCTCAAATAATTAATTCATAATTATTTATCTTATTTTAATTTTGTACGATTTAGTTAATTGACTCGAATTGATTATGCCTAACACAATTTGGTCAAATTAGCAACTAAATGACCAGTTTTTAAATAAAATGGACCATCCTTTTAATTTTTATACTCTCCCACACTCTCTCTCTTTTCCCTTTTTCCAGCTCTCACATAAGCTATCTCCCCTTTCTTCTTCCTCCAAAAAGCAAAAGTCAATGACAAAAACCATAATTTCTTCATCCAACTACACCACCCATATTTTCAAATATTACAAACCACTGGCCCAAATTGTTGACTTAAGGTCATATAAATCTCACCATAATCTAATCTGAATTGAAATATATCACATCGAATCCAAATTTTTAGTGGTATGTTTTCCTCTCATTTTTTTCTCCTCCATTCCTTCCAATCAATCTCTCATTTGCTGCTAAAACGCATACTTGAATTCAAGCCTTTGTTTTTGCTATAAATACGTGGTATTGATGTCATTTAGAAGGGGAATGGAGATGAAAAAAACAGAGGGGAAAATAGAGTTGGCTAAGAAAAATCGAGTTGAAAAAAGTTTAAAATAACAGTAACAAGTCATAAAAGTTGAGAGGGGAGAAGTTGGAGATAAGAGATTTTTACATTCTAATAAATAAAAGCTTATTTTTTTAATTAGAGGACAACAAATCGAGAGCTATATTTTTTCTCTTCTAGCTCAAGTTAAGGTCGCAGTGGTGTAAAGGCTTCACAATGAAGCTCATTGTCCTAGTCTCGCTGCCCTCAAAAAGGTTGAGTTATTCATGGACTCCCAAAGTCTCTCATTACGTCCTGTTGGGCCCCTTAGTCCAATACATCTCCTTTGAGTCAGCCTCCTCAATGTACGAAGAAATTAAACTGAAATAGGTCTTGAAAAGCAGAAAATGAGCTATATACATTCGATATACACTGATATACAACCAATGTATAGAAAAATGGTAATTGGGTTATAACCCAAAAGTTCCAACGAAATTGACCCAAAAGGGGGCCGAAATTTAACTTCTCCCCCTTGCTCTTAATTGTGATTATATATTTTTTTTGTTTATTAACTCTAACTTAAATATTATTAATCTCCCAAAAGATGAACTATATTCTTTATGTTAGTAAAATCTTTTATCAAGTCATGTAATTTATTTGAAAATCTTTAGTCAACTTTATTAATTTATTCTATAATTATACATGGTTTTCATACTTTAATTAACTAAAATTGGTTGAAATTATTAATCTAAAAAATGATTAGATAAATTTTAATCAACCTAATTTAGTAAAAAGTTCTACAATTTAATTCAAATACTTCAATTACGATCCTCTTTTCTTCGAAATTAAAAATAATTCCCTGTATAATTATTTTCTCAAATTAATCATTTTCTAAATAATAGTAAAAATATATTTAACCTAAGTCGCTGGATAACCGTGTGTTAGAAACTACTTTAAGTGTTAATACCTTCTTAAAGTAGAAATAAGAACCTCTTACCCATTTTCTCTAGATTTTTAAAGGTTTATCTGTTAAAATCTTTTTAAATTAAATTTTCTTAATAAGTGGCAACTTCTTCTAAGTATTTTTCTTAAATTTTTTTTATGCCTAGAACATTTCAAAAGTGATTTTTCTAAAGATAGTAAAATTACGGCATAACAATATGTCCGCTCTTCCCACACTTATAGCAACTATCCATGCCAACTAGGCACTTACTATCATGCTTTTTAACAACGTTTTACACAAATAGGCCTATCAACATAAGTACTATCACTATTACATCCTTGTGTCTTAGGGTTAGACTCCCTATCTTTGTTGTCCCTTGGATCACTAGAGGAACCTTGGTTGAAGAACATCTTCTTGAACCTTGCTCTACCTTGACCCTCGAATTTCCTTAGGAAGAATTTCCATCCTCGGACCTTGCCATTTTCACCTCTCTATTTTGCTTCCTAAAACTTGACTCTTCAAATTATTGAGCATACACTATTAGACAAGACATATCCATATCACAGAGTAGTGCCACACGACATTCTTCTTTAATCGAATTCGACACAACCGTCACAAATTGACTCATCTAGTCTCTTGGATTAGACCTCAAAAAATGGGGCACACTTAGACAACTTAGTGAATTTGAGAGAATATTCTTGAAAACTCATATCTCCTTGACGAAGGTTGATAAATTCTTGAACCGTTGCTTCCCCTTCTCCAGTGGAAAGAACCTATCACTACAACAAACATGATATTGAGCTATGAAATTGTTAGGTACGACACATCATTCGTCACTAATTATTCACTTTTTGTGACAAAAATAACATTTCGTATTCAAGTGTATAAACCTCACACTTTTAAAGACCATAAAATTTTGTAGAAAAATATAATTTGGCGCCATTTATTAAGTACCATTAGCGACATATTTTAATTTATCAATGACAAATCATTTTGTCACTAATGATGTATCCAATTTGTGACAAAGAATTATTTGTGTTAAAATAAGTTACAATTTTGGACACAAAAACGCTTTGTCACAAAATATTTTTGTTGAAATAGCGATAAATTAGAGTTGTCATTAAATATCGTAAGCTTTAGCCACAAAAATTTATATTTAAATGTGACCTTAGTTTTTGTCACTAATACTATCAGCAATTAGTGATGATAATTTTATTGTCTCGAATTAATGTGTGTTGTAATGACAACATAGTTTTGTAATTAAATATGCAATGTTTAATCAATGACTTAAATTTGTAGCTAAATAATTTAACTATTTGTGATAAAAAAATTGTAGCTAAATATAATATTTTTTTCTACGCTTGTTTATGATTACACGAGACAAATTATATTGAAAATTTACAATTTTGGTATTATTTGTATGTATTTGTTTTATCAATACTGGATCATTTACTACATATAATTACAATGTTAAATATATATATATATATATTTGACACCCAATTTTGACAGACTTATTCAATTAAACACATATTTTAAAAATAATACGAATTTTAAAATCTTAATCAATTTAGTCTAAAATTATATATTATAGTATCGGTTATAAAGTATTTGTAATATAGTGAATGCCTATCATGTGGAGTCCTTTTAGGATATGGTTAAGAGTCCTACTTGGGGACCAAGTTAGATTTCTCCTATAAATAGAGAGTTCCTCTTCATTATCAATTCATTCATCAAGAGAAATTATAAGTTTTATCTTTTCATTCTCTCTAGTTTATTCTTCTTATTCTATAGTTTTATAACACGTTAGCAGCACAAGACTCTAATTTCTCAAAAGTGAAGGTTAGATTTGAATAAATAATAAAATATTATTTATTTTTTTATTTTTAATATTAATGGTCAATCTTACAAAACTAGAGTTCACTGCCCTTCAAAGTTCGGGCAGGGACTACCTCTCATGGGTATTGGATAATGAAATCCACCTTGATGCAATGGGTCTTGGAGACACCATAAAAGAAGAAAACAAGGCATCAAATCAAAATTGTGCACGAGAAATGATATTCTTGCGTCATCATCTTGACGAGATTCTGAAAATCGAATATCTGACACTTAACGATCCACTTGTTTTGGGAAAAACATAAAAGAAAGACTTGATAACTTGAAGATGGTCATACATCCAAAGGCACGATATGATTGGATGCATCTAAGGCTATAAGACTTTAAATCTATACATGAGTATAATTCTACCATGTTCAAAATCACTTTAGTTGAAATTATGTGGAGAAATAATTAGTGAGATTGATATGATGGAAAAGACGTTCTCCACTTTCCATGCCTCGAATGTGATCTTGCAGCAACAATACAAAGAGAAAGGTTTCAAAAAGTATTCTGAACTAATTTCTCATCTTCTTGTGGCTGAGAAAAATAATGATTTATTATTGAAACATCATGAGAATCGGCCTACTGGATCTAAACAACTTCCTGAAGTGAATGAGGCGTACGCGCACCATGCTAGGCGTGGAAAAGATTGTGTCCCTCATTGTGATCGTCGATGTGGACGCGGTCGTGGTCATGATTATGGTCAAGAACGTAATTCTTTTCCCGGTGTTAATAATTCATCAAAAAAAAGGAAAAAAAAGGATGAGAAACGTGAAGCAACTAGGGAAGGTTTTTTTCGATGTGGTGGAAGAGGTCATTATGCACGTTATTGTCGTACTCTCAAACACTTGGTTGATCTTTATCAAGAATCGCTAAAGAAGAAAGAGAAAAATCCAGAGGCAAATTTTATCTCTGAAAATCAAGTTGACATCACTTACTTGTATGTAGCAAATTTCTTACGCACATCCTGAAGGAAAGATAGATTAATTAATTGGTGATGGTTCTGTGAACATGGAAGAGTGATTTTTTTGTAGTAGTTATTAATAAATTTCATGTAATGATCGTTATTTGCATGAATATTAGTATTTTAAATTAGTTTAGTCATATTTTTATAGTTCATTAGCTTGTTCGATCTTAATTAAATAATATATATTTTTCATTGATTTATTTATATAATTCTGATATGATAGTGTTAGTCAAATACTAGGATTTATCATTTGTTTTTATTATATCAGGTCCTTAAACCTTATTTAATGTTAGAAACATACAATCTGTTATTAACAAGGATTTATCATGTGCTTGTATTATATTAGATCTTTAACTTAATCTAATGTTAAAAACATGCATTCTGTTATTTACTAGGATTAAATAATGATTTTATTTTATTTTCCTAACCACTCATTATTTACTTAGAGGAAACAATATATTAAGGTTTAATTTCTAATATTTTATTATTAATTTATTACTTTGAATATATTGTACCCCTTTGACAACACTAATATTTAATATATATTTATTTTGTGTATGTCATTTAATGTGAAGATATGGATAATTCTAATAACATATTATCGAAATATGAAGATATTGCTTGATTGATTCTAGTACAACACATACGATATTCAAAAATAAGAAATATTTTTCTTATTTAAGTATGGGCAAAATAAATGTTACTACAATTTTCGGTAGTACTAATATGATTGAGGATTTTGGAAGAGCCATTGCAATTTTTTCCAAGGGAACTAAACTCATCATTAATAATGCTATGTTTTCTCGAAAATCTAAGAAACTTGTTGAGTTTTAATGATATTCGTGAAAATGGTTATCATATCCAATCAATGATGAAATAAATCTTGAATATCTTGGTATTACCAAGAATGTCTATGGGCAGACATGTGTTATAGAAAATTTTCCTACTTTATCTTCTGGCTTGTATTGGACAAAAATTAGTGCAATTGAGGCACATTTATAGTAAATAAGAAGTTTACTAATTCCAATACCTTTGTACTTTGGCATGATTGTCTGGGACTTCCTGGGTCAATAACAATGAGATGAATTATAGAAAATTCGATGGACATCCATTAAAGGACCTAAAAGTTCTTTTAAATGGTGAATTTTCTTGTACTGCTTTCTATCAAGGCAAGTTAATTGTGAGACCATCACCAACGAAAGTTGAGATTGAGTCCCCTGCGTTCTTGGAACGTATACATGGGGATATTTGTGGACCTATTCACCCACATAGTGGGTCATTTAGATAATTTATGGTTCTAATAGAAGTTTCTTCTAGATGGTCTCATTTGTGCCTATTGTCATCTGGTAACTTGGCATTTGCAAAATTATTTGCACAAATAATAGGTTTAAGGTCACACTTTCCTGATAATCATACTGAGTCATTAATTCCACGTCTGCAATAAATAGCAAGACCATTGGTTATGAAAACCAGGTTTCCCATTTCTGTGTGGGGACATGAAATTTTGCATGCTGCAACACTCATTTGTCTTAGACCGACAAGTTATCATAAGGTTTCTCCATTGCAATTGGTTATGGGTCAAGAACCTAATATATCCCATCTAAGAATTTTTGGATGTGATGTACATGTGCCTATGACACCACCAAATCGCACTAAAATTGGCCTTCAAAGAAGGTTAGAAATATATGTTGAGTTTGAGTCACCCTCGATTATTCGCTATCTTGAACCATTGAGCGGAGACATGTTTACTGCTCGATTTGAAGATTGTCGGTTTGATGAGACAATTACCAAAATTAGAGGGAGAGAATAGTGAAATGAAATGAGAAATTTTGTGGAAAAATTTTCATAATCTCATCTTGATCCATATTCTTCTACATGTGCACAAGAAGTACAAAAGATTATTCATCTGCAGAAAATTGCAAATCAAATGCCAGACGCATTTACAAATTTGAAAAAGATTACTAAATCACATATTCGTGCTGAGAATCTTCCGATTCAATTTGATGTCCCTATAAGACCGTCCACTAGTGTCATAGCTAATGAGTCAAACACACCTAAAGCGTGGTAGACCATTGGGTTCTAATGATCAAAATCCTAGAAAAATAAAGATTAAATGTCAAGATGACACTATTAAAAAATCTCATATGGAAGTTCAAAATCTGAATAAGTCTAATATTCATGAAAGAATAAACGAACTTGAGACTCAAGGAAATAATGAACTATCCATAAATTTAAGAGATGTTGAAACTAATCTGAATCGATTAAAAATAGTGCTTGATTATGTATTTGCATATAATGTTGCAAAAAATATCATGCAAGATAATGAGGATCATGAACCTCAATCTGTTGTAGAATAATGACAAAGAAATGATTGGCTAAAATGGCAAGAAGAAATTCAATCAGAGTTAAATTCACTTGCCAAGCATGAAGTTTTTGGACCTATAGTTCAAACACCTAATGGTATTGAACTGTTGGTTGCTAACGGATTTTTGTGCGAATGAAATGAGAAAAATGAAATACAAAGGTATAAACCACGCCTTGTGGCACAAGGATATTCTCAAAGGCCTGGCGTTGATTATGAAGAGACATACTCACCCATTATGGATGCAATAACATTGCGTTATCTCATTAGTTTCACAGTCCATGAGAAACTTGAAATGCATTTTATGGACGTTGTTACTGCCTATTTTTATGGATCACTTGATAATGATATGTACATGACAATTCCTGAAGGATTTGCAATGCCTAAATCATGTAACTCAAAATCTCGAGAAATGTATTCAATAAAATTGCAAAGATCATTATATAGTTTGAAGCAATCTGGAATCATGTGGTATAACCGTCTTAGTGAGTAATTAATTAATAAAGGTTATACAAATGATGCAATTTGTCCATGTGTCTCTATAAAGAAAATTATATTGGAATTTGTTGTACTTGTTATTTTTGTTGATGACATAAATCTTATTGGAACTCCAATAGAGATTCATAAGGCAGGTGATTATTTAAAGAATGAATTTGAGATGAAAGATTTGGGAAGGACAAAAGTATGTCTTTGTTTGCAAATTGAGCATTTGACAAATGGTGTTTTTGTTCATCAATCTGCCTGCACAGAAAAAGTGTTGAAAAGATTTTGTATGGATGAAGCGCATCCATTAACTACACGATGGTTGTTCATTCACTTGATGTGAATAAGGATCCATTCCGACCTCAAGAAAAGGATGAGGAAATTCTTGTTTCTGAAGTACCATATCTTAGTATAATTGGTTCATTAATATATCTTGCTAATACTACAAGGCCTGATATAGTTTTTGCTGTTAATTTGTTAGCAAGGTATTGTTCTGGTCCTATTAGAAGACATTGGAATGGGATCAAACACATTTTGCGATATCTTAAAGGGACAACTGATGTGGGCTTATTTTATTCTAATAATTGTAGCCCCAATCTTGTTGGTTATGCTAATGCAGGATATTTATCTGATCCATACAAAGCTCGATCCCAAATAGGCTATGTGTTTATATGTGAGGGGACTGCCATATTTTTGAGATCTACGAAGCATTCCATCATAGACACTTCATCTAATCATGCTGAAATAATAGCTATTCATGAAGCAAGTAGAGAATGTGTGTGGTTAAGGTCTATGATACATCTCATTCGAGAGAAATGTGATTTGGAGTGTGATAAAGTATCCACCACTTTATATGATGATAATGCAGCATGCATAGCACAACTTAAGGGAGAATTCATAAAAGGAGATAGAACAAAGCACATTTCACCAAAGCTTTTCTATACACATGAACTTCAAAAGAATGGTGATATAAATATGCAACAGATTTGTTCAAGTGACAACGTGGCTGATCTATTCACCAAGTCTCTACAAACTGCAACTTTCAAGAAGATGGTGCACAAGCTTGGAATGCGAAGATTCAAATCTCAGGATTGATGTTCACATTAGGGAGAGTTAATACGCGTTGTACTCTTTTTCCCTTACGAAGTTTTGTCTCACTTGGTTTTCCTTGTATGGTTTTTAATGAGGCAACCTAGATGTGTATTAATATATATGTGCCTCTTTTTCTTTACTAGAGTTTTTTCTTTTCTTAAAGTTTTTTCAGTAAGGTTCTTGACGAGGCACATCATCTATGAATTAGACATTCAGGGGGAGTGTTATAAGTATTTGTATTATCGTGAATGTCTATCATGTGGAGTCCTTTTAGGATATGGTTAGAAGTCCTACTTGGGGACCAAGTTAGATTTCTCCTATAAATAGAGGGATTCTCTTCATTGTAAATTCATTTATCAAGAGAAATAATAAGTCTTCTCTTCTCTTCTCTCTAATTTCTTCTTCTTATTCTATAGTTTCATAATAGCATCACTAATTTACAAAATTATCAATTATTATTATTAAATTATTATATATATCGCTTGTTATAATCGAAATAACTACTTTATTCAAACGTTTGTTAATTTAGGTGTGTTTAATTTTTATGAAAATAGTTTAACCTATGTAGTATTTTATTAAAAGATTTCCTTCATATCCCTTAAATCGTTTAAATCATAACCTTTTTTTATTCAATTTGTTTAATTCATATCCCTCTTCCTATCCAATTCTATTTCATTTCCAACCTTTCATTTTTGATTTCATGTCAATTATGACCATTTACTTATTTCAATTTTATCCTTTCAAAACTTTTAAATTATAGCCTATCTAACTCAATACAAATGTCAAAAGCCCTATCCTTTAATGTCAGCCATTCGTTCACCCAAATCAACTACAAGATCAAATCTTGATCGTCCATATCATTAAAACCAAAGGCTGAGATCAAATCTTCATTCTTATCTATTTTGAAACCAAAAGAACCAAAATGCTAAGCCGCTCTTCTTTCTTCATGTTTCTCTCATGTCCATATCCTACTCCCATATATCTCCCTCTCCTTTTTTCTCCTAGCAACTCAAGCAAAGCAGCGAATGACGCCAACCAGCGAGCAACTGGCAATCGGGTGCCGCCTATGTATGATCATTCTTCTATCTAGCAAGAAAAGTCTCGTCGGACACAAACATCATGAGGATCAACTTCAACCGGCGAGCGTCTTTCTGTATTCTCCTCCGCTCCAGTGAGGACGACAACAAAAAACAACAGCTCCAGCTGCTCTGACCAATGCTCAACTTGTGCTATCAATGAAAGTCTCACAAATAAAATTAAAATAAAAGAAGACTTCTGCAAAGATATATATAACGGAGCATTGCCAATTATTGAGCATACACCATTAGACCGGAAATATCCATATTATAACGGATTCTTCTTCAATCGATTTTTACACACCCATAATAAACCAAATCATCTCATCCCTTGTATTAGACATACAAAATGGGGCATACCTTGAAAACTTAGTGAATTTTAGAGAAAATTCTTGAACACTCATACTTCCTTGATGAAGGTCGATAAATTATTTAACCATTGCTTCCCTCTTCTCCCGTGTAAAGAGGCTATCAAGGAATGATTTCTTGAACACCTCTTGATCTATGGGACCCACTTCTACCATACGATTACCCTTCCATTGAGTATACCACACTTGGGACACATCGTTCAATTGATAAGCAAATAGTTCCACTTTCTCTATAAAAGTCACCCACATTGTCTCAATTATCTTGTAGATCTCTTCCATAAACTCTTCAGGATCTTCAACAACTTTGTAACCAAAGAACATATGAGGGCTCGTTCTTGTGAAGTCTCTCAACATTGAAGCCATGGTGTTCACATTACGTTTCATATGGGGCCCAACATCTCTATTGCTAAAGCCTCCATAGCTTGGGATTGAGTTGTCATGGCTTGATCTTGAGCCGTTATAACTTGAGTAAGTGTTTGGGGATCCGACCTTATCTCCACATTTTTCATAGCTCCCTCATCATTAAGATCTTGAGGAACTTGAGGCTCTTCAGGACCTTGGGGTGGGACTCCCTCATTCACAATCTCCTCTTCCATCCTTCTTGCATTCACCCTTCTTGTATTTATATCCTATAGACACAAGAGAGGGGTTAGGAAAAGAACTTCATAGAGTTAAAACTCTAAGGCACGACTAAATACTAATGCAATAAGTGAGATTCCTGAACATTTTATAGCCTCTCATTTATAAATGTGTACGCTTCACACTCATAAGCAAGACTCTACTAGACTTGGCTTATGAGACATCATCCAAGAATCATTCTAAACCTTGTGCTCTGATTACAAAGTTTGTCATGACCCAGGGATACCCCTAGATGTAACACGACATATATGACTTTGAAGGGGTATTATACAAGACCTTAACATAATCATACGCATAAGAAATAGAAATGATGCAAAATCAAAACCTTTTACAATTGAAGTCTTTTGATAAAAGTCAAAATAGAAGTCTAGACATTGGCTCTATAAGACATCTAATACAATTAAGAATCTCAATAAGGTCAAAACTATTTACAATAAAGTCTCAAAATAGAACATACGAAAGGAAACTAGAAAGAATAACTATTGTCATCGAACCATGAGAATGCCCTTTCAACCTTAGAATCATCAATATGTGAGTAAACCGTTCATATTTCGTCAACAAAGACCCACATACAATTGAGAAACATGGGAATTTCATTGGTTATGTGGATACATCATAAAACCCATAGGAAATAATCAATTCATGCGTATAAAAACAAAATTCAACCATTAGAATCATGTTTGAAAGGAACCTATGACTTTTGAGTAAAAACCTAAAGATGGAGGATTTCTGTCTTTCTTTTAAAATTGGATTTTGAAGGAACTCCATGGATTCAAGGTGTCCACAAATGAGCAATATCATACCTTAACAACACAAACCAATGTTAAGCTTCAGTTGAGTAATTTAACCTTGACCTTAATAAGAGGAGGTTTTGGTTTTTCTTTCGGGATTTTTGAAAAATGAAATAAATGGGCATAATTTGGGGGGAAATAATTATATATAGGTTTTAAATATAGGAAAAATGACATAGTATAGGAATTAATTAATTAGGAAACGATCCAACTACCCCTGAGTTAACTATCAGCTGCCACATACCAACAACATGTTCGAGATTTGCATTATACATACTACTGGAATCAGAAAGGGAGAACTAGGGATATGAACATTCGACAATTTCACTGGGATACCCTAGTTTTGGTTTTTATTGAATTCAAAACGTTTGAAAACACTCTTAGGGAAAGGAATATAAGAGAGAAAACCTATACCTTTATGTAGAATTGAACCTACGAAGATCACCATGTACTATGTAAAAACATCTTGAGGAATTTGCCTTGAAATCGCCTAAGAACCGATCTGTTTTTCTTAGTTTGTTCACTGTTTTCTTTTTTAAGTCGAGGGTTTGTATGGATAACATGAGTCTAAGTCTTAGGAGCTGATTATTGACTAATTCAACTTATGCTAATTAACTTGATTAAATAAACCAATATGTTAATTACCAAAACATCCCTCCTAAATTGACTAAAAAAAGAAGAGAATTTGACTTAGCAAAATTTGAAAATTTTCTAAGGGTTCGGGTTTAACCATGATTTGTAATTAATTAATTAAGTTGCTAATTTAATTAATTAAGTGATCTTGGGTAATTACTAAAGTACCGCTAAGTCACTAGGACTATAACCAACCCCTTTGGACCATCCTAGGTTAGGTACTAGGATTTTTTTTAGTTAGTTACTCGGCTAGTGTCACCCGGTTAGGTCTTAGGATTTCGGGTACACTAGTTAGTTTATTTTAGTTAGTCCTAGGTTAGTTATCTAGTAAGGTAAGTTAGTTAGAGCCTATGATTGGTTAGAAAGCTAGGACCCACGTGGCTTGACCCGATGCGCAACTGCCTTCCGACCTCCCTAACCTAATTCAGTTGGGCTTGGTCGTTCGGTCTCTTGCGCATGTGCTTGCACATGTGTTGCTGCACATTTCTTGTCCAAGGACCCTCACTATGTCCTTGGGCACTGCTTAATCTACATGATCATTCTAATTTATCATGTGTCATGGTACCTAGGCTTGACACTTGGATTCCTCGTACGTAATGTGTGTAAGCTATGAAATCAAAAAATTTAGCTTAGGGTCTTCATTGCAGGTATAACTCCTAAAAAAGCTTGGATTGGAGCATTTGAACATCAAAGTAAATCTTAATACATAGAAATTGGCTAACACATTAAGCCAATATTCTCTAACATGCCCAATATTACTCAATATTGGGCATTGGGATGCCTATGTACCCCAATACATATTCTTAAAACCTAATAGACCCTTCACTAGACAAGTACATTTTATGGAATGTTACATTATCCCCCAACCCTTAGGAACATTCGTCCCCGAATGACACAATACATCATTTTGAATCAAAGAGGGTATTTTCGAAAAACACATCAACATATTTGAAACTTTACTCTTTGTGAATATCTGAGTCACAACTTACTCTGGATGATGCACATCACTCAAAGCTTATCTGAAGATTCATATCTGAGATTGAGGAACTTCCTTCTCAATCTCACTTTAACTCAATGCACATCACAACTCATGCGACACAAAAATCACATCAATGCTATACAAAAATAGCAACATGAATGCAAGCATGAACTTATATTAACTCATATACTGCAAGTATAAAACACACAGTTATGGACTTAAAACACCAGCACCGACTAATGCACTAAAATTTAGAGTTCCATAAATAAAATCAGACTTACGAAGAGTATATCTAACCTCAAGAACTGAAAAAGTGAGGGTAACGGGATCTCATGTCGGCCTCGGCCTCCCATGTTTCTCCCTCAACAAGGTGGTTCCTCCATAACACCTTTACGGTGGAAAACTCCTTGTTCCTAAGCTGCTTCACTTGGCGATCTAAAATTTCAATTGGAACCTTTTCATAGAAAGGTTCTCATCGACTCCTAACCAATCAAAAGGAAAGATGGATGTTGGATCACCTAGACACTTTTTAAGCATTGAAACATGAAACACTAGATGAACAAAAGCCAGGTCATTTGGTAACTTCAGTTCATAGACAACATTCCCTACTCGCAGAAGATCTCATAAGGACCTATGTACCTCGGACTCAATTTCCCTTTCTTACCAAACATCATCACCCCTTTCAAGGGTGATATCTCCAGCTAGACTTGATAACCTATCTCGAATTGAAGATCCTTCTTACTGTTATCAGCATAAGATTTTTTACGGCTGTAAGAAGTAGCCAATCTATCCCAGATCATTCTCACCTTTTCCATAACCTCATGTATGATCTCAGGGCCAAGGATGGAAGACTCTCCTACCTCAAAACGCCCAATTGGGTACCTACATCTCCTGCCATACAGTGCTTCAAAAGGTGTCATCCGAATACTTGAAACTATTATTATAAGAGAACTCAATCAGTGGCAAGTGATCATCCCAACTCCCTTGAATTCAATAACACATGCTCTCAGCATGTCTTCAAGGGTCTGATTAGTACGCTCTACTTGTCCATCCATTTGAGGATGAAAAGTCGTATTGAACTTCACCTGTGTACCCAAGATCTTTTGGAAAGATCTCCAAAACTGGAATTAAACTTGGATCCCCTATCCGAAATGATAGATAAAGGGATCCCATGCCACCTCACTATCTTATTAATATACATCTTGTCATAATCTTCGGCCCTGCAAGTAGACTTCACAAGAATGAACCTTAGTCATCCTATCAACATTAACCCAAATGGAATCATGCAGTTTCATGTTGCTGGGCAGACCAACCACAAAGTCCATATTAATAGCCTCCCACTTCCATGTTGGGATCTCAATCGACTGGGTAAGACCTCTAGTCTTAAGGTGTTCAGCCTTAACCTATTGGAAATTGGGGCACTCCTCTACAAGCATAGAAATATCTCGCTTCACACCTTCCCACCAATAGATCTCCTTAAGATCATGATATATCTTGGTGGAATCTGGATGAATGGAATACCCAGAGCCATGAGCCTCTGCATTAATATTAGGTCTCAGATTATCAATATTGGACACACACAATATGCCCTGGTATCTAAGCGAACCATCCCCCCCCCCCTAGGGAGAATGATTCATTCAGTTTACTCAAAACTGACTCTTTCAACTCCATGAGTACTGGGTGGAGATGCTGCTTAGATTTAACATCTACAACAAATGAGGATTCAGAATTGGAATGAACTGAAACACCCCCACTTTGTGTACGTACCAGCCATACACAAAACCTAGACAATTGGTGTACCTCTTTAACCAACTCCTTCTTCTCTTCATCAATATAAAACACACTGCCCATGCTCAATCGGCTCAAAGCATTGGCCACTATATTGTCCTTACCTGGGTGATAGTGGACACCCATGTCATAATCCTTAAGCAACTCTAGTCATCTTCTCTAACAAAAAATCAATTCTCTCTGTGTAAAAACATACTGAAGACTTTTATGGTTAGTAAATACATCAACATGTACACCATATAAGTAATGTCTCCAAAGTTTTAACGCAAATATCACAACAGCTAACTCAAGATCATGGGTATGGGTAATTTTTCTCGTGAATTTTCATCTGCCTTGATGCATATTCAATAACTTTGCCATCCTGCATAAGAACACATCCCAAACCTACTTGGGAAGCATCAAAGTACACCACATACGCTTCATCACTCTTGGGCAATGTGAGAACTGGGGCTGAAGTGAGTCAGTCTTTGAGCTCTTGGAAGATATTTTCACAAGTTTCAGACTTGTCAAACTTCGCCTTCTACTTTGTTAAAGTTGTCAACGGAGCAACAATAACGTAAAAGCCCTCAAAAAATATGCGATGGTAATTAGCCAAACCCAAGAAACTACGGATGTATGTAGGAGTGAGGGGTCTCGGCCAGTTCTTTACTGACTCTATTTTTTTTGGACCAACCTCTAAACCCTGGTCGGACACCACATGACCAAGGAAGGTCACTAATCTGAGCCAAAACTCACATTTACTAAATTTTGCATATAACTGATGTTCCCTGAGTACTTGCAATGTCATTCTCAAATTATGTTCATGCTCTTCTCTGGTCTTAGAGTATATGAGGATGTCATCTATGAATACTATGACAAAAGAATCAAGGTATTCATGGAAGACCTTATTCATAAGGTCCATAAACGTGACTGGTGCGTTGGTGAGGCCATATGACATGACAAGAAACTCGTAATGACCATACCTAGTACGGAAGTCAGTCTTAGGAATGTCCTCTTGTCATACTCTGACCAGAGATCTAATTTACAAAAGAAACTTGAACCTTGGAACTGATTAAATAGATCATCAATCCTCGGAAGAGGGTATTTGTTCTTTATAGTGACTTTTTTGAGTTTCGGATAATCGATAAACATTCTAAGGGTTCCATCCTTTTTCTTAACGAATAACACTGGAGCACCCCATGGGGATATGCTCGGCTGGATGATGCCCTTATCAAGTAGATCGTTTAACTGCAACTTCAACTCTTTGAGTTCAGCTCGAGCCATTCTATAGGAAGGAATGAAAATTGGTTTGGTGCTGGGATCTAAGTCAATACCAAAGTCAATTTCGTGTTCAGGAGGGATTCCTGGTAAATCCTCCGGAAAGACATCATGAAACTTACACACTATGGACACAGAGTCTATGGGAGGAACTTTATGTTCTAAGTCATTGAATCTGACTAAATAGTATAAATACCCCTTAGGTAACATCTTAGTGGCTTTAAGATGAGAAACTATTTGTCCTGTTGGATTTGAATTATGCCCTTCCCATTCCATCTCTAACTTATTAGGAAATTGAAACCTTACTACCCTGTTTCGACAGTCTATGGTATCATAGCATTTATGGAGCCAATCCATACGCAAAATTATATCAAAGTCAAGCATGGTTAATTCTATTAGGTTAGCATAGGTAACTCTATCAAGAGTAGTTATTGTTCAATCTCTATATACTATTTCTTCTCTAATGTTGTATCCTATGACAGTACTAACTACAAAAGGTTCATGCAAGATCTCAGGCAGCAAGTCAAATATACTAGCTACTAAAGGAGTAATAAAAGACAAGGTGGATCCTGGATCTAACAATGTATACACCAGAAAAGAAAACACATGTAAGGTACTAGTGACCACATCACCTGACTTCTCCTGCTCCTCTCTACCTTTCAAACCATAGAACATGTTCCTTTACATTAACACCCATAGCATAGAAAATCTTGTGGACCTCGTCGACAAACTCTTGGGGATCTTCATTGGTTCTAGACCTGAAGTAGACTGGAGGATTCATCCTAGTGAAATATCTCAGTCTTCTAGCCATGGTTCTAGCATGTGGGTTCTCCCTGGGAGAACCCTTTCTAGTGACTTGGGTTGTGATAGTTTGTGCCTTAGCAGTGATGGCTTGGGCCATCTGAACCAGTGTTGCTCTCACTTCTCCATCCGTCAACGCAGTTAGGTTGACAGGAACTTGCACTCGGCAGCTGAGGCTTGAGGAGTAGCTTAGTTTCCCCCAGTAGCTGCTTCTCCAACTCTCCTGCCTCTATTTCTTCTTGTGTTCATTTTTCTACACGCACACACAAGAAGAAAGTTAGATGCTAGAATGACACAAAATGTCAAATCTCTACACAGCACGGTATAGAGTAGAAAAAGGGAAGATTTCTAGCATCACTAAGTCTCTAAGTCATAGTTGTGGTGCACTTCACAAATATAAGATAGAGATTAAACAACGTTGTTGTTTTGACCCTTAGTTCTTAGGTAATTTAACCTCATGCTCTGATAGTAAGTTTTTCAAACCCGGTACCTGGACCCTAGATGAGACGGGTGTCGTTAACCACTCAAAGGTCGCAGACAAGCCTCTTCTTAGCTTTCATCACAATCATATAGTTAAAAATACCGGAAAATTTATTAAAATTTAACTTTATTGAAGTGTAGTTAGACTTCATATAATTTCTACACAAGAGTGATATACTAAGATCTCAAAAAATAAAACCATCTATTAACAAATTGAACAATTGAAATGAAGAATTCATAATATTATTAATAGTAGCCAAATCGACCTTAATACAAAAGCTTGAAAAATGTTTGAAAGGAAACACTAGGGACAATATCCACTAGCTATGTCTAATCTACTAAAGCTAGAATAAAACCATAGTCATCCTCGAACTCAAGAGGACCTACCAAAGTCTTGAGGTACTAGTCCAAACAGCTTCAACTGCTCTTTAATCTTCTTCAAGGACCTGCACTTATAAAATGTAATTGTATATGAGTCAGTACACACTTGTACTAAATATGGGTGTATATGAGTTAGTACACACTTGTACTAAGTATAGGTGTATGAACATAAACACATAAGTCCTATGCATGATCAAGGAAAGCTCTTCCTATAGCAGCATGCCATTTTTGGAAAGTGAAGTCACTTTACTTTCCTAATTCGTTATTTATGAATCATGCTATGAATATGACACATTTTCATGCATTTAAAGTATACAACTCATTTTCTATATGAACATAAGACCTTGGAATCATGAAAATAATTTTAGAACAACTCGAACAGAAATTAATATTTTTGCTCCCTCTTACGCCGAGAGCTTCTCTCCCCAGACTTTGTTTATTTTTCTTTCTTTCTTCTTTTTGTTTTGTAGTTCAATGATCTCCTTTGATCCTATGTTTTACTTACGAGTTCAATGATTCATTGTAGTCCCATTCCTAGAATGAATCAAGTAAGTAATCCAAAAGACTAAGGAAATGATTTGACTACCCTACTCACAAGTTATTCTTTCCATTCTTTTTAAGTTGGGCATGAAATCTTTATAAGACAATCTTTATTGGCTATACCCATTTGATTGTTTGCATAATATAAAGATGTTGGGACATATATTCATTCTCCAATATTTGAGCCATTATGTTTTGCTCCCTTTATTGACATAAGCCAATAACTGTTTAAAGCTTCGTTCTTGTCAAACACTAATGATTGATATACTTATGTTTTTGCTTACTTAGTTCATTTTGTACTTACATTTCTTCTTCTTTGATCTCATGTTCACTTTGAAATTAATTTTTTTGTTTCTTTCTTACTTTCTTAAATAAATCTTTAACATTAACCAGCATAGATCATGTGAGCTAACATGAAATCCAATGTTTTCCCCACACTGAAAAGAGGTGGTTCACCGGCCAAAACGTAACCGAATACTTCCTAGCTTTCTTAGGTGGATCCACTAGCTAGTAACCTATGTTGAAGACATAGTTCAGAGACTAGGAGAATTTGGAGACCCTTATCCACCTTGGTGGTAGTCTCATCTCATGAGTCTTACATGTTCTTGCACAAGCTCATTGCTAGTCTATCGGTGCTTTGCTCAATTTATCATACTTTACAACTTTTAGAGTTGACTCATACATTATGGAAGCTTGCTTATAGTATGAGGTAGTCTAAGATCAATGGATGACTTGTAATCCCTTTCTTTATATGATGAATGTGAACTTAAATCTTTCATTATCATTAAAGTGTGAATGAGACTTGTCTCACGATTTATAACACTCTCTTATGTGAGTATCTTTGACATAATTGTTTCGGTGCAATTAAGACTTGTCTCACTTCTTTTAACACCCTGTTCTAGGTAAATTTCATAACTCATAAGCTTTTAGTTATTTCATTACTCACCTTATATTGTTCAATTTTATGTGGTAGTCCTGTACCATTTTTTATGAAAGTTATGGGGACTCTTTATTGTGCTACTATGATCACAAGTTCATTTAATTAGGGTATGTTGGGACTTGTCCCAATCATTGGCATACCCTAGGTTATGATTTCATTGAGTTATAACTTGTCAAGTCAATCTTTAACATGTATTTGGCCTTACAAGAAACATCATAATTTACATTGTCCATATAGATAGGTATGGCTTAGTCATTGGCCAACTCTATATCATATTTTTGGAAATAATATAGCTAGCCAATTTATTGGCATAAACCAAACTTTCACTAAACACTTTTCATGATATTATTACTAGCCAAGTCAATTAAATTCATGTATATACTATAGTAATCTCATCATTTTAAGCAAGCCAACTTTTAACATTCGTTTTGATTAGATCATAAGAACAACTCAGTGCATTGTTTGGCCAACCTATAAAGTGTATTTGGCATTGAAGATTGATTAACTAGCTTTGATTCTCATTCTTATTTATTCTTGGAAACATTGCATTCCAAACACTTACAAACATATCTACTGTAAAACACAAACAATAAACGAAACTTTCATTCCTTTCAACAATAAACTGAATTTATTAAACAACTTATAACAATTCCATCTTCTTGAACACAATTAGGCATTAATCATACGGATCTAACCTATAGGTCTCAATCGACATTATCAAATCATAGAAACCTACACATAATGATCAGTTAGCACCACATACCAACAACATGCTCGAGATTTGCATTATACATACTACTAGAATCAAAAATAGGGAGAAGTAGGGTGATGAACAGTCGACAATTTCATTGGGAAACCTTAGTTTCGGTTTTTCTTGGATTCAAAATGTTTGAAAAGCCTCTTGGGGAAAGTAATCCAAGAGAAAAAACTCATTCCTTGCTGTATAATTGAATCTACTAAGATCACCATGTATATTGCACAAAAATGTTGAAGAATTTTCCTTGAAATCGCCTAAGGAGAATCAATTTGTTTTTCTTAGTTTGTTCACTGTTTTCTTTTTCAGTCGAAGGTTTCTAGGGATAACGTGAGTCTAAGTCTTAGGAGCTGATTATTGACTAATTCAAATTAGGCTAAATAACTTAATTAAATAAATAAATTAGCAAAATGCCCCTCCTAAATAGACTAAAAATAGGAGAGCATTTGACTTAGACAAATCTGAAAATTTGTTAGTGTCACCCGGTTAGGTCTTAGGATTTCGGGTACACTAGTTAGTTTATTTTAGTTAGTCCTACGTTAGTTAGATAGTGAGGTAATTTAGTTAGAGCCTAAGATTGGTTAGGAAGATACGCCCCACATGGCTTGACCCGACAGGCGCCTTCCCCCTAACCGAATTCGATTGGGCTTGGTCGTTTGGTCTCTTGCACATGTGTTACTGCGCATTTTTTCCAAGGAACCTCACTATGTCCTTTGGCACTGCTTAATCTACATGATCATTTTAAATGATCATGTTCCATGGTACCTAGGCTTGACACTTGGATGTCTCTTACCTAATGAGTGTAAGCTATGAAATAAATTTTTTTAGCTTAGGGTCTTTATTGCAGTTATAATTCCTAATCAAGCTTGGATTGGAGCATTTGAACCTCAAAGTATATCTTAATACATAGAAATTGGCTAAAACCCTTAAGCCAATATTCTCTAACATGCCTAATATTACTCAATATTGGGCATTGCGATGCCTATGTACCCTAGTACATATTCTTGAAACCTAATAGACCCTTCACTAGACAAGTACATTTTCTAGAATGTTACAACGTAAATGAGCAAAAATAGAAAAAACTCAGGAATCACACATAAACAATACAAAATACATATCAAAAACTTTATGACTAGCATCAATGACCATAGAATATTGTGACAAATAAATGAACAAAAACTTATTTCTTTTCGTAAATGCCCGAAAATGGATGAATAATACGTACATGCCCCAAAATGGTCAAAAATCAAGAAACACACGTATACAATTTTAAAATGCCTCACAAAATTTTTGACTTGCACCAATGACCTTAGAATATCATAATGAATAAGAGAACAAAACTTTACTCCTTTTCCTATCTACCCTAAAATGCCCTAAAATCAAGAAACACACATAAAAATAATACAAAAAATCTCATTTTTTGACTTGTAACAATGACCTTAGTATATTGTGACGAATAAAAGAACATAACTTTACTTCTTTTCGTAACAGCTTGAAAATGGCCGAATATGCATAAATGCTAAAAAAATTGTCGAATAATCAAGAAACAAACATAAACAATACAAAAACGCATCAAAAAATTTCAAATATCATTATTGACCTTAGATTATGGTGACGAATAAAAGAAGAAAACTTTACTTCTTTTCGTACTATCTCAAAATGGGTGAATATTATGTGAATGCCCCAAAATAGTCGAAAAACCAACAAAGACACATAAAAAATACAAAAAATGCCTCAAAATTTTTTTGACATGCACCGATGACTTCAGAATGTCGTGACAAATAAGAGAACAAAACTTTACTTTTTTTCGTAACTGCCCAAATATGGGCGAATATTACAAAAATGCCCCAAAATGGACGCAAATCAAGATTTACACATAAAATATATAAAAACATCAGAAAATTATTTTGACTTGCACCAAATACCTTAGAATATCGTGACAAATAAGAGAACAAAACTTTAGTTTTTTCGTAAGTGCCCAAATATGGGCAAATATTAGAAAGTGCCCCAAAATGGCTACAAATCAAGAGACACAGATAAACTATAGAAAAAAAAGCCTTAAATTTATTTTGGATTGAACTAATGAGCTTAGCATATCATGATGAATAAGAGAACAAAATTTTTACTTCTTTTCGTAACTGTACGAAATGACGAATATAAATAAATGCCGCAAATTGGACTAAAAATCATAGACACACATAAAAGATACAAAGAACGCCTCAAAAAATGGACATGCACCAATGACCTTATAATGTCTTGGTGAATAAGAGAAAAACATTACTTCTTTTCCTAACTATCAGAAAATGGTCGAATATTACGTAAATTCCAAAAAATGGCAAGAAAATAAAGAAATATACATAAACAATACAAAAAAAAATCTCAGAAAATTTCTCTTTTACAAATGACCTTAGAATATTGTGATGAATAATAGAACAAAACTTTACATATTTTTGTAAATACCCAAAAATAATCGAATATCACATAAGTGACCAAAAAATCAAGAAACACGCATAAACAATTAAAAAGTGTCTCAAAACTTTTTTGACTTTCAGTGTTTCCTTAAAAAATCGTGACGAAAAAGAGAATAAAAAATGACTTCTTTTCGTAGATGCCCCAAAATGGCCAAATATTACGTAAATACCCCAAAATGATCGAAAATCAAGAAACACACATAAACAATACCAAAAATGCCTCAAATTTTTTTTGGTTTGCACCAATGACCTTAGACTATCGTGACGAATAAGAGAACAAAACATTTAATGGACGAATATTATATAAATGCGCTTAATGGCCAAAAAAATCAAGAAACACACATAAACAGTACAAAAGAATCTCAATTTTTTTTGATGTGCATCAATTACATTAGAATATCGTGACGCATAAGAGAACAAAGCATTACTTCTTTTTATAACTTCCCAAAAATAGACGAATATTATTTAAATGCCTCGAAATGACCAAAATTTAACACACACACATAAACAATAAAAAAAATGCCTCAAAATAATATAGACTTGCACCAATGCCTCAATTTTTTTAACTTGCATCAACGACCTTAAATATTGTGATGAATAAAAGAACAAAATATTACTTCTTTTCGTAATTGCCAGAAAATGGTGAATGTTACGTGAATGCCCTAAAATGACCAAAAATATGGAAAAACACATAGAAAATACAAAAAATTGCCATAAAATATTTTATACTTGCACCAGTAACCTTAGAATATCGTGACGAATAAGAGAAAAAACTTACCTCTTGTCATAACTGTGCGAAAATGCCTAAATATTATATAAATGCCCAAAATGGCGAAAAAGTCAAGAAACATACATAAACAATACAAAAAATGTCTCAAGAAAATTTCCACTTGCACTAATGACCTTTGAATATCTTGACGAATAATAGAAGAAAATTTCACTTCATTTTGTAACTGCCCGAAAATGGTTGAATATTACGTAAATGCATCAAAATGGCTAAAAAAAAAAGCAAGAAATACACAATCAATACAAAAAGTCTCAAAAAAATTTGCCTTTCACCAATGATCTTAGAATATTTTGATGAATAAGTAAACAAATTTTGTTTCTTTTCGTTACTACCCGAAAAATGTTGAAAATAGCGTGGATGCTCTAAAACGGTTGAAATTCAAGAAACACATATAAACAATACGAAAACACCTCAATGTTTTTTACTTGTACCAATTAACCTTAGAATATCTTTACAAATAAGAGAACAAAACTTTACTTCTTTTCTTAACTAATAGAAAATAGCCGAAATATTACGTAAATGTCATAAAATGTCCAAAATATCTAAAAGCATACATAAACGATAAAATGCCTCAACATTTTTTGACATGCACCAATTATCTGATAATATTTTGCACGAATTAGAGAACAAAACTTCAGTTCTTTTGGTAAAGTCCAAAAATGGCTTAGTATTACGTCAGTGCCCAAAATGACCGAAAATTCAAATACACATAAACAATACAAAAAACTCCTACAACAAATTTTGACTTGCACAAATGACCTTAGAATATGATGATGAATAAAAAAAAATTACTTCTATTTCGTAATTTCCAAAAATGACCAAATATTATGTAAATGCTCCAAAATGGCCAAAAATCTACACACACAAATAAACAATAGAAAATCCCTTTCAGAGAACTTGGACTTGCACCACTGACCTTAGGATATCATGAAGAATAACACAACATAACTTTACTTCTTTTTGTAACTATATAAAAATGTCCAAATATTACGTAAATGCAATAAAATGATCGAAAAGTCAAGAAACACACATGAACTATAGACAACACTTCTCAAAAAAAGGTCGACTTCCACCAATAAGCTTAGAGTATCATGGCAAATAACATATCAAAACTTTACTTCTTTTTGTAACTACTCAAAAATGCATGTATATAATGTAAATGCCCCAAAATGACCGAAAATCAAGAAGCACATAAATAATACAAAAAAAGCCTCAAAAGAATTCCACTTGCACCAATGACCTTAGATATCGTTACGAATAACAAAATAAAACTTTACGTCTTTTTGTAAATGCCCAAAAATGACTGAATATTACTTTAATGCCCTAAAATTGCCAAAAGAATGAAGAAACACAAATAGAAAAATACAAAAAATGCCTCAAAAAAATTTCAACTTGCACCAATGACCTTAGGATATCGTGACGAATAACAGAACAAAACTTTAATTCTTTTATGTCATGAACCGAGCATAAAACCTAGACATGCCCGGTAATCGAGAGTCATTGTTGGTACCCAAGCAAAACCTTATCCTAGCTGACTACAAGAGGAAAACTAACTCAAGCATACAATGCTTAAAAACTTAATAAAATTTAATAAACTCAACTATGCAGCTCTTTAACTCAAAAACTCTGAATAACAATAAATTGTAAAACTCTCCATGAAATAAGCAACTTATGTCTTTAAAACATTTAACAAAATAAATAAACAATTTTTAAAACTCTATAGTCTATCTATGAAGTCTCTAAATGAAAAAGATGAAAGTTTCGACTAGACCCACGACCTCCTAACAACTAATATAACTGAAAAGTATATGAAATCCTCCAGAAGCAAGGAGTCTCACCATATCTAACTCAAACTCCACGTGGTATCAACGAAGCTCCTGTTGTTGATCTTGAAGGATGCAAGCCAATTGGCTAAGAACATGAAATATGCGAGCATGTAAGGGAATTCTAGAAAACAAACATAAGCTCGAACATGGTAAAAAGGGAACATACTTACCTATGTTCAAATCACTTAACTAAACTCAACTTCGAAAAAGATGGTTCAACTGAAATCAAGGAATACTCAAGGGTACTCAAAAATGCTCAAACATAGTCAATTCAAAAGTACTCAAACATAAGATATTCAACTCAGCAGTAAGGTTCTTAACTCAATGAGACTCAAAAATAAGGTACTTGACACAAATAATCATATATCAACTCAATATATTGAACTTGGAATACTCAACTCATGATACTCAAAGATAATAAAATACTAAAAGATGCAATATATCTAGAAAGTTGTGAATCTGTAGATAATAACTCATTTTATTGAAAAATATAATAATACTCATTGCGTATATAAAAATACGATATTACTTTGTGGGAGTTTCTCTAACCAACAACCACCACTATGAGTCTAAGTGATGATATAGCGTCTTGCGCATGCTTCCACAATTTTCCTATACGTTGTCGTCATATAAAGCGCCTTAAAGTAGATGCAGGGAGTGAGGACAAACTAGTCAAACACTATAATAGCCTTACATACCAGGAAGAATAAGTTTGTTGAAGAAGAACTTGATTAAAAGCCTTGAAACCCTAGCTTGAAGGTAAACGATCAAGAAAATATTTCTTGAGATTCTTGAATTAGTTTCTTGAAATCTCTATGGCCAAGAATTATGATTTTTATCTGTGATTCATAATTGTATGGAGGATTTCAAGTTGAAAAAAATGAAATTCTTGGAGAAAGACTTACCTTGAAAAGATTCTTAAAAATATTAAAAGAATCTTGAATAGAGTCTTCTACTTTAATATTTCCCAAGGGTTTTGCCTTAGAGTTTGAGAGACAAGAGAATGATGGACTAAAAGATGAAAATCTAATTAGTTTGAGACTTTTATTAGTCAAAATATTAGTCTTGTGTTTTCTTGGAGGTAAAAAACCAAAAACAACACTTTTTAATGTTTTCCCATCGGCTAAATTTTTAACAGCACTGCATAGGTTACTAAAATAGTCATAGCTTTTTACTTAGAAATTTGATTGGCAGGAAATTAGTGGTTTTGTAAATAGATACAAATACCTTTAATTTATTAGCTTATATATCAGTTAACTTTTTATATTATAAGATATATGGTCATTTTAAAGTTGACCCAAGTAGAATCTAACATCAAAACTTAATAGATAAAGAGACTTCAAGAACTCATCAAGAACTTAAATCCTTGAATTACAAGAACAAACAATGCTGAATAAATCATAATTGGCATGTGGATGAACGAACCCTACACTATGTAAGAATACATACTTCTTAAGGATCAAATTCATGACGAAAATCCGCAACAAAACTTAAGTACCTCGACGAACGTCTTGATCCTTTCCTCTTTTCTCCTCTTGAATCTTCTCCCTAAAGACCTAAAAGCTTTTGGGGATGAATGAAACTAATTCTGATCAATTTAGACTCCTAAACCTATTAAAATACTTAAATCCGATTTGTTAAGAAAATTACCAAAATACCCTTCATAATTTCGGGTAACTTTTCTTGATTGGACAACACGACTTTAAAAGGGCATATGTCACTCATCCAAACTCAAAACTTAGCAAACTCAGTGGCGTTGGAAATATAAGTCAGATAACTTTAATTATACATCTATTAGAACATGTAATTAATCATGTACTTAGATTTATGGTCTTTTTACTATTTCCAATTAATTTATTTTTGGAACTTAAGGTGCTACATCTAGTGAACTGACCTTAATACTTAAGAAATTTGAAATTAATTAGTAATATCCTACTCACAACGAAGGATGATTCAAGTTTCAGTTCGAAAATAATTTTTGGGGTATTACAATATCTCCCCCTTGGGATCATTCGTTCTTGATTGAGGATTGGACTGGGTATGGAATTGGGTGACTCTTACTAAGGTCTGAGCCTAATGGTATGATCTTTCTATATTCAAGCTTAAAACCAAATCCTAGAGTTCGGGTTCTATACCTATATTTAGGGAATCATCCCAAGACTATTACTCTTTACCGCCATATTCAAGCTTAGTACTCTAACAACTCCATATATTCTTACTAACCAACTCCTTCGCAACCGACCAAGGGCTCTCATTTAACTATTTCTCATAGTAAACCTCATCCTCCATATTTAGAAGCTTAGATAGAATTACCACACCATCACTATCACAATAAGAACATCAACCTCCTCTTTTCAACATCATTTCATTACTAAAAGGGCCTCCAAAAGAATATATTTTGTACTCTTTGGAACTCATTTCTATGTTACTCTCAAACACTTGACTTAATTTCTAATCTTATCATCTCCTCCTTAGCTCTAAAGCTAATAATTTGAAAGTTATGGACCTATTCCAACATCTCTAACTAGTGTACATCCTCTTTTACACACAAACGGGAGAAGATTATCTCATGACTACCAAAATCTCCAAAAGCAGGTACTAAGACCTCTTTGTAATTGCATACCCTCTTGGTACATCTCTTAATACTCTTTTTACTCTTGCGACTCAATCACAGTTCGTTGCCCTTATCTTACGGTTAGGGTGTCTCACTTGTAACACCCATACTAATATTGCAGTTTAGCAAAAAAATATCACTAGAGAACCATTATTGGTCCCAAAAGCGAACCCTCATCCTGGCTGACTACAAAAATAAGACTAACTCAAACAGAAAAAGATTAAATAGTGAATAAAATTTAATAAACTCAACTTTACAAATCTTTAACTCAAAAGAAAAGGAAACTCTAAATAACAATAAATTATTCAAATCTCCATGAAATAGGAACTTTAAGTATTTAAAAAAATTAATAAAATAAATGAACAGAATTTTGTAAATCCACCGTCTATATACGAAGTATCTTAATGACAAAAGTGGAAGTCGAGACAAGACCCAAGACCTCCTAACAACTAATATAACTGAAAAATATATAAAATCCTTCGAAATCAAGGAGGATCACCATACCTAGCTAGAACTCCATGTGGTATCAACAAAGACCTTGCTAATGATCCTGAATACCTAAACCTACATCATGAAAAGATACATGCCAAATGGTTTAGTATGTGGAATGTACGAGAATGTAAGGGAGTTTTTAAACACAAAAATAAGCTTGAACTTGATAAAAAGGAAACATAATTACCTCTTATCAACTCACTTAACTAAACTCAACTCAAAGAAACATGGTGAAACTCAACTCAAGGAATACTCAAGGGTACTCAAAACTACTCAAATATATTGTAATACCTCGAAAGTGACTTAGGTGAATATAGAACCTAACATGGTTGTAATTATGGTCTAAGGTTATAAATTTGTATATAATGTTGTATTGAGGCTGAGTCTACAGTTTTAGGTGAATTGGAAGTGACATGTCAAGGGACGACTAAGAAGTTCGACTACTAAGTCATCTATGTGTTTGATACGTGGTTATGTGCCTATATGTGTTTTTCATGAGTTAATGAGGTCATTATATGAGTTATTATAGTTTTTATACAGTGTTTCAAGTTTCGTGAAGTTTGATGGTCAGATGTCCATGAACGTTCATGACGCTCAAAAGGTTTGCCTTGAAATGACTTTGTGTGTCTTGACATCTTTCGTTGAGTTTTACGTGTTCATTTTGGATGAAATTCATGTGAGAGGTCCTAAACTCATATACGAACATATTAGGGTTGGAAACATCCGAGTGAAAGTCTCCAATGATCAAGCAAAAGTTCTTGAGGAAGGACCCTTCTCAAGAGCCAAGGTTGTCTAGACCAGGCCCCAAACGACTGAGGAAAACGGCAGCTCGTGGTCCAGTCGACGCCCCGTTGATAGTGTAATGGGCCAATAATTATCCTATGGATATCAAGATCCCAAAGTAAATTCTCTGAACCAAACGAAGAGAGAACGAGATGATCCATTTGTGGACAAACGGTCCGTTGACTGCTAGTCGTCAATGTTACTACTTTCATGCGCAGGCCGCTGTTAAGTCAAAGAGTGAATTGGTAATTAACCCCACGTCCAAATAAGAGTTTGGGAGGTTTCCTAAGGGTCTTTCGGGTAATTTAAATATGTATATAAGCCTTCAACACTTAGAAGAATTCATTCTTCAAAATCAAAACCCAAATTCCCTTAGAAATTCCCTAGAACTCCATTGGAAGCAAAACTCAAGGAAGGGATTGTATTGGAAAATTTAGTGGAGATTCTTCATCAAATTGGAGGATTATCTTTATTTAGGTGCATTTTTTGATCCTTGAAACCCTATTCATCCAAATTCAAAGAAGTTTTCTAAAGTTTTCAAAGATGAACTTGTCCAATTTCATGATCTATCCATGGGTTCTAGCATTAAAGGTTTTCAAGCATTGAATATTGATTGAATTTTTGTTAATTAGATTATTTAACTCAATTAACCTTTGAACTCATGTAATTGATCAACTCTAGTTTTTACTACATTATGGATTAAGTGATTTGGACTTAATGCTTATGAATTATAGTGTATGTTTTTTATGGGCTATTGAATGACGTAATAATTGTATTGAATTGATATATAGGTTCGCTTAGATTGATAAATCTATATTGAATTGAATATCATAGTTTATATATTGAATTGTTGATTTTAGCTATGGGTAAGGGTCTTATGCTACTGAATTAGATGATTTAGTTATGAATTGAAGTGATGAGAATGTATTGGTGGTACACTTCTCTAATTATTTTTATCTATGTTAATTTGACTTCAATTGTGATTGGTATTATCCAATTATGGTGGAGATACTATGTGCTCTACTTGCAATTTAGGTGGCCTTGTCGCCGTTACTTTATGCATTATGATGATCATGGCCTTGACGGAACTACTTGAAATATTATGAGGATTTGTGTAGTTTATTTATTTCAAGTATGAGCATATCTATCTACATGTAAAGTAATGTGAAAGTATGTGTTCGTTCTATGTATATTACGAGATCGTGTTAGACTATGACTATGTGTTTATGAGTGTAGTTGTAGAGTTGATGCATGATTGTTCCTACTTGAATATATGAGTCTATTAAGGTTATAATGATGATGCTATAGTAATGTATGGGATGAAATAAACATTATAAGGGTCATTCCTAAGTGCTTCAAAGAATGATAAGCTATATGAAAGAAAGTAAAGAATGTTTTGTCTTGTTTTGGTAGACTCGTGTCCCTTATTTGATACATAGATGAATAATATGTGAATATGAGATGGCTTGACTAGGTAAGATTAGTGCACCCTTTTCATGTATGAATGAATGATATGTGAGACCTTAAATGATGTTACGAAGGTCATGTACATGGAACCTTAAACTTAGTGGTAGGGTTATGAATGTTGAAGTCGGTAGATGTAATGGTATCCTTATAGTAAAGGAATGGTGGACTTAGGGTTGATTGGCTAGAACGACATCATATCATCCTTAGGAAAGTCATAATGAGCTATCTATGTTGCCATTGTAAGGTAGCCCTAGTGGACCTCTTTAGTAGGGTGAATGTAATTGGGTTTATAAACTAGATATGGAAACCATTTGTACGAACCTTTAATGCAAATTACTGTATGAGAACAAAGGTTAGCTCCGAGTGATTATGTTATGGGAAGTAGCTCTACTTTAGATAAAGACTAGAGTACAATGTATCTGTACTTGAGAATGAGACTAGAGTACATAAAAGCCCTTCATATTCCTTAACCATGTGCCTACATGGGATATGTCCTAGTTCTACCCTTGGCAAGTAAAACACCCTCATCGGAGTAGGTTAGAAATCTGGATTCCATGTCTAGCTATCATTATCTATGTCGGTTATTGCCTATTATCATCATGTGGGATACCTACTAGCATTCAAGATGTTCTATGAAGTTTAGGTGGTGGTATGGGATGCTATCTATACATTGCACAATAGGATTTAGAGGTGTTACTGAGAGTCCCTAGGTCTTGTCCAAGACCATTACTTGAAATTCCTTATGTGATGAATGTATCTTAAATGAACTAATAAATGTAATGATTTAAGTTTAAAAAGTATGATTAATGGATAAGTACTTATCTAGAGTAGTTAAGGGTTGTGTTGTTAAGGTGTGAAGGGGGCATAGGAATTGTCACATTGTGTCTTACCTAGATAAGTCTTAAGAATGACTAGTTAGGGAAGATGGTTGATTATATAGACATGATCTAACCTTAGGTAGGATTAAGGACTATTTAGGTAATCTTGAAGAGGTCAATCATGGACGTTATCTTATTGATTTACTTAATTAAGTCTTTTGATAGCCTTTGGAAGGGGAATTTCATATCATCTATATGATGTTGTATCAAGTGAAAATGATTCTATCTTAAGTAGTCTATAGGATCTCTTAAGTGTGTGTGTAAGAGATTATCTGGGCGGTCGCTTCACAACTCACTCAAGTGAGACATAGAATCACCTTTGGTAGGAGGATCTCATTTTCATATGATTGATGTATTTGTAAGTATTTGTATCTCATTATAGATGGTCTTAAGGATCATTTAGGTGTGCCTAGAGAGGTTGTATGGGCAGTCTCTCTTTGTATTTCTTAAGTGAGTCTTAGGATAACTTCTAGTGATGGAATTGCATGCTAGGAAGGTGTTATTGTGAAGTGAGGAACTTCACTGTAACATTGGAAAATAGTCACTGTAAAGTGACTTAGCTTACAGTAAAGATTTCTAAGAATGTTCTAAAGTGATTAAGTGATATCTTATGTGTTTCCAAGGTGTTAAATGTTATTGTTATGATTATATTATGATGTTTAAATGAATAAGATGCATATTTCTAATAAATATCCATTTTCATGACTTTTATGCATTATGACATACTTAGTACATGTGGTTGTACTAATTCCATGCTTTTATCTATCTCTAGTGGTTGGTAGGTGAGGAGCATTGGGAAGCAAGACTTGTATCATAGCATCGTTCAAGTGAAGTTGAAGTGTGTCCTCATTTGAATCGAGGGCGTAGATGTCATTTATTTCCTTTATCGAAGTATTGTAATAGACTTAGTAGTACAATATTTCTATTGTGTATGGGTCATGTCCCAAAGTATTCGTGTGTCTGAGATTTGATGAAATGAGATTTAGTATTTCCTATGTGTTTTATAAGACTTATAGAATGTTTATGAAAAGTTTTAATTTCATACTACATTTCATAGGTTTACATGCGTTGAACGATAAGGAAGGGTTTGTACAAGACCTCCGAGAGGTCAACTATGCTGGTTGCACTCCGAGAGTGCCATATCTTCTAGGGTGTGGTATCGGGATGTGACATACTCAACTCAAAAGTACTCATAAGATATTCAACTCAACAATAAGGTTCTCAACTCAAAGAAACTCAACAATTAGGTACTCAAAACAATGAAACACAAATCAACTCAAGATACTCAACTCAAGAATACTCCACTCATGATATCAAGGATAAAACAATAGTAAAAGATGAAATATATCTAAAAAGTTGTAAAAATTTACATAGAAACAATATATAATGTAAAATACAATAATACTAAGTGTGTATATAAAAATACAATATAACTTTTTGGGAGTTTTTTAACCGACAACCACCACTATGATCGTAAGTGATGATATAGAGTCTTGCCCACGCTGCAAGAACTTCCTTTACTTTGTTGTGATATAGGACTCCTTAACTAAGTGGATCCACTAGTATATGCTAAAAATCACCTTAAGTCATCTTAAAAGTATGATCCTTTCTGTCAATGATTATTACATGGTTTATGGGGGCAAAGAGTTATCCGAACTTTTCCCCGTATAAGTGCTCAATACTACTCCCAAAATATAGTAGACCATATGTTTAAAAATATAATTTTTTATGTGGTTTGAGATAATTACTCAAAAATCTATCTCTTTAAGAGATGATACTCAAACTGCTCAAATCTCTTTTGGAAATATCAGTTTCCTCTAATTTTAAATGTGAAAACATTTACTCTTGGGAATACTTAGTTCCCATATATAATTTTAGAAAAAATTATATTTAATCTTACTCTTTACTCAATTCAAAACTTATGTCTTATAATAAAGTTATAACGTTTGTAAGAGACATCTTGTAATATGGTTCAAGCCAAATTATGGTCGTGAACAACTCAATGCAAGGTTTTCAATAACCACAGATAGAACTCAATACTTGGAACTCAAGAACTTCTATGATACTACTGATTTAAAGTATTTTCAACTCAGAGGGTTCATGCTGAATTATGAGCATGAACTACTCAACTCAAGGACTCAAAAATATTTCTCATCTCAAGATTATTCGATTTGTAGAGCTTATGCGGAATTATTGGCATGAATTACTGAATAAAATACCCCATGGGTAAAATTACAGTCTCATGAATATAAATACAATCTCAAAGAGGATTAGGAACTCAATACTCAATACTTAGAACTTGAAGATACTCCTCTCAAGGATACTCAATTTATATAGTCCATGAGGAAATTATGGCCATGAACAAATCGACTCGAGGGTCTCCATGACAATATGGAACTCATGTATACGGATCTTCTCATTATCATATCTACTTCCTCATAACTCAACTTAAAACTCAAAGTCCACTTATCTCAAGAATACTCAACCCTAGGGGGTAGAAGCCTAGATTTTGCTTTTACTAATTTGAAAGTATATGTAGGGTGTGAGGATGAACTAGTCCAACACTATGATAGCCTTAATACCTGGATAAACGAGGTTCCTGAAGAATCTTGGAAAATAACTTAACTAAAATCCTTGAAGCCATATCTTGAAGGAAAACGATCAAGAAAATCTTTCTTGAGTTTCTTTAATTAATTTTTTGAAATTTCTATGGCCAAAAATAATGATTCTCATTAGTGAATCATAATTGTATGGAGGATTTTGGGTTTAAAAAATGGAATTCTTAGAGAAAGACTTACCTTGAAAAGAATCTTGAATAAGATTGAGAGAATCTTGAATAGAGTCTTCTACTTTCATTTTTCCTTAGAGTTTTGCCTTAGGGTTAGAGGGAGAAGAGAATGATGGACTGAAATATGAAAATCTGATTGTTTTGAGCATTTTATTAGTCAAAATATTCATTTAGGTCCTATTTAGACGGACACCCTAGTAATTGAATTTGGTGTAATTAGATGATATTACATTTTTTGTCCTATTTGGTTGGACAATTAATTGCTTGATCAACATGTAATTGGTGTATTGGCATGGGGAAATTACACTCTACAATTCAAAGGCAGAAGCTGTGAATTTTGGTTACATGGTGTAATTATCTAATTACTTTTTCATATTTTATTTTTATTTTTATTTTTCTACTTCTATTATTTTAGGTTATTTTTTAATTATTACTCTAAAATATTATTTTTTATTTTATTTTATTACATTTTATTTTTTTCTTGTTCTCAACCTTGTTTTATGTGATTCTATGCAATTTTTTCGTATCATCTATTTTTTTATTTCATGCTTATATTCTCATTAGCATAATTTTATTCGTATTCTAATTTTCAAATTAAAATAGAATTTATTGTTAATTAAGGTTATAGACTAACTTTTTTCATGAAAACAAGAATTAAAAAAATCATATTTATGTATGCTATGTTGAAATTTCCTATAAGATTATCGTGTTAAATATTTTGTTTTGAATTAATAACTTAATTTATATTTTCAATTTCATTTGTTTTAGTAATATTGAATTCACATTGCAAGTCATTTTTTAATTTATATATTAATCTTTTTTTTATCAAAGACACATTTCTTAAAGTTTGTAGAAACCTCATATTTTTCGTTTTTATGATCACTTAAATTGAAATATATCAATCTAAAAAGATATGAATTAGTTAATTTTTCTTATTATTAGTTAAAGAATATATTTTTATTAATCAATATATTTTAAAACAAGAATATATATCTTAAATACTTAATTTAGTGTCATTCATAGTGTTTCATATTTGTCTAGTATAATTTTAACTAATAAAATTTTATTTTCAAAATTAAATATAATTTTATGATTGCAATTGTGTATCCAAACAAAACATGTGTAATTACACTGTGACATCCAAACAGGACATGTGTAATTACAATGTAATTACATTGTGACAACCAAACAGGGTAGTGTAATTACTAGACAGTGTAATTACTAGGCTGGTAATTACTACCTGTAGTAATTATACCAATTCCAATTACCAGGTGACCTTCCAAATAGACCCTTACGTTTTTCTTGGAGGTAAAAAAAAAACAACACTTGTAATGTTTTCCTGTTGACTAAATTCGTAACAACGCTACATAGATTACTAAAATTATGATAACTTTTGTACCCAGAAATTGGATTGACACGAAATTGATGGCGTCGAAAAGTAGATTCAAATACCTTTTATTTAATAGGTTGTGACTCACGTAACTCGTTATATTCTAAGAGATATAGTCGTTTGTAGTTGACACAAGTAGAATTTTACATCAAAACTTAATCGACAAGGAAACTTCAAAAACACTTATAAAGAACTGATAAAGAACTTAATCATTCAATTTCAAGAACGAAATTACGCTGAATAAATTATTATTGGGGTGTGGGTGAATGAACCTAACACTATGAAAAGTTATATACCTATTAAGGATTAAAACCTTTGCGAAAATCCGACACAAAACTCAAGAACCTCGATGAACGCTTGATCTTTTCCTCTTTTCTCTTCTTGAATCTTCTCTTTAAAACCCCAAACACTTTTGGGGATGAATGAAATAAACTCTAATTAGTTTAGACTCTCCTAAAAACTTATTAAAAATGCTTAAATCCGATATGATAAGGAAAAGACCAAATTACCCTCATATTTTTGGGTAGTTTTCATTAATTGGACAGCGCGATTTCAAAAGGGAAAATCTCACTCATCCAAACTCAAAAATTAGTAAACTCCATGGAGTTCGAAAGATAATTCAAAAACTTTCATTAGACATCTGGTAGGCCACCTAACTCATCCTGTATTAAGAGTTATGGTCTTTTTAAGTTTACCTAAAACTCATACTTAAGCATAACTCGCAGAATTTCAGATATTGTTATTTCCAATTTAGTTCTTTGTTGGAACTTGAGGTGCTACATTTAGTGGTCTGACCTTAATACTTAAGAAATTTCTAATCCCTTAGTAAAATCCTAGTCACAGCGAAGGATGATTAAAACCTCAGTTCAAATTTTTTAGGGGTGTTACATTTTCGTAACTGCCTACGTAATGCACCAAAATGACCGAAATACAAAAACACATAAACAATAAAAAAAACACCTCATATTTTTTTGTAAATTGCACCAATGACCTTAGAATATCGTGACGAGTAAGAGAACAAAACTTTATTTCTTTTCATAACTACCCGAAAATAGTTGAATATTATGTAAATGTCCCCAGATGGCCAAAAATCAAGAAATACACATAAAAAATACAAAAGATGCATCAAAAAAATTTGATGTGTACCAATGACCATAGGATATGATGAATAAACGAACAAAACATTATTTCTTTTCATAACTTTTGAAAAATGGTATAGTATAACATGAATGCCAAAAAATCAAGAAACACATAAAAATGATACAAAAACGCCTCAAAAAATTTTCAACTTGCACCAATGACCTTAGAATATCCAGATGAATAACAGAACAACATTTTACTTCTTTTCGTAACTGCCCTAAAATGGCCAAATATTATGTAAATGACCAAAAATGGATGAAAAATGAAGAAACACACAAACGATACAAAAAACGCCCCCATTTTTTTTATTTGCACCAATGACCTTAGAGTATCGTGAAGAATAACAAAAACAAACCTAAATTTTTTTCGTAACTACCCAAAAATGACCAAATATTACGTAAAAAATTCTCCAAGATGGTCGAAAACTCAAGAAACACACATAAGAAATACAAAAAATGCCTCAATTATTTTGTTGCACCAATGACCTAA
Source organism: Solanum habrochaites (assembly GCA_027704765.1). Classification (NCBI taxonomy): domain Eukaryota; kingdom Viridiplantae; phylum Streptophyta; class Magnoliopsida; order Solanales; family Solanaceae; genus Solanum; species Solanum habrochaites. The sequence goes on along the minus strand of JAKWJA010002490.1, from coordinate 278,711 downwards.
GAATAACCTGACGAATAACGGAACAAAGTTTTACTTCTTTTTGTAATTGCTCGAAAGTGATCGAATATTTCATATATGACCCAAAATGGATGACAAATAAAGAAATACACATAAATAATACAAAACACGCCTGAATTTTTTTGACTCGCACCATTGACCTTAGAATATCGTGACGAATAACAAAACAAAACATTACTTCTTTTTGTAACTGCCTGAAAATGGCTGAATATTACGTCAATGCCTTAAAATTGCCAAAAAAATCAAGAAACACACATAAACAATACAAAAAAGCCTAAAACAAAGTCCTTCTTGCATTAATGACCTATGAATATCGTGATGAATAACATAATAAAACATTACTTCTTTTCGTAACTACCTGAAAATGGACGAATATTTTATTAATGCTGCAAAATGGCCGAAAAATCAGGAAACACGTATAAACAATACAAAAAATGCCTTCATTTTTTTACTTTGCACCAATTTATTAGAATATCGTGAAGAAAATTTTATTTATTTCCGTAACTTCTCAAAAATGACCAATTATTACGTAAATGCCCAAAAATGGCCGAAACAAAATAATCAAGAAACACATCTAAACAATACAAAAAATGCCTCAAAAAATATCGACTTGGTGATCTTAAAATATCGTGAGAATAATAAAAAAAACTTTACTTCTTTCGTAAATTTTTGAAAATTGTCGAATATTAGGTAATATCCCCGCCCCTAAATGACAGGAAAAACAAGAAGCACACATAAACAATATAAGAAGCGCCTAAAAAAATTTGACTTGCATCAATGAACTTAGAATACCGGGATGAATAAATGAACAAGACTTTACTTCTTTTCATAACTATTCAAAAATAGCCGAATATTACATAAATTCCCAATGGTCGAAAAATCAGGCAACACACATAAATAGTACAAAAAACACCACAAATATTTTTTTACTTGCGCCAATGACCTTAGAATATTGTGAGGAATAATACAATAAATCTTTACTTCTTTTCCTAACTACCCGTAAATGGCCGAATATTACGTAAATATCTCAATATGGCCGAAAATTCAGGAAATAGACTTCAAAAAAGTAGAAAAAAATCCACCTAAAGAAAATTCAACTAGCACGAATAACCCTAGAATATCGTGACGAATAACAAAACAAAACTTTACTTTTTTTTTCTAACTACTCGAATATTGCTAATGCCCAGAATGGATGAAAAATCAAGAAACACACATAAACAATAAAAAATGCCTCAAAATGTTTTTGTGTTAACCAATATCCTTAGAATATTGTGGCGAATAAAAGACAAAACTTTACTTCTGTTCGAAACTACTCGACCGAATCTTACGTAAATGCCCCTAAATGAACGAAAAACCAAGAAACACACATAAACAATACAAAAAATGCCTCAAAATTTTTTGACTTGCCCCAATGACCTTAGGTTATCGTGACGAATTGCAGAACAAAGCTTTACATCTTTTTCTTACTGCATGAAAATGAACAAATATTATGTTAAGGCCCCAAATGACACACATATACAAAACAAAAGACACCTCAAAACATTTTTTGACTGCACCAATGAACTTAGAATATCATGAAGAATAATTAAGCAAAACCTTACTTATTTTCGTAACTGCTTGAAAATGACCGAATATTACATAAGTGCCTTAAAATTAATTAAAAGTCAAGAAACAAATATGAATAGTACAAAAGCACTCCTCAAAAAAATTGAATTGCTTCAATGACCCTAGAATATTGTGACGAATAACATAACAAAACATTACTTTTTTATTCATAACTGCTCAAAAATGGCCAATTATTAGGTAAATGCCCACAAATGGCTGAAAAATCAAGAAGCACACATAAATAATACAAAAAACGTCTCAATTTTTTTTTCTTCCACCAATGACCTAAGAATATTGTGACGAATAAGAGAAAAAACTTTACTTCTTTTTGAAACTGTCCAAAAATGACCAAATACAACGTAAATGCCCCTAAATGGCCAAAAAATCAAGAAACGCAAATAAACAATTAAAAAAATGCCTTTTTTGACTTTCACCAATGACTAGATTATCGTGACGAATAACAAAACAAAGTTGTACATCTCTTTGATACTAAATGAAAATGACTGAATATTACGTTAATTCCCCAAAATGGATGAATAATCAAGAAACACACATAAGCAATACAAAAGACTTCTCAAAAAAAAATTTGACTTGCACTAATGATCTTAGAATATTAATGAGTTCACGATTTGGACTCATTTAGGGATATATTTTAGTAGATTTAACGTCCTCAAATGCATATTTTGTCTCAATAACTTATGAAAAACCTTAAGTTTTGGTTATTTAGTCTTTGAAACAAAGCATGGACACAATTGAGCAAATAGGAGCAAGGAAGCTAAGGATCGCATAATACATTAGGCGATTCCCCAAATGACCATATTCTCACCTAATGTTCCAGTGTGCTGAGCCAAAATGGATAGGATCAAGACAGCGGTGAAAAAAAGCAGTCGAAATATCATTTAACAGTTCTACTATATCGCCCAATGATCCAGATTGCGAAGATGTTGAAGGCTAAAGCAAGAAAGCGATGGAATATACATAAGGGCAGACCATTGAGTTGATCGGTGATCCCGACTAACTGTGTGATCCATCATAACATATTTTAGACAACTAGAAATACATTTTAAATTCTTAGTTTACAATACAAATTTTGGGTAACCAAATAAAATTTTCATGATTCTAGTTTTAGTTCTTAGAGTTTTTGAAAAACATTTTTCTTGATCTTTGAAGATTTGAACGTTTCCAACTCCAAGAATTTAGAAGTGGGTATTAAAGAATCTTCAGCTTTGACGTGTGTAAACACATTTTCTGTCATACCCAATTGATGGACACACTTCTCGATATTGATTTCTATCTCTTGACCATGCCTAGATAAAACCCTAATTCTTAGGGTGTGATTATGTGAATATGAGTTTCATTTACTGCTAGGTCTTGCTAATTAATAGTTAATTTGTTGTTTAAATGTGATTTCAATCAGTAGTTGTGTATGAACATAATGGGATCATAGTTGCAAATATAATTTCATCTTCGTGTTTTGTATTGCTCGAGAGTGAGGTTTTAAAACCAATACTACTGAATCAATAGCCCATGGTATTGAGTTGTCCTGGGTTCAACTTGAGAGATTGAATCCTAAACCTTCTCCCACTTATTCATCTCAATAGAGTGAATGAGCTAAAGCGAAGGCTGGACGCAATTGTGGCTTATCGGTGTTCAAGAGAAACAAATTTTACTCAGGGTAAATTGCTCGAGAATAACTTTTCCCCACTAAAGTCTAGCTAAGTCACAAATTCATAGTGATTTACTATTGATAAAATGTACCATGTTGTTTATTTTAGCCCATATTCCTATCACATCCCAAGAATCTCGTCTCCTTATTTGTATCTCTATTTTTATTGTTTTAGTTTATGATTAGCTATAAAATCCCATTTGATATTTTACACTTGTTTCCCCCCTTGAATTTATTATGCTTTAATTCCTAAATGTCTTTTATCTATGACTAACGTGAACTGATTTGTCATTGACCGTTAATTATTTAAACCACTCCATGTGGGAACGATTCCAACCCTTGGTTGGGTTATGTTACTACTGGCAATTATTGGCAGTTGAATTTGAATTAGTGTCCTGATACGTGAAGTCAAAATAGCACCGCTGTCGGGGTGTGGTTTTAGTTGAGAACTTTTAAAGTTAAGTTGAATGTTGTTCTAGTTGGTTATTGGAAAACAAACTTCATTTTTAGTTTTGGTTTGCCTTTTTGTGTGTTGATATAGGAAATATGAGTGTAAACAATATCAATGGCAGCCAAGTAGGCAATCAAGATGACATCGAAAATCTCAATGATGTTAATGACCCTCATCTCATGGGCGGTATTGGTGCCACTCGCTTACCTCTGGCCAAAGGGAATGCAGTGTTCCACATCACGAGCATTATTTTGCAACTTTTGGAACTAAAAGGAATTCTCAGTGCGTTGGCTCATGAGGATCCCCATGAGCATATTAAGAATTTCATGGATGTATGCAAACATTCTCCTTCAAGAACATCACCAAGAATCGATCCTCTTGAGTTTGTTCTCATTAGTTTTTATCATTGAATAATGCAAGTGTCTAGCTAAATTGCCATGTGACTCAATTACTCTATGGTAGGAGCTGGATATTTCATTTAACGTGCGATTTTTCCCTCCTTCGAAGTTGATTACTCTTCGGGACAACACTCAAAGCTTTAAGTGATTCAAGATGTTGGTTCTACAATGTCCAACTCTGGCTTGCCTGATAACATATTGCTACAGTATTTACTATAGCCTTGACTCGATAAACAAGGGTATTGCTGAGGAACTTTATCAGGGAGGTTTAATGCAACAACCTTATGTAATAGTGGCCATCTCTTGTATAGCAAGTGTCCATGTCGTGGATGTCGGGTGTGCTAGTCTTGAAGAGGCCAAGTTTTAAGCATCGTACATTGAGGAGGTAAACTTCCTAACCAACCAAGGTGGTGGTTATCGTTCAAACTACTCAAGGTAGGGTAGTAACCAATTTTGAATAGAGATGAAGGTTGGAATGATCAAGATAGTGAATGGAGGGATCAAAATCTCAATTGGAAGAACGGGGAAAAGGATAAGTATGTGCCTACCCATGAGCGCCAATAGTCAAATGATTTGGAAGGTGTTCGTTATGAGGATATGATTTCTCGTATCCTTAGCAAAGTTAAGGGGTCTAACAAGATTTTAAAGAAAATTAAAGAAGATGTGTAAACTCTAATTCAGACAACTACCTCTCCTTCCATCTCGATCAAGCAGTTAGAAACCTAGATGGGCCAGATATCGTTGCATTTGAACCCGCAACAACAAGTAGGATTCCTTAGTGACACTATGCAAAACCCCAAGAATGAGGTAACTAAGGCACTTTTTGTGAGGCAACCCAAAACCCTCTTTATTGCTTTATGTTTGTTTTAAAAATAATGGTGTTCAAAGTCCTCAAATGCATATTTTGTCTCGAAAATTGATGAAAAATATTGACTTTTATCTATTTAGACTTTGAGACAAAACATGGACATAAATTGAGCAAAAAGGAACAAGGCAGTGGAAAGAGTGACAAAAAGACGGACTAAGGATCGCTAATCCGCTAGGAGAGTCGCCGAATAGCCTTTTTCTCACCTAATGTTCCAGTGTCGTGAGCCCCGAAGGAAATAAGTTAGTCGACGGTGAAAAGGAGCAGTTGACGTGTCCCCGAGTACTTCCACGAAGTAGTACTACATCGCCCAAAGTTACAGAACGCGAAGGTGCTGAAGGCTAAGGCAAGATGGTGGGGAGATGCACAAAAGCGCGGATGGCTGATTTGATCGGCAATCTTGACTAACTGCACTGAGTGATCCTTCGCAGCAAAACTTTTTGAAAACTATAAATACTGATTGTTTTTAGTTTAATATCAAATTTTAGAAGAATTTTAAATTTGATACTGTATTATTCAGATACTTTGTTGACTTCAGTTCTTAGAGTTGTTGTGACACTTTGAGCTTTGAAGATTTGAAGGTTTCCAATTCCAATAAATTGGAAGTGGGTACTGAAGAATCTTCATTGTGTATATGTGTAAAGACATTTAATATCTTATTCAATTGATGGAAGCACCATTTGGTATCAATTTCTATCTCTTTACTATGTATATCTAAAACCCCAATTGTAGAGGTGGATTATGTGAATATGAGTTGAATTTACTAATTTTCTTACTTATTGATGTTTTACTTGTTGTTTAAAAATTCATTCAGTAGTAGTGTATGAATTTAATGAGATTGTTGTTTCAAATATGATTTCATTTTCGTGTATTTGGCTTGCTTGAGAGGGAGATCTTAAGACCAAGACAATTGAATTGATTGCCGATGGTTATTGGGTTGACATGAGTTCAGTTTGAGAGAGTGAATCCTAAACCCTTTCTCACACTTTCAGCTTGAGAGAGTGAATAGGCTAAGGCTTGGTGTAATAGAGGAAAATCGATGTTCGAGAGAAACCGATTTGATTTGGGGAAAGTTGCTCGAGAGAGAGAGAGAGAGAGAGAATTTACCCCACTAAAGTCTAGCTTAAGAACAAGTTAACAACAATTTACTATCAATTGCTTGTTTCCGTTAGTTTATTTGATCCCATATTCCTATCACATCCCAAGAATCCCATCTCCATATTCTTATCCCTCATTTTTGTTCTTTTAGTTTATAATTGCATACAAACCCCCTTTTGATATTTTACACTTGTGTCACACCCTTTGATTTACTATGTTTTTAATCATAAACGTCTTTTAGCTTTGAGTAATATGAACTAATTTGTAGTTGGCTGATTATTGTCGAAAAATTGCTCCCTTGGGACTCAACCCCAACCTTTGGTTGAGTTATATTAGTGACTAACAATTGTCGACACTTGAATTGAAAGAATTTTCATGATACGTCAAGTCAAAATTGTGCCGCTGCCGGGGAGTGGTGTTGATTGAGAATTTTTAGCTAACTTGAATTTTGTTCTAGTTAGTAATACTAAAACTCTCATCCAAAAACAATTTTCCGTATTTCTTGAATTATTTATGTATTTTGGATATCGATTTTGTGCATGGATTGTGATCATTTTGCACCCTAGAATTTCAGTACTTTGTACTCAATATAAAAGGTTAGTTTTCCTGAATCCCAAGAGTATCTTTACGAATTTTTGGACTCATTTGCAATTGATTGTATCGTGTTTCCGTTTGCTGGGCCTCTCTGATCATCAAATAAAAATATGTAGAATCATTTAGAAAAACACTTTGAGGACATTAGGCCTAGCTAGTAGCATGTTATCTTTATTTTCATCAAGGGTCTTACGCACCCCACACTTAAGCTCAAACGTGCTCCTTCGCTCCAAAATTTGAATACTCAAAATTCTCCAAAACCTATAAATAACAACACAAAAATGACACCAAAAATAAAAAAATAAGAATAAAAAAGGGAAGTTACACTATAAATTGGGTTGCCTCCCAATAAGAGCCTAATTGAACATCGCAGCACGTCACAAATGAATTTACCACTTTTCTTTCCACTTTGAACTTATGAATTTTACCCCTAACTTTACATCTATTTTTCTGCTTCTCTAAACTGGAGGGGATATGAAGATAAAGAACCAAGTAATTTATGTCGCATCATGCACTTATTGGCCCTTAAAAGAGGAATGTTGTTTTGTTTACGTGGACTAAAAAACATTAGAATGTAGGAGCCTTGTTCCTCATCAATACACTCATTTATTAGTTTAGATTATATAGAAAAGTGTTTTAAATGAGACTCAAGTTGCCTCAACTCCAACGCAACATTATTGACAACATTCTCACTTTTATATTGTTTCTCAACATCGATATTAAGGAACAAAGAATATTTTAATTGTTGGAATTACTCTTTTTACTCCACTAGTTGGTCATAATCCACAACAATTGATAATTAGGCTTTAGACGCCTCAATATTTTTGTTCAAGTGAGCCTCTAAGTCATGAATATTTGAGCCAAATTGTCGATTTCTTGTGTGAGATCAACACTTTCTTTGATCAGTTGGGTTTTCATGTATGTCAGTTCATCACAGAGAGACTATTCAATCTTTAGAGGTTGAATTTTTTTGTGTATCCAATATTGGCTCACTATCTCTTTCTCCATAAATTGTAATTTTTAATTTCATAATATCAAGCTTATATAGTAATTCCATGATTTTTTTGTTCCCTGTTGTTCATTCAAATACTTTTCTGGTGATTTTTGAATTAACCTTGTCCAACATGGCTACACGTTCAAATGCCTCTTGTTTTGAATTCACTGCTTCATTTCCCCTACCAACATCAAAAATAAAGAGGAATCATAAATGACTTTCACCACCTAACCACGATTTATCCCAAATATTCATATCAATAAGAATACGTACTTATTCAAAAAAATTGTTGGAAAAAACTAATTAAAAAAGTAATAAATAAATAAAAAGATTAAGTATAACCTATAAGAGTAGTTAATTTCTAAGTCTGGGCAGTGGCGCCAAAAACTGGTGGCTCCCAACTGCACATGCAAGTGTACGTGGTCACGCAAGTAATATAGTGGCTCTTAAAAGAACCATAACCCAAAGGACCTGTCAATCAACTATTTTTACTAAATTGTAGAGGTCTAATAATTTATTTAAGAGTTCCAAAAGAAAAGAATGCAGGAATAAAATAATAGAATTACTTACAATGGTTGGAAAATCTAGCGTTACAGCATGTATTGAATTTCATGTGCCATATTATTGGCTTAGAACTAATTTCAGTTGTCAATTTACTAGTTTATAAGGTTGATAGTACGATCCGAGTTATACACCTCTCGTCAAATACCCATTTATCTATCTAACTACATCATTGAGTGGGGATAAGTAGAGTAAGTTACAAACATTTTTATTTCATCCTATTTTGTAACCAAGCAAGGTGTTCGTCTGGGCGTCACTCCTGAACACTAATAACCTCAATCTAATTGGTGGACTGAGATCTCTATATTCTCTGCTCTATCTAACATGTCATCTCCTGATTTTAAGATTAGACAATACATTTATCTTATGGTGGGCAAGCATAAAATATTAAAACAAAAATATAAAAGTAACTTATAATGACAACCAAGAATTTATTCAAAAGCCTTTATCTCATTCGTAGCTACAACCCCAGAACAAGGGCTTTTAGCTACTAATATCTTAGAAAAACATAGAAGAAAACGACTCCAAAAGGCATTGACGATTTTCTCTTCAAAAGTACCTCCTAATTGATCTCCGCCTATAGATTGATGTCCTATAATTATTTCTATGGACTATTTATAGATGTATAAAACACTAAATAAAATAATTGAATCCAATGCAAATTATGAATCCAAAACAAACAGAATTGGATTCGTTTTCTTTTAAGTCTGAAACAATGATGCGCCGCCTCAACCATTGGTGTCTTTAGGCATTGACATGTGTCACAGGATGTCAATTCACAATTCGTATGTTTTTAGTCCTATGTGCTTTATATGTATGTACATATTATTTTATTCTATTTAAGTATTGAGGTGCCTGCTTGATTTCATTCTTCAACATTTCATGTTTAATTCGTTTTAGCTTTAAATTTCTTCAACTTTACACTAATTTACTCCTAAAAATAAAATACACTATTTAGCACATTCTAAAAATTCATGCTCAAAAAGGAAAAATATAAATAATAAATGTGATGCAATATGATTAAAAATGCATAACATCAAAGATACAGTTTAAACACCCAATAAGCAAAGCAAACATAACATTCTACTTATAAATTAAATAGTACTAAGAAGATAATTAGCACCTTCATTTGGAACTTCTCCAGACTCAAAGGATATCTCTTCTTCATATTTTCCTTAGCTTCTCAAGTAGCTTCCTCAACAAATTGGTTTCTCTAAAAGACTTTGACTTATGCTACTCCCTTAGTCCTCAACTTGCAAAGTTGGCGATCTAGAATCTGAACCGGAATCTCTTTATAAGATAAGATATCCTTTATCCCAATATATTCAGCTGGTATGATCATGAAGGATCGCCCATACACTTCTTCAACAGTGAGATGTGAATTACCGGATGAACCGTGACTGACTCCTTTGGTGGCTCAAACTCATAAGCTACATTACCTACCATTTTCGATATTTTGTTACGGCCAATGTACCGGGGAAGTAAGTTTCCCCTTCTTACAAAATCTTATAAAACCTTTCATGGGTTAAACTTTCAAGTATAACCAACCTTCTACTTTAAAGTCTAACTCCATTCTCATAACATTAGTGTAGGATTTTTGACGGCTCTGCACCTTTTTCAACCTCTCTTGAATCACTTTCACCTTCTCCATAGTTTGATGAACTAAGTCCTGTCCTATCAACCCTGCTTCATCAACTTCACACAAGCCCGGTTACCTTTGAACTAAGTGTGGTAACTATTGTTGTAAGAAAATTCAATAAGAGGTAGGTGATCCTGTCAGTTACCTTTGAAATCTATCGCACTAGCCCTCAAAATATCCTCTTAGGTATGAGGGTGAAAAAAGTACTTAAGTTCACCTTTGAACCGAAGACTTTTTGGAATGACTTCCAAAAGTTTGCAGTAAATTGCACACATCTGTTTGCAATGATAGAGACTAAAACCCCATGAAGTCTTTACCACCTCTTGAAGATACAACTTAGCATAATCTTCTTTGAAATGGATAGTCTTTACCAGCAAAAAGTGTGTTGATTTTTTCATTGTATCGACAATCACCCCATAGAATCATGTTGCCTACGAGGCCTTGATAAACCTGTGATGAAATCAATATTAATCATCTCCCACTTACATTTGGGAAGTTTTATATTCTGAGTCAGACCGCCCTAATATTTGGTTAAGTTGTTGGCAATTCGGCCACTTAGCAATAAATTATGTAATGCCCTTTTTTGTAACAATCCTAAAAACGGCTATGCTAAATAATGCTTAATGTGCCTAGAACGCAAACGATTAGACTGGGTTCACACGGATTTATGCGCATAGAATAAGACCTGTGAACCATTACGACAGCCAAGCCAAATAACTTGGGGGGTTAGTTGATCTGGGAAATTTTGGGTCCAACCATGTAGGGCTCCCGAATATGAAGATTTACTCGGATGAGTCTTTACCGGACTTAAAAATGGAAAATCTTAAGTTTGGAGGGTCTAGGGGTAAAATGGTATTTTTCTAGGCAAACGGTATTATCTTAATTGCCCTAAATATATAATTGATTATTTAATTAATAAGGTGGAGGGGCATTTTGGGGAGAGAGGGCCAAAAATTGGCCCTTAGAGTGAAGTCTTGCTCCACTCGGGTTCTAACCTAGGTGGAAGCAATGAATTAAATTTGTTTTAATTTACGTTGGTAAATTAATGTAATTAATTAATATTTATTATTATTAGCTGATTTAAAATAAAAGGGAAATCAGATTTTTATAATAATTAACTAAACCTTATTTGACTAAGTCCTAAACTAGACTCCTAAGTCTAAGGTAACTCTCTCCTCTCACGCTCATCTCTCTCTCACATCTCTATCACTCTCGTTCACATTCTCTATGCAAAATAACGTACAAGAATAGTTGGTAAACCAAAGTTCTTCATGTTTTACTTTAAAATATATGATGGTGAAAAAATGGCTAAGTTTCGGAAAATCAATTAATCTTATGATTTAAGAGAAATTAATTTTCCAAATTACAGAGTCGCCACTTGATTTTTTTTTAAATCAAGAAAAAAACTTAAAACTTTTTTTCAAAAGATTTAAAACAGATAAAAATCAATTGAAAAGGGTTCGAAGTTCAAATGTACATTTCGAGAAGGTGTTAGGCCCTCGGAATGCCCGCTAACTCGCAGTTGACCGGCGATTTGACTAAATGACCATTTAAAATAACTTTTCTGAATTTTACTAGATAAAGGAGAAAATTCGTCTATTTGCTTACTCATTCTCTCTCTCTCTCTCTCCCTCTCTCTCTATAAGGGGAAGTATCTAGAGGGGATTATCTTAAGAGGGTAAACCTAAGTGTTGGCAACAATCAATAAAACAAACTAAATAAAAATAATTATGAAAAAAGCAAAGTAAATATTTATGACTATATAAATATAGCAAGCAATGGCGGTCCTTAGAAAATTAATATAATTCAACCAAAATGTTAGTCAATATAATGATAATAACAAATAGTTAATAATAGGGAGAAGAAATATTTGAAATTGGGCCAAGCCCAAGTACTGGATCTGGAAGCCTGCCACATTTCAAAATGACCCAAAGAAAATTGGGCCTCCAGAACAATTTCCCTTCAGAACAAAACTGTGTATATGTTCTGCGTATACCACCCTATATGGGGGTGCATTCGGTTCTTTTAATTGTATATCGGACTATATTATCGACATATATTCTCCGATTCAGCTCCTCAAGCACCTGTATATTTTCTTTTGACCTGTGTATCGTGTATACGTTATATACCATTGTATACTTCTGTATATGATCTGTGTTCAGCCCGTTTCGGACTTACCAAAACTTGTATTTTTGTTTGAATTTGATAATTCCACCTTCATCGACCTCCCTTTCCGCATTTGACCTGTACATCGATATTTCACAAGCTATACCAGTGTATACAATATGTATACAACTGGCATATCCCCTTTTCATTGGGTCTTTGAGAGTTAGAAAAATGGAGCTGCCAACCTTATGTTGCCTATACTTTGCTTATTATTAATTCCAGCAACTTACTGATCCGAACAACAAAATGAAGCCTTTATGGCTGGACTCGGAATGCGGGGAAATAAAGAAGTCAATGAAGACTCGCAACGGATTCACAAAAAAAAAGGATTAGTACTCAAATACATCACTTTGAACTGCAACTCCAAATGAAAGCAAATTTCATCAAAAGAATATATATATATATATATATATAATATATATATATATATATATAATATACATCCAAGGGAAACCAATTAAACACATCCCAATCGAAGTAAACCCATCAATTTGAAGTTGAATGAATTTGCAAAAGGACAAGTTGGGTTAAATATTATGCCTCTGTATGGAACTTGACAATAAAGGCTAACAACATTGCAGGCAGCAAACGAGCTAACCAAACATATAAGCAAAACAGAAAAGAAAAACTTGAAACTAAACGAAGTCAAGGTCTTAAACAAACTAAATTTCACCGAAGGATCTTAGAGAAAAAAAAAAGAACAAAATACACAAGCTGTTACACATCAAAACCTGCCAGCTCTCACAATTTGTTAGAATTAGTTCATGTTAGACATCTAACTCATGGAAATCTCATATAGTAAAGAAAAGAACACACTCCACCAATACAAAAAATAGATACGTTAAATAAGCTAATGAATCCGCTCATGGTACCCTTTGAACTGTCCATAACCTGGAGGGGTGATAGAACTCACTTAAGGCATGGAAGCTAAGCAGAATAAGAGTTTCGTATCACCTGATGACAAATAAAGAAAAAAGCACTACTCAGAAAATCTTGGGAAAAATAAGAGACTGCCATAACGATTCGATGAAAACCAAGGATAAACATGTTGCATAATAGAACAAAGTGAATAACATCTTGACGATTAACAAGCGAGCATCATGAAATTTAAAGCGAACAATGACAGCCATGAGTCGAGGAAGAACAGTCAGCAAAATATATTCGAACCAATGTCAAATTATATGTTATTCTTACAATATCATGTATTTATAAGGTTAATAAACAGAAACAGAAATAAGATGAAGCAGAAAAAATATAAAATATAAGAATTAATCCGAGTCCACAGAAACTACTGTGTGTCCTTAAGAAATTTAATCCCCTCACTGTACCCAAGGTTATGGATTTATTTCTCCCAAGATAAAACGGATTAAACCTGTTAAAGAAATAGCGGTACCTCAAACTTCTTTAACTTTAACGAACTTAAGAACAGCAACAAGTCACACAGACTCAGTTGCTCGACACTTTGATTTTATTTGAGAGAAAAATAAATGCAGAGAAGGAAAAAAATTTCAGTGTTCTTAAAAACTAAAAAATTGACTTCCTTTTATAGCCATTTTCAGCAAGGAACATGTCTGTTCAGTGAAATCTGTTAAGACCCATTTTATCCAGAAAGTTTTGTCTTTTGGAAAAAATAACAACTTTTCAGAAAATTGTGTCTGTTAGGAAAATAACGACTTTTTTGGAAAGTAACGACTTTTCGGAAAGAGTAACAACTTTTCATAATGTTACCGTTACCTGCAAATTTATAAGAGATAATTTTAACAGGATTTATTTGATTTAACAAAAATGATTAAATAAATTTTGTCCAAAAAATTTATCAATCAATCACATCATTTGCCAAATCCAAATCCAAATCCAAATCCGAATCCGAATCCGAAGCCGAGGCCGAGCGAGCGACGACGGCGACGGCGCGAGGGGGCATCTTCTTCTTAGCTCTTTAAGAAGTAATGGAAGTGTTTCATTCTATAAGGACAACAATTTCCCTTTCTTTTGCCGATATGGGAGAAATGACTTTTCATTTTCCCTCCAAAGTAGTTCCCTCACTTTTCATATTCTCTCTTTTCTTTTCCCATTCACACTTACTAAATCCCAACACTATCTTGAATGCGAAACTAATCAACTAAAATAAATTATCGGGAAAACTCCACTTCTAGTTGAAACCAACAATGAGTTGAAGTAAACATTAAAGATTTTAGCACTTCCAAATATCCAAGCAGGCCAGGATCAAATATTCATCACATCGTAATAAAGAGAGCTAAATCAAAATGAGTTTTACCTTTTCGAGGGCAGCTGAACTGACACAAGAGACGAGTCTTCCCTAACGCGAGTTCAAATCTCGAGCTACTGACCACCAATTGCAAACCAAACTCGAGGAGATTTTATCACGACTTAGGATTAAGGAAAACGTGTGAAATTTCTTTGGTGTGAGTGTGATTGTTCCAAACAAATTCCACACTTTCTTGACTCTAAATTTTCTAGATTTCTTTCTAACCTCTGCCTCACTGCAAAAAAAAAAACTTTATAATAAAAAGAGGGGATTATTTATAGGTGAAGAACCAGGTTTCTGGATCAGGGGAGGGCAGGAGAATTTCTCAAAAAAAATGGGGCAAAATCGGGATTCTAAGTCCCCTTTTGAATTCGAAATCCCTTCCCCCAATTTGGACCAACAACTTTTTCGGAGGGAACAACTTCAAACCAAAAGAGGAAGGAAGAAGGATGGTTGGGATCGACCTCAATTGTCCTCTCTACCAGATGGAGCAATCTGGTTACATCAAGAACGAATTGGCGTGACTTGATCAATTACTGTGAAACCGTACGAGCGAGGGCGACGTGAAGAAAAAGCCAAAAGAGCGTAGTGTACCGGCCTGTCCTTCTCCATATTCCCGTTACACTTTCTCTCATAGCTATCATCACTCACGCGCCCTAATCTTTCGTCGGTTTGCCAGCATTTGGTTGAGGGAATGGATTTGAAAGGGAAATGACAATAGTTGGACTTGGGAAAAAGGAGAGGGCCCTGAGAAAATTGAGTCAAATTTTGAAGAGGGCTGGTGGGTTGCAAAAATAGAAAGCCCAAAATAGCTTTTATTGGGTTTAACAAATTGGTGTCAAGCCATAAGTAAGTAATAAAGCATTCCGACGAATATATAAATGAATTAGTTAACGAGAATTTTAATTTTGACGAAACAAAAATAGCAAACTCGATTGAAAGACTAATTAATTAAAAGTAGAATATAACTGTCATTATAATTGAACTAAATTGAAGAGTATTCAACTCAAAGTGACCTTTCGAAATGACTTTGTTTCAGAATATTAACAAAACATACTAGTTATATATAAGACATTCGTAAAAAAAACATATGTTAATCAGAAATCACGGAAAAACACATATTCGACGATATTCAAAAATAATAATAACAATAACAATAATAATTTTGAACTATGTAAAACTAACCATTTCCAGTCGTTTAGAATTAACATTCTCATTATTAATTCATCGTCGAGGGTTAAAATTGATTGTCAACAACTGTCCCTCATTTTACTCTGATTGATGCAAGAAATTCGAGGAGAATGAATTTGACCAGACCAATTTTGACCGACCAAAAATTCATCTAGGAAAGGGATTTTGGTACGAACTTAGGAATTATGGACGAATCCCGGAAAAGGGTTTCATACATATCTCAGGCTGCATGAGAGTTCAGGCCACTTGCAGTTCAACAAGTTTGATTTAACGCACAATTTTGAATGAATTCACAAGTCATCCCAATACCGAGTTAGGAAGGTACCGAAATGCTGGAGAATAAGATTCGAGAGAGAATGTTGGAATACAACCGAGTTTTTGCCGTTGAGTTCGCCTACATATCCTTAGACCACAAAAATCAGGCTGCCTGTAGTTCGACTCGATCGTTTGAAAAGGAAATCTATTATGCTAGATAATCTTTGGTTTTGGACAAGTGATAAATTAAATGAGTATGAAAAAAAGGCTCGTAATCTCTTAGACATGAATGTGGTGCGCTCATATCCATGTGTAAGAAGTTACACGAACATAATTTCCAAACTCTGGGTGCACTGTCAATTAGATTGGAAACTTGCTTCCGGTAGATCAAAATTTCCAGATGCGAGACCGAAACAAACAAAACTCAAAGGAAAACCCACATGCCTTCTGATAGGGGTGTGGTTTAATTGTGGTGGAAGTCGTTCGCGTCCTAAGAGTTTGACATTACCTTTTGGACTGTGTCCCAGTTCGCTGCTAAGAAAAAGTTCCACGTTCTTCTACATCCTTTTTGATGTCGTCCGCACCTGTGGTATGTTTGGAGAATTCATCCTTTCAGATGCTCTCGACAAAGACTGAGATAAAACTTGTCAGCATAAAAATGCAATTTAAGTGGGAGACAGTGTCTTTTACCGTGTCGACGCTTAATCGTTCTCCCCGACATTTGACGTCAAATCAATTGGTTTGACGTAAAACAAATAAAGCTTATGTCTTGTGTTTGTAATATAATCTTTAATGTATTCTTCATTTGATGTTAACATAAAGGAAAGTTGATGAAGTGTGCTATCATTTCTCTTGATGTGTCTTCGATGCTCTTCTTGATGTTTGCTTTTATCAAAAATAAAAGAGTGCAGTTGATGCCAATTGATAAATATTTCTCTTGGGATGCACGATTTCCCTCTCAGCTGTGCATGCCTTCTTGCGGGGCATGAATATCTTCCCGCGATACATAAATTTCTGCGAGGTATGTAATCTTCCCGCGATGCATAACTTTCCACGAGGCATGAAATCCTCTCGTGATGCATGAATTTTCAACGAGGCATGGAATCTTCTCGGGATGTATAACTTTCAACAAAGTATGAAATCTTCTTGCGATGTATGAATTTTGACGAGGCATGAAATCTTCTCGTAATGAATAAATTTTTGCGAGGTATGAGATTTTCTCGCGATGCATAAGTTTCGACAAGGCATGGAATCTTCTCGGAATGCATAAATTTCAGCGAGGTATGACATCTTCTCGCAATGTATAAATTTATACGAGGAATAGAATCTTCTCGTAATGCATAAATTTTTGCGAGGTATGAGATTTTCTCGCGATGCATAAGTTTCGACGAGGCACGAAATCTTCTCTTGATGCATAGTTTCTTGTGATGTATAAATATCTTCGTGCAATGCTTGGATATTAACCCGCAATGCATGAATATTGGCTCGCGATGCATGATTTTCCGCGACGCATGTGTATTGACTCGCGATGCATGATTTTCCGCTATGAATGAGTATTGACTTGCGATGCATGAATTTTCGCTATGCATGAGTATTGATTCGCGATGCATAAATAATCATATCACCTCCAACGATGATAACGGTAAAACGTCTTCCTGGTAATACATCGTCTAGATCGATAATAAACTAGCTGACCCCCTTCGGGTAATGCATATTATCATATACGATATTATGATGCAAATGATGTCCTTTATAAATTTCATGTCGTTGGAAATTGATTGAAATAAACAATTCATATTCCCAAGTCTCCGATATAAGAAATATAAAATGTCTCTTGCTTCTAGGAAAACTATCGATTTTGGGGATAGTTTTCTCTTCCTTTGAGTTCTCCATAGTCATTCATCGGAGAAATTTGCTGACTTCAGAGGAAAGATATAAGCCTGCGTCCACAGAAAAATTGTTAGTTTTAAAAACAAACTGATTTGTGTCAATTTTTTCAGTTGTATGCTCCTTGTCCTGCTATCTCCGTGATTTCCTGATCTCCTGACTCTTGATAGATAAGACAAAATATTTTATGCCAAAACAAATGAAACATAAAAGGAAAAATTTAAGAGAAATAAATTTTCAAGAAAATAGTATCTAAAAAGGTTTCTACCAAGTCATGTCATATCAGGCTTAACAAACTTCTTTGATTCTGATGCTTGAAGGCTTATCTGATTATTTGTTGGGGAGTTTTCAGAGTCGCACCGGACTTGTAGATCTATGCTGAAATTTTGAGGCCATCCTCAAAATTTCTGTCCCAATTAAATGTCTTTATTATCTTTCCACTATAACTGAGAAGATCACAGAATTTTTGAGTTCTCAAAAATTCCGCCCCAGTTGCAAATCTGAAAATATCTTCTTTCTTGGCTTGCCGGAGAAGAATCTCTTTTTGAGAATTTTGAGTCCCTCTCAAAATTCTGTCCCAGTTTCTATTGTAAAGAGGAATAGAAATCTTACGGGAAATATGATCGAACTCTTGTGGCGCCTACGTATCCCATTGCGGCAGGAATCAGGTCAAACGTAGTTCCCCTTTAAAGGTTAACAAAATAAAAAAGTACAAAGAAACCGACCGAGGCCGACATAGGCCGCCTACGTATCTCATTCTTGAGAATTTAGGTCAAACATAGTTCAGATACAAAGAAATATCTAAAAGATAAAAATAGGGGTGACCGAAGCCGACATAGGCCGCCTATGTATCTCATTCTTGAGAATTCAGGTCAGACGTAATTCATTACAAGGGGGATAAGAATTTAAGCAAAATGAATACAAGCAAACAGAATTGCCACAAGTAAATTGTGAACGCAACTTCACACGTAGTATCTCTTGACGGCATCTGAGTTGATCGGTTTCGTCCATACGGTGCCATCCATCTCCGACAAGACCAAAGCACCTCCAGATAATACATTGCGAACCATGTAAGGTCCTTGCCAAATCGGTGCAAACTTTCCTTTATACTCTTCTTGATGAGGAAAAATATGCTTTAGAACCAACTGACCAACTTCAAAATTTCTGGCTCTTACTCTCTTGCGAAAGGCACGAGTCATTCTCTGTCTATACAACTGGCCATGGCAGATGGCAACTATTCTCCTCTCATCAATCAAAGTTAGTTGATCAATCCGCTTGCTGACCCACTCATCATTACTTAACTCAGCTTCTTAAATGATTCTCAATGACGGTATCTCAACTTCAGCAGGTATGACTGCCTCTGTTCCATATACTAGTAAGTATGGAGTAGCTTTAGTCGATGTTCTGACAGTCGTGCGGTATCCCAATAAAGCATATGGTAACATCTCATGCCAAACTCGATGCTTGTCAATCATTTTCCTCAAAATCTTTTTGATATTCTTATTGGCAGCCTCTACAACTCCGTTCATTTGGGGACGATAAGTAGTTGAATTTCAATGAGTAATCTTAAATTTCTCACATATCTCTCTCATCAAGTAACTGTTGAGATTTGCACCATTATTAGTAATGATGGATTCTGTCACTCTAAATCTGCATATCAGATTGTTGCGAACAAAATCAGCCACCACTTTCTTGGTTACCGACTTGTAAGAAGCTGCATCCACCACTTGGTGAAATAATCAATGGCAACCAAAATGAATCTGTGTCCATTAGAAGAGGCTGGCTCTATCGGACCGATGACATCCATACCACAAGCTACAAAAGGCCAAGGTGAACTCATAGCATTAAGTTCGTGAGGTGGAACTCGGATCAAATCACCGTGCACCTGACATTTATGGCATTTTTGCACATACTTGCAACAATCATTCTCCATAGTCATCCAAAAATACCTGGATCGTAGGATCTTTCTGGCCAAAGTGAGCCCGTTCATATGTGATACGCTCAAACTTACTTCTCAAATAAGAAGTAAAGCGGTCGTGTCAAGTAAATAACCCAACTAGTGAGGTTGGGATCGTTCCCACGAGGAAAATTGTCTAGACTTAACTTCAACTTGTTATTACTATTGTTTGGTCAATGACTTCCTTGGAAAGTAAAAACAATAAAAAGGGGGATTTCTAGTTCTAAATGAGTGAAAATAAATAATGCAATTGTAAGAGACACTTAACAGCTTTAAATGTTGGATTTTAATCAATTAATCAAAGTAACTAGGGTTTACGTGTTACCCACAGGTTCACAACTTGATAATTCTAACTATAACAATTCTTTCCTAGTATCTTGCATGCAAAGTGATAAGTTATGTATTTCTAAATCCTTGGTCCGGCATCCAGAAAATCTCACTCCGCACCTTGGTCCGGCTACGTGTGTTGCTATCCTAACCCTTATCCTTACCTCATATTAAGCATCGTATTCGATATTTGACTAAGTTATTGCTTCGTACCAATCAATACTAGCCTATTATATAGTATACACTAAATCTATGTTAATAATTCTTTTCCTATTATCTACCTCCTTGGTCCGGCAAGTAGCATTAAGGCGAGTTCTAACGTTGGCCATCTGTTAAAAAGACTTCTAAGCGAAAGAATTATTAATACATGCAAGACACTATTCTAGAATTGTTATTTTAGTTAGGGTTTATCTCATTATTTGCCCATGGTTCCCACAACCCTAGTCATGGAGTTTAGTTACTCATGGCCATAAACACAATATTCAAATATATTAAATAAGAGTTCATGTACCTACTTCAATGAGAAAGAATAAAATCCAAAAGTTTGCTTGATTAATCACCAACAATCAATGATAATCAAAAGTCTAACACTAATACAAAGAGTCTAATAATATGACGTCTAACTATCTGGTGTCTAACCTCAAAAACGAGGTTTTTCGAACTATTTATAAAAAAACAAAAACCTAATTAAACAAGGATTCTAATTGCTGGAAATCTGCCAAAACGCGGCTGGGTCGACGGACCACGCGACGGACCGTCGTGGTCACAACGGACCGTCATGGACTCCGTCGTCCCATACTTGTGCAATTTCTTCTGCTGCTCTCTTCATTCCCCTCGACGGCAAGTATGACGGACCGTCATAGGCATAACGGTCCGTCGAGGGTCTTCGTTCCAAAACACTTCAACTCTTGGAATATGGGTGCTGGGATCACTTCTCTGAACTTCACGACGAACCTGCAGGACGGACCATCATAGCAACAACGGACCGTCATAAGCTTCGTAATCCCACACTTTGTCAGACTTCCCTATCTTCCTTCAGCAGTTGCACTACGCTGCCACCTACGGACCGTCACAAGCACGACGGACCGTCATAAGATCCGTAGTTGGTCTCTTCTGCATTTCTTCGCTCAAAATCTCCGCATTCAGCTTTGGACAGATTTCCTGCAAAACAAAGAGAAACTTATATAAAAATTAGCACAAAAAGTCCTTTCGGACACACAAAACTTAAGGAAAAAGTATTAATTATACCGTGAAACCACGGTATATCAATATGCGTACCACAGACTCCAGCATGTATCTGTTCAATAAGTTTCACAACTTCAACAACATCAACACATCTTAGAAGACCGAAAGTTGGAGTCCTCCTATAAAGGACTTCATTATTTATAAAGAAATTGAGAGCCACACGGCGTATCGACTTCTTTTGGTTGGCCGTAGCATCTTCAGGATAAGTTCCAGACTCCAAATACTTCTTTATATCAAAATACCAAGGCAAACCGTCTGGTTCTGCTTCAACATGGGAACAATGGACTGGATGTTCTTTCAACTCTATATCCAGAGGATCAATATAATCTGTATCCGGATGTTTAATCATCGAAGCGATGGTGGCGAGAGCATCGGCCAATTCATTTTGTATTCTGGGAGTATGTCTGAACTCGATCTTACGAAATCTTTTGCACAACTTCTGCACGTATTGTACGTAAGGTATAATCTTTGGGTTCTTCACAGCCCATTCTCCTTGAACTTGATGAATCAAAAGATCTGAGTCTCCAATAACTAACAACTCATAGACATTCATGTCGATGGCCATTTTCAAACCAAGAATACAAGCTTCGTATTTGGCCATATTGTTTGTGCAATTAAATCGAAGCTTAGCCGCCATGGGATAGTGCTGACCGGATTCTGACACTAAGACTGCTCCAATACCTTTACCTTGATGATTTACCGCTCCATCAAAGAACAATCTCCAACCTGGATATGCTTCAGAAATATCCTCACACACAAATGACACTTCTTCATCGTGATAATAAGTCTTAAGTGGTTCATATTCTTCATCAACATGATTTTCTGCAAGATGATCAGCCAAAGCTTGTGCCTTTATCGCTTTCTGAGTCACATACACAATGTCAAATTCACTCAACAACATTTGCCACTTAGCTAACTTTTTGGTCGGCATCGCCTTCTGGAAGATATACTTCAGTGGATCCATTCTGGAAATGAGGTATGTAGTATAAGAAGACAAATAATGTCTCAGCTTCTGGGCAAGCCACGTCAAAGCACAACACGTTCTCTCCAACAAAGTGTAACGAGACTCGTATGGAGTAAACTTCTTGCTTATATAATAGATAGCCCTTTCCTTCTTTCCTGTCTTGTCGTGTTGACCAAGTACGCATCCGAATGCACTATCTGAGACAGACAGGTACAACAACAAAGGACTCCCTTCTCGCGGAGGAACCAATACCGGTGGATTGGACAAATAGTTCTTGATAGCATCAAAAGCAGTCTGACACTCTTCAGTCCACTTTGTCGGGGCGTCTTTCTTCAGCAGCTTGAAAATAGGCTCACACACCACGGTTGATTGAGCTATGAATCGACTGATGTAGTTTAACCTCCCTAAGAAACTCATCACCTCTTTTCTCGTCTTCGGCGGAGGTAACTCTTGAATTGCTTTAATCTTAGAAGGGTCGAGCTCAATACCCCTTCTGCTGACTATAAATCCCAACAATTTTCCGGCTGGAACTCCAAAAGCGCATTTGGCGGGATTCAACTTCAAGTTGTAACGACGCAAACGATCAAAGAATTTCCTTAGATGTGTCAAGTGGTCCGAACTCTCGCGGGATTTGATTATGACGTCATCCACATACACTTCAATCTCCTTATGAATCATGTCATGAAAAATGGTCGTCATAGCTCTCATGTAGGTGGCACCCGCATTCTTGAGGCCGAACGACATCACCCTGTAGTGATATACACCCCAAGGTGTAATGAAAGTCGTCTTTTCTGCGTCTTCCTCATCCATAAGAATTTGGTGATAGCCTGTGTAACAGTCCACAAATGACTGCATTTCGTGCTTGGAACAATTGTCAACCAAAATATGTATATTCGGCAACGGAAAATTATCCTTCGGGCTAGCTTTGTTGAGATCTCTATAGTCAACATAAATCCTGATTTTCCCGTCTTTCTTGGCGACCGGAACACGTTGGCCAGCCAGGTTAGATATTGTGTCACTTCCACCAATCGGAACTCTATTTGCTTGGTAATCTCTTCCTTAATCTTCAAACTCAGTTCAATCTTGAATTTTTGAGTTTTCTGCTTCACCAGATCGAACAGTGAGTTAATTGGCAGCTTATGAGATACTACATCGGTACTCAACCCTTGCATGTCACCGACTTCCCAAACGAACACATCAATATTCAGCAAGCAAATGAACTAGGCTCTCTTTCTGTGTGCTTCATTTAGGTGGATGTTGATCTTAACCTCTTTAACATTCCGGATCTCCCAAATTCACCGTTTCCGTTTCCTCTAGATTTGGTTTATGCTGATTCTCGAACTGCTGAAACTTTTCGGCGATATAATCTGGTCCTCACTTTTTTCTTCATAATCGTCAACCTCGTCGTCACCTACCTCATCTTGTTCATTTAGCTCGTGACATGACATGACATTGACAAGTCTATAACTTATGTTACTGAAATCATAAACAGACAAAATTAGGAAAGTAGGGTATAACAAACAACTAGATAAATAAAGTTGAAAACAAAGAGACTTTCATTTAAAACAATGCAAACTTTGGCCATGGCATGAGGCCGTGTTGCCTTTTGAACCTCACAATGAAAATTCGAAAATTTGAACAATTAAGAAAATTCCAAAATGATGGGTCTCGGGCCTCTTTCGAACTACCACCGATTTTAATATGCAAGTGACACCTTTCTACCGAAGAATTTGGGGTATCAGGATTTGCGTAGAGGTCCAGTTCGCAGCTCCTCCCTTGGCTCAACATCACGGATACCAGCTATCTCGACCTATTCCTTGACAAAAACACAGATCTCCTCGAAGAGGTCATAAATTCCTTCGCTAAGGTCTTCATGTTCGGTATACTCCCGGATTGGAAAGGATTGATACAGATGTGGGATCGTCTTTGTCAAGGCTTGATCATTTTTCTTCTTCATCTTCATGTCATCATCTGTGGGGATGTACCCCAAACCATATCTGGATCCCTTAACGAGGACCGGAACAGGCTCAACAATTCCTTGGGAATCTCTTCCCAATCCATAACTTGGCTCGAAACCATTCTGCACCATCACAGTGGCTATCATCTTGTACACGACAGACATTGAAGTCTGTGGGGCCAAGTCTTCACCGGTGGCATTCACCAGCTCCACTGTGTAAAACTCTGTACCTCTCGATATATCATCAATGATCGGCACCTGTCTGCCGAGGTGACTCCCATCGCCATGAATAACCAACTCTTCATTCTTCCATACGAGCTTCATCATCTGATGGAGAGTGGAGGGGACAACTCCAGCCATATGGATGAACGACCTTCACAGAAGAAGGTTGTAACTGGTATCTATATCCAATACTTGAAATTGCATGCTGAACTCTGCGGGGCCCATTTGAATGGTCAAATTCACTGCTCCCAACGTGTCTCTTTGAACCCCATCAAAGGCTCTCACGTTGACCTGGTTTTGCTCCAGTTTCCCGAGGTCAAACCTTAGCTGCCTCAATGTCAACAATGGGCAGATATTCAGACCGAATCCGTCATCTACTACGACGCGGTTGACAACCTTTTCACAGTGATGTGCAGCGCCTTGTTATGTGATCTTCCTTCGACAGGCATCTCCTCATCACAAAGCTGATTCGGTGCCCTCGAATAATTTGATGAATCATGGCAGCCACGTTATCACTACTTGTACCTGCAGGTACGTATCATCGAGAGCTTTCATTAAGTCTTGCCTGTGGGGCTGAGATCTCATCAGCAGGGCCCATATGGAGATCTAAGCCAGAGTCTTCTCTAAATGTTTGACGATGGAATAATCCTTTGGTTGCATCCTTCTCCAGAATTCTTTCGCTTCTCCTTCGCTTATCAGCCTCTTAGTCTGGTCTTCTTTGTCCTCCATAGCAAGCTCGTTAGGAGTGTAACACCTTCCAGACCTGGTCATGCCTTGAGCAGCAGCAGTTTCAATAACAAACTTAGGATTGACGAGAGTTTCTGACGGCACCAAGGCAACAACCTTTGTAGGTGTCAAAACAACAAACTCTCTCTTTTCTTTGACACTTAAAGAAGCACAACCCTTTCTAGATCATCGTGAACAATGGGAGTCATCTTCGTTCCACACCAGTCTTCATCTGTCTCGATCATATTGACGTTGCCGCCTCCATGATTCGGCAATGGGTTTGTGTTGACATTTGGCACCGCCGGTTGGAGAGAGACTACCTCATGATCAATCAGATCCTAAATTTTGTGCTTGAGGTTGATACAATCTTCAGTATCATGTCCAACACTGGTGGAATGATAAGAACATCTCTGATCGGGTTTTTAGAACTTTGTTTTGACATCCACGGGTTTGGGCCTCACAGGGTGGATGTATACAGCCATAACTAGTCTCTCATACAGTTTGGTACGGCTTTCAGCGAGTGCAGTAAAGTTCCTTGAAGGCCTATTCTCAAATCTGGGTCGGGGAGGGTCATAACTACCTTGTTGAGGAGGAGGTACCTTTTGATAATTTCTGGTATTTGGACGGGGAGCTTGGCTTCTAGATATAAATTTGTTTGGTAATTTTATGATGGAGCTTGGTAATTCGGAGGAGGATTTTGGTACATTGGAGCTTGGACTTGATAAATGGGAGGGGGTGCTCGATAGCTTGACTGTACATTAGCACAGTTGGGAGCAATACCCTGATAGGGAGATGGAATTTGGTAAGTTTGAGGTAATTTGGGTACATGGGAGAAAGATTTTGGAGATTTGGGGGTGGACTTTGGTATAGTGGAGTTTGTATAAATGGGGGCAGTATTCTGGTTATTGGGATGACTGGATTGCGTGTAGTAGGACTTTAGTTAAGGCCTGTAATGACCTTGGGAATACGACGAGCTTCTGGGGGTTTCCTTCCCTCATATGGAACAACAACAACTTCTTCTCTTTTCTTTTTCAGCAACCCTGAAGATCCAGGTGATGCGGCTACACGGGCTATCTTCCCTGATTTTAAACCATCTTCGATAGTTTCACCTATCTTGACTATATCGGCAAACTTTGCTCCAACGAGCAACATGATTCTATCGTAGTATTCCTCCTCTTGCATGCGTACGAACACTTCAACAATTTCTTTCTCAGTCATGGGTGGCCTTACCCTTGCCGCTTCATTCCTCCACCTATAGGCGAACTCCCTATAATTTTCAGTTGACTTTTGCTTCATCTTCTCCAGAGAGTACCGATCGAGAACTATTTCCACGTTGTAAGCAAATAGATCGATGAAGTCTTTGGCCAATGCATTCCAGCTGAGCCATTGTCTGGTTTCGTGCGAGGTAAACCACTCGAGATCTTCTCTACACATGCTCCGACTGAAGATCCAGATTAATAAAGCTTCGTCCCTTCCAACTCCCACGAGCTGGTCACAATAGGCTGTCAAATGAGCCATAGGGCTACCCACTCCTCCGAAGGTGTCAAACTTTGAAATCTTGAACCCTTATGAAGGTCCAAATTTGGGTGGATACACAAGTCCTCGTAACTAAGTCCAACGATGTCGGGGATGCATTGTATCTCCTTCATGGCCTTATTGATTTCCTCCTTTATATCGACCCTCGCCCTTCCTTTGCTCTCCATTCTTTTTCTTGTTCTTCATAATGGTCCATCTAAGAACCGTGCACATCATGCTCGGCAGGGATGAGAACTTGGACAGTGGCTCTTTTTGGCAGGGGTGGAGCTACAGAGGGACTTTGAACGTTCTGGGCGGTTTGGTAATGATGTGGGTAGGCCTGAGAATTGGTGTTTTGATTTAAATGGTAATGAGGTGTTTGAGGATTGAAAGCATTTTGGTTTTGATTTTTTGTTTTGATTTTGATTTTGTGACGGTGGAGTGGTTTGTTGGTGAGTATTTTGAGAATGGTTGTTTTGAAGAGGAGATGGGTTTGGTAGGATGCAGAAGCATATTGCGGATTTTGGGTAGTCAGATCTAGAACCGATGGATTATGAATAGGTGTAGGTTGCTGGTTCTGAGTCGGATCCATATTTGAGGAAGGAAGAAGATTGGAGGACTCCCCTTGGCGGCGTTAGCAGCAAATCCTGGTGGAGGCAGATCCTGTCTCCGTTGCATTTCCACCCTCATCTCTGCAATCTGCTGCATCAGCTGCATAATCAACTCATTCGGTTCTGCTACGGTGGGTTGAGCCACCACAACATCACTAAGACTCACTTCTTCATTATTATCCCCCTTAAATGCCTTTCCTCTGTCTTATCTTTGTCTAGGGAAGCAATCAGCGAGACCTTTTGATCTGGTGAAATAAGGATGATCTGCCAGCACTTGATCGACACAGATCATTTCAAAGTACCTGAGAAGGAAAACAACTCAAAGGCAGATTTTTAGTGCAGATCAGAGTAAAAATGCATAATATCACACATAGAGCAGATAAACACACAAGTTGCTTTGTTTGAGGATATATTTAACCTACGAGTGAGGACGGAAACACATTTTTTAACAAGCAGGAGTTTGCTTGTTTTAGTTTTGACGTCTCAGGAAGGCTAAATTATGTTGAGCTACGGTCTTCTTTCGGCTGCTTTTGACATCTGTTGATCTGGTTTTTGTATCTTCTCGTTTAGGAAGGGGAGAATGAAAATCTATAAAAAAGGGGCCGAGCCTAGGAAGGCTGCCTACGTATCTCACAAGGAGAATTTAGGCCCAACGTAGTTCGAGTACAATATAGAACATTTTCATTTATTCGTTCATTATGATTACAAGGAAATTGAAAGGCAACAATAGAGATTTTAAAGATGAAGTGATGACGACATGTCAGTCATTAGCCTTCTTGTTGCAGCATTAGTCTCCTCATTTCAGACGACCTAGGAATGGAGGCTTTTAGATGATTTCCTCGTCGTCGTCCTCCTCAGTCACTTCAGGGTGAGGGTTGTCGAGACCACTATTGCTGCTCCTTATCATAGGCGGGGTATTTTCCGCCCATCAGGTTGATATGGACTGTCAGTTCCTTGTCACGGTCTCCGAATCTATCATCGCCTCTTTCGCTTCTAGTTCTTGCACTTTCAACCGAAGCGTGTCCCACTTCTCTCTCAATCCCTCTGTCCCCATCTCAACATCTTTCTTTTTTTCATCTGTGATGTCAGATCCTCATCCAATGTAACAGTTGCATCTTTGTAAATTGCGGTGACCATGTCGACTCTGAGCCCTTCTTCCTTGGCTTCTTGATTTCTCGAGTGATCCGTTTGATATTTTTCCGTAGTTCTTCTTCAATGAGTTCAATCTGTATGTTCTTACCTTTGTCCATAGCAGTAATTTTTCCTTTCCTGAGACTGTAGAGTGATGTTTTAGGATTTTTGGTATAGAAGGTGGTCTTTGAGTGAGAAACTTAAGACTTGTAAATTTTTGTCGGACATTTTGTAATAGTGGCTTCCGTATATTCTTTGGAAATTCCTAGATAGGAGTGGGTTTACGATATCCCCATTCATAACAACATAACACATAAGTAGTTAACACACACATATCGCGTCCTAATCATGCATGTGACCCTTAATGCCAGGGTAGGCCTAATGATCTGAAAGATGTATTGCGTCATTTAAACGAATAGTTGTATCCCCAAAATAAACTTCACTAATATCATAGCGTTCATTACATAATTTTAATCAAACGGGGTACATTTAGGGAGGGGGATGTGATGCAAAATACAGATAGAAACAAAAACCACGCAGGGGAGTCAAAAGGTTGATGGCTCAGCTCCTCTTCTGGCTTCCCTACTTCTTCGCGGATGATGCACTTGCTGGTGAACACGTACGGCTCAGCGAACACAACT